>RSEF01000001.1:195161568-195192823 GCA_003993805.1 Himantopus leucocephalus | reverse complement strand
AAAAAAAAAAAAAAGAGACATTCCAAGATCTAAAGACCCAAGATCTGTCCAAAACAAACAACAAAGCAAATACATTCACTTGAATACATGGAAAATACAAGATGACAGAAACGTAGCAGCAGAACAGCTTGACGTAAGAAGCCAGACTGGTCTTGACTCCCTTTAGGAAAGTTTGCAAAAACCAACAAAGTTTCAGTGACCAAAAAAAAAAAAAANAAAAAAAAAAAAAAAAAGAGATTTGACAGAAACTCCAAAGTCTATTATGACTTCCCTACTACTATTTATTCTCCATCAGCGGCAACAGAAACAACAGCAAAGTGCTGCAATTCTCACTTCAGCAGAAGTTATAGAGCAAAAGAAAAGGTTTAATGAAATATCTAGGCACTTTAAGACATTTGTCTTGTCCTTGCAATTAAGCACAATCTTCTTTCCAGAAGATTTTCCCTCCGTCCTCTACCTATGAGTCCTTTACATCATGACTGCATTTATGCCATTATATTTAGAGAAGCCGGTGTGAGCAGAGGGGGGAAAAAGAGGGAGGGGAGATAACTGAACACAGAATCACAAACAGAACAGCTTATATGTATTACATACAAACGTCAAAAGTGGGATACGCTGAACTTTGGACAGCTAAAGTTGCAGACAGGGACAACAAAGCACAAGATGAAATGCAAGCTGATTCCCAGCACACGCATCAATTTAACATTTATGTTGCTGTCACTGCACAGACGTCAGGATCTTGACCTCCTAAAGCAACTCACAGGTTTCTAGTCTACAGGCATCTCAGTTCACAACATCCAGACTTGGAAGGATCCAATTCCACTGCAGAACACTAAAATTCAGGGTGGGTACATGGGTAAGTCATAAATGAGTTACAAGGCTGATATGCAATAGCTGTGTAAGGGGAGTGAAGGAGACCCGAACCCGTACTGACCTGTGCAGTGAAGGCAGTTTTTTCAATGACGGCCATTTCTTCTCTACTTTGGCCTAACACAGGACTAACAAGTTATTTCCAACAAGAAATAACTTTTTATCCACAGAGTATAGTTTATAGTGACCGGCAACCCACAAGAGGTTTCTGGGTCCATTTTGAAACGTAACGTTTTGTGTAAATGTTGAAGTCTAGCAGTTCTTGGATTACTAGATGACATACAAGAGCCTTGAAGCTTGAGAAGTGACAGCATAGTTAAGCTTATATAACTTCTCTAATTTAAATTATAAATGTGCTCAATCACCCCTGCTTACAAAGTTGGGAGTTTGTCAGCATTAATGTGTCTCTCCAAACCTACCAACAGCTTCAGCTGGGAACTTCATGAGCTGAAGATACTTGGTCTCAAGCTTGTTCTCCTCATAGATCAACATCTTGTCATTGTTGACTTAATGGAATCATAACACAAAGGAGCTTATGAAGACATTATTCCCTGAAATTCTCTATGAAAAAAAAAATCTTCCCTGAAAGACCTCAAGAGTCTCCTCTCCACGGTGTAACACACATGTGAAGACCAGCCAATTCTGTTGGAAAGGTCCAGTCTTTATTAAAGAATGGGTAACACTACTACGCCTGTACTGAAATACTTCTGTACTCCAGTGCTGATCTTCCTTGCCCACAGTGCTAACATTTGGTTCTTCAGTTTAACTTGCTTTGCCAGNTTTTTTTTTTTTTTTTTTTTTTTTTTTTTTTTTTTACTGATCTCTACTGGAGGGCCAAAGAGCATGACAATATTCTTAGGGCAGTAATTTAGCATTATTAAGGAATGCTGCGAAACAGTTAATTTTTTCTCTATATTTCACAATTATACAAGACAGCTCAATAAGGAGTTTCTTGTTTTTTCATTAACGGATTACAAATAAATCCTCCAAATCTTAAAGTTTTTCTGTTCTTTTAAAATCTTCCAGAGATATTTTAGAGAGTAGCATGGAAGACTAAAACAAAGGTCTTATCTGCTGTTCACGCAGAAAGCTGAATTTTTATTTCCATAATTACATGAGTTGGGACTTTCCATACTCAAAGGCTAAGCTGTTTCATCTCCAGCGCTGCTTGTGCGTGATATAAATAAACAAAGCAGATCTTCTGCTTCAGAAATCAAAACTTCATAAAGGCAGTTTTTGAAAAACCGTATTAGCACACCACAGAGATACTTCGCCAAGAGTGCCCAGCTTCAGCAACTTAAATTTCTACCCATTCCAACTGGCTTAATAAAAGTTACCTCTACTTACAAACCTTGCCCTTCCCCTCTCCTTAGCTACTCACGGCAATTTCACATTTATCTTAAAAGTGCCGATATTAAGTGCTTGCGATCCAGACCTATTATGCTCGCCAAAGAGATGGAGAGATGGATCTCCTGTTATGCAGTGTAGATTCACTACATCTTTTTACTCCTCTCCAAGGAAGATTACAAAAAGCATAAGGGGAAAATATCAGGCCTTGAATAATCAACAGTCTGAGCTGCTACACCTGAACTGCCACTTTTCAAAGCTTTCAATGGGGTATCTCTATGTTACCTCTGTTTCACCAACAGGTTAGAGGTTTCACACATATGTACGTACATCAGAAGGGCTTATTCTTACTTTTATTCATCCAGGGACTCAATATAACATTTGTGACCAACCGTAACAGTGAAGAAAAAACAGATTGCATGAACTTTTTCCACCTTGCCAAACTCAGATACCAAATAAACATAACAAAAATACAGGATGTCTGACATCTGGCATCTGCATAGCGATCAGGAAATCCTCAACTGTTCATAAGAATATGGCAAGTAGGATCGTACAGCTTCTGGTTCTGTACTAGTATATTTCCAGGGCAAAAATATCTTCCTAAACTGTTGCTATCTTGCACAGCAGCAGTCAGTAACACACACAGATGCCTGCCAGCGTGATGTTAAATACTCCAATGTGTGATTCAGTGAACTGCCAGTACTTCACACTATACATTTCAATGGAAACCATAAGGCTCCTTGGTCTGGCTTTGTCTTGTTTTAGTTTACAGTCCTGCTTAAAAATATTTGCACTGTGTAATTCAAACTGATTTTTCTCCTAAAAGAGTAGTGCCAACGCAACTCTCTCTACATGCAACTGTAAGGGTTTCCAAAAAGAGCCATTAGCAGAATGTGAGTCCAACATCTATATAGCTTCAGGATCATCTCAACTGACTTATTCTTGGTACAAAGTTATGATAAACGGATATACAGGAAAAAAACGTGGACATTTTGGATCAGGAGGCATGAACTCTATCGTTTAGCAAAATGTTCTGGCCTAGTACTCAAGGAAGCTGGCAAAGACAGTTTGGACAAGAAGGCAAAACAGGGAAACGCCTTTTAAAAGGACATATGATTAAATGGAAGAGACAGGTTTGCCCCACCTGGACATAAATTCCTTTCCCACTGTTAATCCTGCACTTAAGGCAGAATTAAACATTGTAAGGTCCTCAAGAATAAGAAAAAAGCAACCAGAAGAGACAGGCTTTAAACTCTTGGCACCAGCACCTGATAGTATCTGGAGTTTCTCCCATCTCTAGAGCAACAACAGGCCTTAGCAGAACGGGGAAGCTGAAACATGAAACGCTCCACAAAACCCCAGGACATGCAGAGCTAGAAGGAAGGGGTGCCAAGCCCTTCTTATCTCATTCCCTTGGTTTCAGTGTGCAGCAATGAAGTTGAAGGCAATTTTGCAGCTGACTTTGGCAGCTGCAGAATCGCATCCGTGGGTATCAGCGCTCGCAGTAGTCACGCAACCGTTCTTCCATGCAAGTGCACAGCACGTCCTCCTCATCTCACACACTGGTCCCCAGCCGCTTTATCAGCTCAGGAGCGAGCAAGGAGAACAGGAGCTGATAATGGCTTCATTGCTGCTATGTAAAAAAGCAGGATTTATTGATATAAATGTTTGTTCTGGAAACCTCAGTGTCTTCTGACTGTAGCCTTAATAAAATGCTGCTCTCCTGACCCTTCTGAACAATACCAAATTTGTTACAGTACACAGAGATTAAACAGAGGACAGATTTCAGTGACCTACATGAACAGTCTCGTTAGATATATTTAAGTGAAAGTGGAAGAAGCTAGACACTTGAGGTTATTTTACATCTAGCCTCGCTATGTTTCTGAACAGCAACTAAGGGCGCTGCAGCCTGCGGTTCTGCCTGCCAGGAAAATACTCAGCACGGCGCCCTGAAACAGCTCTAACTCACTTGGGGTCATCTCTCACGACAAACCCAAGTCTTGGATCAGCTGTGCTAGAAACTTCAACTCTTTCAGCCCATCTAGGCCAAGTTTCAACCGACCCCAGATCCGTTTGCTGTACTAAATTAACAGCCTGTGACGCTTCGAAGGCTTTTGCTGCAGGGCAGGTTCAGAGAATGTTACCAAACCTGTAGGCACAGCAGATGGCACTGAGTCACGGGTGCCGCACCCAAAGGTGTTTGGTTAGGAGTGAGAGGGTGATGTGTTCAAGGACATCCTTCAGTGACACACTGCATGCCACCTGCACTGCTTTGTGCCGATTGGGCTCGGTGGCTGAATGCAGGACTGAGAAGTTGGGAACGTCACTCCCCTTTTTTTGTGAGGTGGGTCAGGCACCCTTTCTAATAATGTTCTTTTACAACATCCATCAACAAAAGACATGGCGGTGTATCAGCCATAAATGAAGCAGTGTGACCAGCATGTCACATGCTGTCCATTCTTCCTCAGGCTGAACAGACCTGTCCACTTGATATCAGGGTTTCTCCTCCTCTGCTCCCTATTTACGGGTATCCTCCGAACGCTACAGGAGTTCGTGCCAGAAAGAAGGAAGAGAGCCTAAGCTCTGAAGGCTTCATTTCCTAGGTATTTAAATACTTCCCTGCTTTTCTAGTTAATTCCAGAATGGATATTTCTCATTAAATCCAAACACAGTTTGGTTCTGCGTGACCGAGATTAACTTTTTATGGCACTTACAGAATTCTGTTAATAAAACGTAATTAATTGTTCTTCACTGCATCAAAGCCTGAACAGGATGTCAGCAACTGTACATGCTACAAGAACACCTTATTTATTTCAGATGTTGGAATAGAGGAGGATGGTTGATAAAGAAGGCTTTCGTCCACTTTTCCAGCTCTGTCTTAGCCTACTTGATCTCCCAACTGTTACACTAGATTTGCCAGTGCTGCAATACCTTCTTTAAAATAGGTGTTATTTAAAAAAAATTTAAAAAGAAGGTATCAGAAAGAGCACTTCAGAGGAAGAGAAGCCACAGGCGGTGGCACTTCTCAACCTGCCGTCTATCACCCATCAGAATGTAGCTGAGAAAATGGCAAAGCTTCAAGCACACATACATCCATGCAAGAGAACAAACAAAAAAAACCCCACCCATAAAATAAAAATAAGAACCAAACATTCAAACTTAGCCTATTTTTCAGCTGAAAGTGTTTAAAAGGCATTATAGCAACACCACACGCATTAATAGATTTGGCTTTTTTTAAAAAAAGACACCTGGAGGAATGGGGTCAAATTCAACCCTTATCTAAGAAGACAGATGTTAGTGCAGTCAATCGAGTTCAGTCAAAGTCTCACTGCATCCTATTCTATGACCAAAAAGCATTATTAAGAAAGAGTGCAAACCTCTGTATATTATGTGTGTACATGGAAACGTGTCTCAGAAAAGATGTACAATACATCTTTGTACTTACAAGTGGCTTCTCTGCATCCTGTGTATCAAGTTGTGTCCTCCCCCCTCTTCCCGTTACTCAGAAAGCCTTAACTGATCTGCTGTAAGGCTCCCTCTGCGCCCTGCATACCTTGGTAGGAATGGTCATTTGTGCATTATTGAAAAACAGCCCCTCCGAGGCACAGATGGTTCCTGCTGAAAGTTGCACAAAGTTGTATCAAAAGCATCAAGCCCCTCCCTGTCCAACCTCACGCCGCCTCCCCCCCAGCTGCCCAGGGCATCTTCACCTCGTATTGAAGATTTCTTAACTGGGAAAGGAAACAAGAAGGTTCTCCGCTGGCCCTGCAGTTAATTTAGGCTTTGCCACACTTCTCTGCCAATTCCGGCTGTATTAGCAGCTTTTAGCTGTCTCAACCCACATACCACATTGGCTTCACTACAATAACAGCTCAATTGTCAGAGGATAAATCTCCTTGTTTAAGCATCTGAGGCAAGTCCTAGTTGGAAGCTATTCTGCATGCGAGCAACATCAGGGATGCTGTGGAGTTGTACCCCAGAAGTCCTCAGAACCTCGGTTTTATGGTGAGGCACAACAGTACCCCTCCAGTTCTCGCAGCAGACAAGGAGCCAGAAATGTGAAAAATTGGAGAGCCCCGATTCCCAAACTTCTGCATTCACAGGCCACAGGGTCCAAAACCAGCTCTGGGATATCCAGGGTCTCTGCCTTTTGCAGCAGCCAGACCTCTGGGCCCTTTTACGAAAGTTTGACATATTTCATCTCCCTTTGGAAATCAAATCGGAGGTAAATTTAAAAACTCTGCCAGGTTTTGAAAAGCACAGAGTACAGCATTGTGCTTTGTTTTTCTTTGCTTTTGTTTTCAGTTAAATTTCTCTAATCATACTCATGAAAAGACAAGGTGTTATTTATTAGTGTTACTGAGTAAGTTTTGAAAACCTGTGTGCCATTGAAAGTCTCCCCATCACCTTTTCTTCTCCAATTCAAAACGCAAACATCACTTTAAAATGGTTTTACTAAGCCCACAAACCTCTATGGATAGTAAGAGATGTGCAAGAGTTCTTTTTCCTGCCAATTTTTTTTAAAGTTTACCGTTGTCACAGCACTAAAGATATTCCTTATGATTTACTTCCCTAAACTCAGGACCACGAATCTGGCTATTTCCTTTAACAGGTATTTATTTCAGGACAGCTCAGTGCAACACTTCCGATGAAAGGCAGCGTTACTGAGGAGTCTCACATCTTCCCTTCTGAAGGGAGAAAGGCCCTGTGTGCTTCCTCCACGGCGGAGTGCAAAGTCCTGAGTCAACAAGCCACGTAAAATGTATGTGTAAATACTGTCCAAAAAAGGCTGCTTTCTTCGCTTTCTGCCTTGCCACTGAAGCGACTGCCTTGTCCTCCCTCCCTCCTCTCCCCTGATCACCCACATTCACCCCAGGGACAGTCTCCATCCCATAGCCACGAAGTACAGCAGAAAAAGCTGGAAACCAATGTCCTCCTGTAAAATAGGCGTTGTCATTAAATTCGTGAGCTGTTTCCATCTTAATACGCCAGGGGAACGCTCCCGTATCTTTTGCTTTGTGAGGAAAACACACTCCAGCTGTTCTGACTTTTACAAAAAATTTACATTGAGTTCTCAATTTTCTAAGAAGTCTGAATTTCTCCTCCTTTGTCACTGACACCCAAATAAGCAAACCAGCTCAAAGCCAAAAATCCTCAATACCACAACCCAGAGGAGTCATGCTGCAAAGCAAATCGAAAAGAAATCTGAGTCTAGAGCTTCTGCTTTGAATGTCTTCTTTAATCAGGCTCTGAAAGATGAATTCAGCAGGGGAGGGCAGACTCTGCTGATTTATTTAGTTACTTATTTTAAGTTTTAGTTCAGAGTCAAATTCTCTCAGTGCTCTTCAGTTAACTGAAGGTATTTCAGGGTGAGACATCAAATACCAGAGGCCTCCCTGAAATCCGTGTGACTGATCTTACATAAATAACACACGCTGAGCTACTTGCTTTGAACCGAAAAGTTTCAAGAGGGTGTCACTAAGGGCATGAAGGGCTCCGTGCTTACCTTTTGGGTTGGGTTTGTTCTAATACAGACTTCTGCACAAGGTGAGGGAAGCGCAAAACACGCATACAAACATCAGCTGCACGAAAACTGTGTTCATATAACTTATCAGCTATTTCTGTTTCCGCTGACTTTCAGTTTTAACCTAAAATTATTAATTAAAATCATACACATCTACTACAGCAATAATATAGAGGGCCAGAGCCTCAGATGCAAAAAAAAAAAAAAAGTTATTTGACTTTATGTAAGTACAAATTCCTAATTGGGAGCATTTTGTACACTGGGGTGCGTCTTCTCCACAGGTCACTGGAAGAGTAGCAAAAGTAACTCAGGTCTGTGTCACAGAGTTAGAGGAGAGCAATAGTATTAGCAAAAACCTAGCGCTATAATTCGAATATGAGTAGCCCAGCTCGTTTAGGCAGCACTAGCACCCAGAAGATTGGAAAGGATCGATAGAATGAGATCTCTTTTACATACAGGTTTGCTGTTTTATGCGAACAACGTTCATCAGAAGTAAGTTTTGCTCTGTGGGTACCTACACATTAATTTGCAGTCTCATTTGTTACTCTGCTAAACCAAATAACAGTATAATAGTTTTCAAATAGCCTTCCAAGCTGTTTTGTTAGATGCATTACTATTTAAAGTAGTAGATCACCCTTTGTTTTGGCTGAGGCTCCTAGATCTCAACATTTTCTGTTTGACCCCCAGATCTGTTGTACTTCACTTATGCAAAAAGCCCCCTGATTTCAGCAGGGCTGTTCGAACACAAAGCTACTTACACGGCACAAGCACTTGGAGAAGCAGGGCAGTGAGCAAACACAGTTTTATTCCCCTTATTCTACTGTTTCCCCAGCATAAAAAGCTTATTCATCTTCTACAACATTACCTCATACCTTGTCTGTCTTTTTTTCTTGTTTTTCCAATATGGCCATGTTTTCTTTCAGAATTTTCACAATCTCAGCAGGATTTTTGTGCGATTTACTAAACAAAGGCATGGTTTTTCTTCACCTGGATTTCTTCCTTCAGGATAGAACAGGACTGCCTTAAATCAAACAAGAAACAAAAATAGCTTTTAAGGTTTATAAGAAAATGCAATAAAAACACACAAAGACATTATGAACAAGAAAAGGTTATGCCTCAGGCACTGTTTTGCTACTCAGTGGAGCAGTAGAAGTTCTCATGTACAGTCACAAGCTACCGTTAGCACATGGAAAGCAACTGCGCAGCACCTGCGCAGGAGCTGGATGCTTCCTAGAGCCCCTGACCTACAGGTCAGCGCTCCAGCAAGTCTATGCTTACATCCAACGTTTTTTGGACACTGCATATCTGGCAGGCTCCACTAGATTTCTGATAGGGGTTTCTGCCAAACTTCACCGGCTTCATCACGATGCAGATAACTAACTGTAGACGCCAGCATACCAAAAGCGTCCTTTGTTTAGAGCATCGCAAGATAAGGTCCCAGCTTCTCTGCCATCGCTCCTTCTTCTTCAGCTGTTTTCCTTTTTCAGCCTAAAGCTTCTTGAGAAGAAGCAGTTGAAGCTACCCCCTAAGTTTGACAGATTTCAAGAATCTGTGGGTCAGATCTCACTTGTGTAAAACACTGCCTGAATTAAATAAGGAACAGAGAGTCAGGCCCAAATACGGGCACAAATGTTTTCATGACATTTAAATGAAAGAGTGAGCATTTTAACAATAGTGGGTTTGTTTGTTAAATTTAAAACATTCTTCCTCTATACGGTTAAAAAGGCAAATACCACATCACTGTATTTATACATGAAAGAAACCAAGTAGCTTAGTTTCTGATCCTACGTAGCATTAATTCCCATGGGTTTTGCTGAGGGTCCAATATAAAGGTTTACTGAAGTCAATTAACAGGCTACAGATGGAAATGTGCTCTGATTAAGGCAGTACCACTTTCCAGGGAGAGCACAGCACCATTCTGGACTGCATTCCAGTTTGTACAGTAACAAAGAAGAGGTAAAAAAAAACCTCCAACAAAACAAAAGCAAAAATGTCAAACTTTCATCTCTTTCCACAACCAAAGGCAACCATCACTGTCCCTCCCCACACACATTTGCAAGATTAGTTGTGAAAACATAACTATATACACAAAACACAAAAAAAGAATCTCCTTATTCTTCTTCGTCTTTTACAATTTAGAAAAAGCTTTATACAAGAGGTTTTAAAGGAGAGAATTAAACGAGCACAATGCACACAGTATAAAGAAGAAAACAGAACGGTGTAAGGTTTTCTCAGTGGTCCCAAAGCACCCACTCCCCTCATGCTTCCTTGTTACTACTAACACACTACAGAGTCCACCATGGAGTATGACCCCATTTGTGCCATACAGCCATGTGTTACTAATCCCCAAATATCCTATGGAATTAATACCCAGATTAGATATACATTCTTTTACAAGTATAAATAGCAACCATACAAAACAGCCAAGTATAAAATTCAAACCATAGAGGAGTACTTTAAAAAAATAAATTAAAAAAACCCTATACAGACTCTGTCCCAGCATCTCATTAAAAACATTTCAAAATATTTTTGCAGATTATCTTTAGAAGAACAGTTTCTATGACATGCAGGAAATATTTTTTAATGTCTTATTTAAACCAAAGGTTCCTTTATAGTGTCCAGAGTAGGGGAATTTGTATACAGCTTCTCATTTGTTGCTAGGTCAGTTTTACAGAAATATTTTCCCACTCAGTGTCTGAAAGCTCACCTCTTTCGGATTTCTGTTTTCAAGCTCCTCACGGTTCAGTTCAAACTCATTTTTATATCTGCAGTTTTGGCTACGTAACCTTCACTACTTGGCTGAGCTCGGAGCTGAGGAGTCCTGCTCCTATGGAGCTCACAACTGCGAGCTTTGGCAGCACCGTCCAACCAGCAGCAGAGGAGAGTCACACCTCAACTTGCCAACGAGCAAGACTGAAGACTGGGTATACTAATAACTTAACGCATTTGGGCACGTTCAGCTACATACAAGCACTGGAAGAGACTGGGATGCCAGTATTATACAATAAATTTGTTTAAACGCTCCTAGCAAGCGCCAAGCACCCTGTCATCCCACACATGCTGCAATTAGAAGATTAGTAATTTGCAACACACTTCGAGAAGGACCTGATGCTGCATGTTTCTATTATGTGTGAAGACACAGCACAAGGATGTGAAGATGCAAGAGAGAGAGAGTCTGAGAGTAGGAGCTTAACAGGCACACTGCATTTCAGAGAAGAAGTATTTTTCATCCAAGGTGGGGTAGGCTTATTCAGATTGCTGAAGACATCCCTTCATGTTCCCCTGTTAGAAGTCTCCACATGAGGAAAACCAAAGGGGAAGATAATTCGATTTTTAAATTGAAATACTCATGAGCTAGAAGTTCCGAGATTTAAAAAAAAATAAAAATAACGTCCACATTTCTAACTGAAATGTTGAATATAAATTATAAACACGTTTTCCTCCCAAAAAGTAACTTACATAGCTGTCTAGAGTATGGTGTCTGTATTTAAATAATCACTAATTTCGCCATAAGCCTCCAACAGCCAGGCTAGCACTTTTCCACTGTATAGTTGCCGTCCCACCACAGCACTGCTCAGTGATAAAATACCATTCCTCTTCACTTCGCACCCTACCAGTATCCTAATCGCCACAGCAAAATCACCGATAATAGGGCAGGAAAAGACTCAAGACACTGTTTAGTTCATGCCTCCGCTGAACAGAGCCAAGTCTCTGCTTCATTTATCAGTCTTACATACGAAGCAAAGCATCCGCTGTATGCAAGCAGAGGGAGACAGAGAGAAAAAGTGGAAGAGCCCCAGCTGTGCATCGAAGAATGTTTTTGGATTTACCCCTTTTCAGGCCACAGTATTTAACCCATCAGCATCTGGCAAAAGATGTTCAGAAAATACATACTGGCAGCTGCAGGTTATGGTCCTTTTTGCTTCACCAGACAGGAAACTTCTAGGGGGCACGTGCAATTACAGGTAGAAGCAAATGGGGGTAAAGTCCCTTTGCTGAGATTTGGGAGTTGTACTCCTTAGTCTTATGGCTGGCTATTCCATAAGGCACACAGCAAAACAAGGACTCCTCTCCTCCAGCTTTGCTCCTCACGATTGGGTTCTCTAGCATCAAAGAAAGCATGAGCTCTTGCTAAAGCTCATAACACAGCTGGAGTGTTTCTGCTGTGTCCTCCTCCTTATATCAGCTCTCTGAGCTTTTCTTGGAAGGTGTTCTCTTCAGTAGAGGCACTGATTTGGTTTAAATTCCCTATTCCTTTCATCACCTATTTTCAGTTCATTTTTTGGAACTCGGTATTTTCCAGGCATCTAGCCCTCTATCAATGTTGTTTGAAACCATCCAGTAAGTTCAGAAGTTACCACGTGACGAGAGGTAGGATGAGAGATGGACAGTGTGACCACATAAGCTTCATTTCCTCAGGAAACCAGTCTAAAAATAACTGAAATACAAAGATGAATGCCAACTGAAAAGAACGCAACACAGGCTTACCAAAGGTAGCTCATACTACAATCCCTTATTAATATATTTTTAGACAGAGAAAACACTGTAGAAGCCATGCGTCTAACATGGAAATACATTGAATATATTAGAATAATAAATTGAATACAATAGAAAATAAGCTAGTTGAAAGAAAAATACCATGTGGAGGGAGACTGATCATCTGAGAAGGTAAGAGCAATTTGGAGACGGGATCTTATTTAAAGAGGCATGGGAATTAAGAGCCTACCCAAAAATTGTGGTGACTAAAATAGGAAGATATTATCAACACAGAAGAGGACTGGAATATCATTACCTGAGAAACTGGACGGCCTCAAGGACTGAGGTAATAAAAATGGGATACAAATTAAGAGTAACAAGTATCAGGTAATGCTGAACGGCAGAAGAGACAGAGAGGTCATAAATGCCCCATCCCTGGAAACATTCAAGGTCAGGTTGGACGGGGCTCTGAGCCACCTGACCTAGTTGAAGATGTCCCTGCTCATTGCAGGGGAGGTTGGACTAGATCACCTTTAAAGGTCCCTTCCAAACCAAATCATTCTATGATTCTATGAATATCTGCTTCAAGCTGAGGACTTACCACAAGAAATGAGAAAGACCTATAGTCACCCAATGACTACACTGGTGTTTTACGGGCAGGAGAGAGAGACACAAATCCATGATGAATTAAGAAAGTAACCAGTAGAAATACAAAAGGTATGCATGTCTTTGTACAAAGTCTTGATGGAACTTCATACGGAACATTGTATGCAATCCCGAACACCCACAGTCAAGTAAAAACAACAGAGATTAGAGAGGGTGCAGAGAAAGGTCCTAGGCTGGCCAGACAACAGGAAAACCAGCTTCTCTAGGAGCCTAAAAGTGCTCACCTTGGTAAGCTTGAAGAAAAATACAAGGAAGCCCAAGAAGCTATTTCAGATCAAATACCAGTGACACTTTATTTATGCAGAAGCAAATGGCTATAAACTGCCGATGAATGAACTTAAGCTGAAAATATAAAGGTTTCCAGTCATTTGAGCTTTGAGATTTTGAAATGATCAGCTCTACCGGGCACACTACAGAGCATCTGTTCATAAATTTTTGACGCTGCTGTCTGGCAGCAGGGCACAGGGCTGAATGAGCCCCTTTCTTTCCTACTTTCTAGGAAAACTTTTTCCATCTAATGGTTATTCAACAGCATATGTTTTTATAACATCAGAAATGCACTGTGGACACTCCTGAATTCGTAATGGGGGACCAGCCAACTTCTGAAACATTTAGTTGTGATGATGTTATTTTGCCGGTGCTCTTATGAGAAGCTTATGAGACCAAGGAAAGAAACAGCTGTATCTCACCGGACCCCGACTCTCCTGGCCTCAGAGGTTGTCTCTCCCAGTTGCAGGGGGAACGCCCCGGCAGCGCTGTAGGAGGAATGGTGGTTTCCAAAGCCTGCTGTTACCATCAGTATGAACAGGACGTTTCAGCTGCCAGAGCTGGAGAGTCCAGCGCATTTTACAAGCCATACTTTTACAAAAATACTTTCAGGGAATATAATTCCGTGTTTGTTTGGGAGAAAAAAAAACGGCACTGATTTTATTTTAAGTAAGTGACAGACACACCAAAAAGCAATTGTAGAGCACCACTTTCTAAACGTTTGGCTGTTTCTGTTCAATTCAGAAAAAAAGAAAAAAAAAATATATCACACAGACTAAAGCAGCAACTGGAATCCAGAGGTGGACGAGGTTTACAAGACTTGAGTTTTAGGGTATTCAGTAGCCTGTCAAAGATAACATAACACCCCTTCATGCTCAGGGCATGCCTTCCCTCAGAGGCCTCCAACTCTGCAAACATTTAATCAAGATGGGAAACACACTTCCAAAAAAAAACCCTATATATACCTGCTGTTACTCTGTGCCCTCTCCAAAGGGAGAAGCTGAAGCACAGAAAGATTAGAAGACTTACCCAAGGCCACATTAAAAAATGGCTGTGTCAGGAACGAAAGCTAGATCATTCAACACCAAAGCCTATGCTTTATCAGTCTTCAAAATATCTCTTCTGTCAGTTTATCTGCTCATAAAGGGAATGCACTAAAAAAAAAGATAGTGTAACCTGAGCTCTTTAATCCAACTATAGAGTACACTAAGAGATCTAGTTCTGTTTATAGGCACTCTCCCCAATTTCTTTGCCCTTAATCATATACTTTCTCAAAAGATTACAGTGCAACTGAGCTTGTAAGCACAATGAAGGAAAAATCCAGATGGCAACATCCCTCTACTCACCAGCCCATCCCACTACGAAGTGACTCAGTTAAGCAGCTCAGCAACAAACGCTTCCTTCTGCCCACAAAGGCAACAATGAGAGAGCCCATCCATGCACTCTTCGCAGATGCTCCTCCAGACAAGCCATTTGCTCTTCAAAAACGAGTAAGCGAAATACTTCCATCCCTTCAAGTATCACACATCCGTCCCTGTCTTGGTTCCTAAACTCCACCTACTTATTGATCAGAATTAAAACATTTCAGTAACTCCTATCAGGTGAGAGTTTCTTTAATGGAAAAAAGACCTTCATTTTCCATTCACCCCAGTGTGCCTAAGACTCTCATATTTTGGGCCTGAATGAGCACACTTTCTTCATAATTTTACCTTCATAATAGAAGAGATGCCTTATTCCCTCACTTCCCCCCTGCCGCAATATTTTGGGAAGCTGTGGCAATTACAGAGTCACATACTCAAACCAGGGGATGGAAGCCATCTGATCACCTGGAGAAGCCCAATCCCTCCTCCCCCATGCAGTCCACTCACAGGATTCCCATTTCATTCGGTACGCAGAAGGAATCAGGGCTACACAATAAATAACTTCTCTGCAAATCCTCAATGAGTTGCAGGTTTGGGAATGTACATTGCAAACAAGACAAGAGATTACCAGGAGAGAGGACAGTGTTTTGGTTAAGGTGAATGAATGCTGTCTCTGCTTGGCAACAAAATTGTTCCAAAAACTCAAGAATTTACTCATCATAAGCCTTGCTGTTGGTTACGTGTTGCACGACCTGGAATGAAGGTGGATATTGACTGAAACTTCACCGGAACACACAAAACATTGCAGTAATGCCTACCACCACCACAAACACCTTTTTTTAAACAGGTGACAAGCATCCTGAAGATCAGACATGGAAAAGAAGTAGGCAGCTCTGCCCTTAATCTGACCACATCTACAGAATGAGGAGAATAATAATAATATCACGTAGTTGTTCGATACTGTTGTGGAACTGAAGGCATTCATGGTGATGCTCCACTCAGGGGCTGTGGTGTAGCTCTATGGAAGCACTCAAAGAAATTAATAATTCTGTTTTTCATTGAGCGCTTGAATGCCCATTCAATAAAAAACCAAAAAGCCTACATAGTCTCTCAGCAAACACGGCGGATAAAATGAAACACCGAAAAGCTATCTGGTCATGGAGGCCGCAGTTTGAGAAACGCTTTGTTCTGTGATGGTGCCATGCTGCCCCACATCTGTTCACATCCCTACAGCCTCTGTTGGAGCCGTACAGCAATTCGCAGGGCCACGTGGTGAGCCAGGTCAGGGAACCGACCCAGGTTAACAAAAAATATAGCCTAGCGAGGAAAAAAAGGTCACATGGGTTTCCAGTCCAGTCCTCTCCACAAAGAGCGGTACCAGCACAAGAGGGAAAGAAGGGGATGGAAGGAGAGTAGAGAGCTAGGGCTGCTGGAGCAGGTGCTATGGCTCAGATGCTCACCAGCCAAACTCAGGAGGAGGCAGCGATGATGGGAAAGGGGGTATAAATGTATGATGATACAAAACAAGACTGGAAGTTAGTATAAGTATCCTGAGTGGGGTACAGAGCACAGCCTACATTGGCACAGACAAATGCCAGAATTAAAGTTAGGAACTTACTGAGTGTTTGACTCTGCTGCCTAGTGTCCTTTTATTGCAGCAAGTCCTGTGCTACCACACCTATTATTATTATAAAATATTTATTATAAAATAGTATTTGCACACTGCAATGCCAGGTAAACGTTCAGATTCTAAACCCATGCAGAAGCGGCATCCTGTAGCACCATACTCACACCTGCATCAATCACCTCTGGATTATCTGTGATACAGAGATGCTCCCACTCATGCTAACAAACGAAACAGAAGTAGTAGGTTATTACTTCATGTTGAATAAAAGTAGAAAGATAAGAAACCAGCAGATTTTACAGGCACCAAATATGCAGGATTGATGAGTCAAGAATATTTGGGATCCTTATTTCCATTTGTCACCACAGAGGTCTTTCAAACCTAAAAAAATTAAGAACACAATCCCATGCCTACCTGTAGTCCACAGCAAAACTACCACGAGCTCAATCATACAGAAAGAGGTCTCTTAACTAATGTCTCTTAAGTACACTCAATTCTAAGGTAACAGCCCTTAATAGCTTTTCACTTACTCAAGTAAAAAAGACACCAAGTTAAATTTCCATTTCTAGTAGTAATAATAACTGTAGAAATAATGGAAACTGGTAATATAATTTAAATAACATAGGCAGCAGCCAAGAGGGAATAGGACTTCCTCTAAACCNTTTCTAGTAGTAATAATAACTGTAGAAATAATGGAAACTGGTAATATAATTTAAATAACATAGGCAGCAGCCAAGAGGGAATAGGACCTCCTCTAAACCCAGTAGTGAAGAACATGACTAGTATTTTTGCTTTTTGTTCAGTATTACTGAAAGTTACCTCTCTACACAGCACTCGCTTGACCATGTCCTTACCGAGCCCNCCGTGTCCTTACCGAGCCTGCTGCGTTACTTTCAATAGCTTCATAACACATTAAAATAATTTGCTATAGCAGTAATTTCACTTTACTACTAATATTAGCCCAAGAAAGACTCTTTGCTCAGAAATAAAACTCCCCTTCAGCTCAATGAAAGTTCTGTGCCCATTGCACAGAATTGGCATTTCAGGCTGACAAGACTTACTGACAATAAATAACGAGACGGTTAATTTACATACGCCGCTTCTTGTGACAGTTCACATGCGCGCTCATCTTCCCTTCATCTCTAACCGTTTCCCGCTGTCTTATGCAAGTGGCCACGCTCTCATTCCTCTGCGTCTCAAGGGCCGGTCCGCAGCTGCAGGCAGGCAGCGGAGAGCAGCAAGAGGAATGATATATGGCAGATCTTTTATTTTTGGAAACCGCACTGTAAATAAAGCCATTCCCAGAGATATTCCATGGACACGGAGCGCTCGGTGGCGGAGCCAGCGCCTTATGTAACAGCAGGAGTATTGTTTAGGGTCGCCGGCTATTAAAATGCCACTCCTGGTAACGCAGTTTACAAAGCTATAAAAAGCTACCAGCGTTAACGCTCGGGAGCGAGCGAGCAAGCGGGTTATTACGAGAAGGCTGGTGCTAACTGGAGAAAAAAAAAAAGAAAAGTTCTATTAAATCACTTAACTTGCCGTCACTCGGAGGGACATCGCCTCGGCTGACACTTACTGCGTGCGGGGTGGTGGGGGCTCCTAGGCAGCCCCGCGCAGCCCCATGGCCGGGTGCTGAAGACAGCTCTGCCGCCTCCCCGCAGCCGCTTTTACTGATCTTCCATTTAATTCCGGCTTTATTCTGCTCCCCCCTGCCTGCCGCCGGCCCCTGCCTTGCCGATGATCGACACGTGGCAGAGACAAGGGATCCCGCGACTTGGCCTCCCGCTCCTCTTCTTCTTCTTCTGCCGGGCGGCCGTCCGCCTCTGGAAAAGCGTTAGCAGAAAGGATCGCTCGAACGCGCACAGGCGCTCGCAAGCAGCTGTAAATTTCCACTCCCCGCTGCCTGCGGCCGGACTCCCGGCCTTGCTCCGGCTCTTCGCCGTTCCTGCTCCGACGAGCTCCGTGGCTGGGTGTGCAGTTTTTCCCCACTGCCCTCCCCGCTTCCCACTCCCTCGGCTCGTCGTCTGGCTCGCAGGCTCACACACACACACACCACACACACACCCCCAAACTCCACGTCAGAGGAACGCCTGGAAAAGCAAAGGAAGAAGCGATCGCTCCGCCGAGAGGTTTCTCCAGGGTTAAAGGGAGGAGATGCGACGATTTCGCATCACTTCTGTAAGTTTCCATTCCCCTCCGAAGTCTGCCGGTGTAGGGGAGGCATCGCTGACGGGTCCTCGCACCATCACGTGGCGGAGGCGGCTGGAATTAAATTATTCACCTTGCCGTCCTGCTGGGAATGCAAATAAGGGAGCCCAACAGCGGGGCTGCTGTTACAAGAGAATAATGAAATCAACATGCTCACATCGTTCAGCCGAGTCCTGCCCAGAGGAGCCGAAGTTAAGCTCCTTCCTGCCTGACTATAAATTGTAACATAAAGATAATACTTTTTCACAATAATACGGGNGGGGGGGGGGGGGGGGGGGGGGCACGAATTTGCAGTATAGTCTAAGCATAATTTAAATCCCACTGAAGAAATGCATTAGCCTAAAGTATTTTTTCAAAGGCTAATGTGAAGGGGGGAAAAAAACCCAATTAAAATATTCTGAAACAAGTGCTATTATCAAGCACAAGCACACAAATACAGCAAAATGCAATTAAAGGATTTTTTAATGCTTCACTCTTCTCTCTTGGCAGCTATTGCTCAGCAAGCACCATTTATTCCCAAAGGGAACTGCGAGTGCCTTCCCCCCCGCCTCCCGGGCTGTCTCACAGGCACTGAGAGCAGGAAAAGGAGGATGCTTTACCAGCCACCATAGGCACTGCAGGATAGGATTTAAATCCCATCCTCACCCGGATCTCAGCCGAGCCCCAGCAGGGATGAGAGCCCAGCACAGATTTATGCTGAGCTCACCAGCTTGGGGTGAGATTTCGCCTCCCATCCCCTCTTCCTCAGGGCAAAGCCCAGCCAAAGTCCCACATTATTAAAAATAATTCTGTATACTACATTTGCTCGGGGAGCTAATCTGAGCCCTCGCCACATACCTGCACTACAGTTGCATCAGATCTTAATTTAGGGCTCACCTGCAGGAGCTATGCACAGCCCTACATTAAAGGCAACCAAAAAAGCATGAGAAACCTCATTTCTGAGCAATACGGATGAAACAGCCACCTTTGAAAGGGCTAATATCTGTTGCTAGCGATCCCAGCTCCTAACCGAGGCAAACCGGCGTACCCCAAATCCTCACTCTGAAGAGCCAAGGATCAGGAGCCTGCCCGGCTTCCGTCGCTCCCCGTCCCCGCGGCGCTCAGGGAGGCAGCAGCAGTCCCTCCCCGCATTTGCTCCCGCGTTCGCACAGGAGGTGCCGAGCCAACCTCGGGGCAGCAGATTTGTGCCCTCGACTTATCTGCAAAGTGTGCCGCCGCTTGTGCTTACGCTGTACCTAGCAGACCATCAAGGTACCTCAGCCCCATGTTTTCGGGCTGCCCTGAACAGCGCTGGGACACAAGCACTAGCACTGCTCCTGCGGCACCCAAAAGCGCTGCAGCAAGTGACACCAAGTGGCAATTTCTGCTCCAAACCCGTAGTGAAATATTCCTCCAGCACAGAATTAAAGGCTTCACGTTAGGCACCCGGGCCAGGTCCCCTCTCCAGGCCACCTCCAGAGAGAGCTCAGCGAGGAATGCTGTGGACACCAAGCTCGGAGCGGGACGAGCCGCTCTCCAAAGCGGCATCTTTCTCCACGAAGCTTAGCGGGCACGGGGACAACCAGCACAGGCCGATATTTTGTGACACAAAGGACTTGGAAGGGAAAAAAAACAGCGCCAGGCACCGATTCATGGGTGCCTTGCTCTGCCCTAGCTGGGCGGGCAGAGGGAAGGGGCGACATGCCCGGCGGCACCCTACACCCACGCTGGGGTTGGCCCGTTCTTTTTTATCGGATACCGCGGCCATCGGGTAAAAGCTATAGTGAAAGTCAAATGATAAAAACTCTGTCCTTGGGCTACTACCGAAGGTACCGACTTCTCCTAAGGCAACACAAAAATCTGGGCATGTTATGTCATTAATTGGCACTGTGCGTTTTTAAGTCACTAACTCCTTTTTTTCCTCTCCTGAGGGAAAGGATATCCTTTCCATAGCACATCCACCACCACTTCAATAGGTAAAAAGACACTCATCTGTCACTCCGTGGAGTAAAAACGTTGGTGGGTGCTACCCTGCAGCTGAATAATCACAAAAAAAGATTGAATAATCACAAAAAAAGCTCTTTTAGTTGCACATTAAGGCCCCCACTGCATAATCTGTGTATCACAGAGTTCCCTAAAGTATTCACGGCAGACTCTGAGTCAGCAGCCCTTTGGAAGCATAAGAACTTTTATCTAGAAAATTACTGTCCTCTGTTTCAGACTAAATATGCCTGTTTTCCTGGTTCTGAGGAGTAAATGTAGTATACACTCACTTTGCAATTCAACTCTGCCAGTCTTCTACCTGAGGAAATACTTTTGGACTTCAATAGGAGCCCTCTACACACCGGGCGAGGAGGAAACACGCCTGCCCCCATCCCTGCATTGCAGCAGGAGAAACGGTGCAAAGCAGAGTAGCTAAAGGGGCAGGGAAAAAAATTCCCTGCTTTTCCAATACTCCGTTTCACCTTCAGTGCAGTTAATTCTCAGATGACAGGAAAAACGCTTTGAACCATCCACCAGGAATTAAGCCGTAATTGCTTAGTGCTCTTACCTGTTGGGGTTTTTTTTTGTTGCCAAGAGGTTATTAAATATTTCAAAAGAAATGTTTGCTTCAATTCATAATTTGTCACCATCTCAAATGTGGAATGACGTAATTATGAAGAGCCAACAATTCTTTATAGTCTCAAAGTACACTGAAAAAAAAACCCCACCAAAACTCTGTGCACTGCTAAAGAACTCCGGCCTCCACGTATTTAAATTCCATTATGTTTGTTTCCTTTAAAGTGAGCTGAAGCCTCAGGCTAAAGCATGGTCAGAGTACTTTTGAGAAATGTTTATTCTTGTTTTCGTAATTTAAAATCATGCCATCTAATAAAGACCAAAGGAAGAAAACCCCAGTCCATTATTCCTGTCCTTTCCATTTATTTTCTAAAGTGGAAAAGAGAAATTAGGGAGCTTGAACAATGAGTGTGGTAGCAATAAATTAGAGAGGTGGATGATAAACACACAGTACATATATATTAATTCTGCTTATTTAATCACCCACTTCCAGTCTGTCTACCTCCTCCGAGATGAATTCCAGCATTCCAGCAGTCTCAGATAGTAACAACAAAAAATTTTCTCCTTTTCCCCCAAAACTGCTCAATGCCAGGGCCCCAGGCCATCAAAATTCAGCTGTCTACAGTGACAGGTTTAATTGTGTAATACTGGATTATCAAGAAGAGAAGCTTTAGGATTCTAAAAAGATTCCCCGACCCTGCAAAACCTGAAAACTAAAGGACACCTCCCCACACAGAATTTCATCCTCCTCTTACTGATCCCAAGATATCAACACTGTGGCAATTTATCGGGGCGGGGGGGACTAAAACCAAATTACTTATATTATCTACATCGTAAAGCTGTTACACTTTAACTCAAGGCATTTAGCTTTATGACAAAGCAATATAAAAAGTGTGCCCAACAACACTTCTAAAACCTCATAAAATAAGAGGAGAGACTTTACAGTAACTTTGTGCTTGTATGTTATTCTACAAGCTCGCAGATACTCGTCTTCCTCAGACCCTCTGCAAGAGCAGTGTGGCCACTCCACATTAATGCCATTAAAGCTCCTCTTCATCTAATCGATCCCTAATACAGACATACACCAACACCCCCACTTTCTCTCATTCTCCCCCATATACTCTCAGAGGCAGACAAGCTCAGAACTGAGCCTATACACCAGTACCCCCAAAACAGCCACCAGCACCGAAAGGCAAATTAACATTTGGCTGCTCATCCAAATACAAATCAAGGCAAAAAAGGGGGTACAGTCTACGGAGGGGCAGGTGGTTTTCCCTATGGCCATTTAAAAAGCCGCAAAGCTTCTGGCCTCTCTCAGGACTAAAAAACTGAAATTTCTTTAGTGAAGCGTGGGGGAACAGGAGCAGCCAGAGGCAGCGGCCAACCTGTAGCTGCATTTTCGCTGAAGTAAGCAGGAGGATTTAAATGAATGCTTTGTATAGGCTATGCCTAAAAATGCAAACGGACCTTCAATGGTTTTCCCCCCTCTTCTTCCTCCTGGCTCCCTCTAGTGCTTTTAAGCACATACTGCCTTTTCCTTCCTGTTTTATTTAATGCAAATATAAACAGTTGCTAAGACTTTTTTTTTTTTTTTTTTTTTTTTAAAAAAAAGAGCTGCACCAACTTTTATAAACTGCTCGGGACTTTTTTCTGAAGATGATAGTCATATGTACATCACTCCATGCGCTGACACTGGCCTTTCTACCAGAAACCTTTATGTATTAAATACTTTACCTATCGGCCAGCATATTTCAAATTTTACTCATTTTACAGGCATCCATCAGCTCCATCCTTCGAGAAACTCAGCTAAAATGAATCCCTTTCCCTGCACGTTCCCACCCCAAACAGGAATTACATCTAAACAGAAGGTTACTAAAGCCCAACAGCTGAAAACTAAAACAGATTAAAGTTTTATGGGTGCTTTAAAGGGTCACTTATAAAGTGTTAATTGCATCCCTTATCTAGTGTGTCCCAACATAAAACACAATTAAGAACCATACCTGCACTTCCACTTTTATGAGTGGAGGAACGGTGAACTCATGACAACATAGTGCTTCTTACCTGCGGACACAGGCAAACAGAAAGTAGTCCTCCAAAATCAGTAACTCCTTGAAGACCTGAGCAGGTATTTTTAATATCATTAAATCCTTCACCTCTCCAAACTGCTTCTATCCCAGCTCTGTATAGTCAATGTCTTCAATGGCCCATGGTTGGTTGTTTAAGGTCTAGTCACGGAATTAAAAATGTGAAAAGGAAAGCTTATTTCAGAATGAACAAGAAAAAGAGCTTCCCTGAAGATCTAAAATTTAACCTCTCATCAGACGTGCACCATAAAAGGCCCAATCTTACAGTTTTTATCGCGGCACACTTAAAAAACAAAAAGTTATTTACAGTGGCAACAAACGAAAGTTATACACAGCCAAATAAGCCCTCGCTGTCTAGTACGCTGGAAGATAATCCTTGCATCACTGCTAGCATTTTTCTTCATTAGATTGCAAAATTCTTTCATGTGTACAACAGCATTTATCTGCCATCTCCCATTTCTGAACTATTCAAACAATATTAACACTGTTTAGTCTTCTTGCAAATACGGAAATTTAGTTGCTGGTTTCCACATAACTTCAGCAAGCAATTTTCTTAATGTTAGGCACGAGTTAGTAAGACAGCACAGCATGGGGTACTGCATGTTAAGACATCCCCTTCCAACAAGCTCATGTATGCAAAAAAAATCTGTCTACGTTTCCAACAACTTCCCTGGTGGTGAAAGACAACGGAGCATCTCTAACCAGAATGCTGAACTTCCTAAGGGTAGTTGAAGCTGAAAGCTGTATCAGTGCATATTCATCTCACTAATGGCGACGTGGAATGAAAATATTAGGCAGATACTTTTGATGACAGTGATTTCTTTATACGTAATGCGTGGCTGTTTCTCACAAGGTGGAAGGTAGTTTGGGATTAAGACTTTTCCTCTGTTGACCACTCCAGTAGAAGTCTAAGGCATTTTTCATCAGATGGTCTCAAGACGACTTGCAAACAAACAAATTAAGCTTCATTTGAAAGACCAGTTAAACAGTCCTGTGAGGCACTCGCCATAACACCCACTTTAGCATGAGGAAACTGAGGTAGCACAAAGCAAACACTCAAAGATGTACACTCTAAAATGTACTGTTAAACAATGTCAGTAGATAGGAACTGTCATTCTGGATCAAACAAAGCTCCATCAAATCCCATTTCCAAAAGCAACTGACACCAAGTGCAAAGTAGAAAAAGAAATATATAGCAGAAAAAGGACCACTCTACTCTTCTTCTGCTTCTGGCAACTAGCACCTTAGAGGTTTGCTGAAGTGTCACCCAAAATCACCATGCTAAATACCTACAAACGGCTCCACACCCGTTCACTTTGAAGATCCCAAAAGAACAACTATTCCTCTTCTTGTGGGATTTGTAAATCATATCTGCAACACTTAGATACAACAGATTGCTCCAGATTGCTTCTGACTCTCAAGACCGAGCAGCCAAGAGAGCTCAGAGACTGCTATTTTCTCTAGATGAGGGATCAAACAAGAAATCAGCACCATCAGCGATTTACTGCATTCCAGTTAGTTACTTCTTCGGGGCAGCAAAGGCCAGGAGTTACCCACAGAACCATTGCATTTTTCAAGTGATGCCCCAGACAAGAGAACAACTACTACCAGAAAGTCCCATACAGAGGTAGGGTGTTGTACCGATGGCAAGATGAGTTCAGACCAAAGAAATCAAGAGTCAGTTCTTATTTGTGTCACACATTACTACGCGATCTTGGAAAAGCCATGTAGTCTCTCCATGGGAAAACGAATGCATTCAAGACCATAAGGTACTTTGACACTATAGGGATGGAACCCAAACAGGCTAGGCAGTACCCAGCTTGCTGCGTCCTTTTCTTGCAGACTGGGATAACAATCTTGCAGTTTGTGTGATGTACGTCTCCAGAAGCCATACCCACAGACAGAACAAATTTGAGTCTCTTCTCATGCAAGTTAAGGACCCTACTAACACAGAACGGCTGAACAAAAACCAAATAATATTAGGCTAAAAGAGTCTAAACTGCTGCTTTCAGATGCAGAATTACAGGTTTTTCCAGTGTCAAATAATGAAAGCTAAGCATTATTATAATTCATGAAAAACAGCTGTTATTTTTAAGCAACTATTGCTCTAAACTGACTTGCCCAAAGTCACACAAGAAAATCTCCGGCAGTCAACACTGTTGCCCTGGAGAAAGAGAACCCAGGTCTTGTCACATTTTGCTCTTTACCAGTTTTTTTCCTGCAACAATGTTAGTTTAAAATATTGGATCAGGATAGGGAACCTGGAGAATTCATCGAGCTCAAGTTGCACACAGAGACATTGTCTTCACAAGCACCCCGAAGTCATTCCTCCTGACAAACAATTAAGTATATTCGTCACTTGTCAGATTGCAAATATATTTGCCTTTATGTGACAGACACATGGTCAGTCATGCAATCCTGGATGCTTGCACTTTCTGTCCCACAATAATAGTAACATGACTATAATGGGATCTTCCTACCTGTTAGGTGACGAATGGTGCCCGTTTTCATGAATCCCCTGTCACAGATTTTAATCACGTATGCTTCTGGTTCCAGGATGGAGCCTCCAGTTCGTCCCTAAAGAGCTATGTAATTCATCCTTGCCAAAAGTTGACTATATTGAGCCAATTAACCTACATGGTATTCTATGAAATTCAATTCTGTTACTCCCCACTGGGGAAAACCTAACCACGCACATTCCCACCCTACTAAAAAGCCATCCACTGTTCTCCCCATCTGTGTTGCTCACCAACCGACATTACAAATTAATTATTAGGTTAGACACACACAACCACAAAGTGTCCAATTAAAGGCTCAGTTCCTTTAGCTTTAAGAAACCAGGGTCATTCCTTGAATTCCTTAAATGGCAGCAGGCACGCTGCAGGCTGGCATTTTTTAGCACTGGAAGCCTGTCCCGGACAAGGACCAACATGCAGCAGCGTGCTTGTCTTCAGGACGATCTCTGTTTCGGAGGGAGTGCAGCTGAGGCACCTGGGTGTGCTTTGATTCAACTCTCCTTCTGGGTAGCCTCAACAGTGAGGATCCCTGACAGGCTCTGGATACCTGGAAGAAGATGACTCGCCACGTGACATAAATGGCAAGCTCTAGCGATATAGGTCGTAGCAGGTCAAATATACTGATGGAAATGTTCTTGGCAAGCATCACTCCTCTACACATCTCTCAATGAAATCTGACAGCTCCTTTATTACACAGCGTACAGATCTATACTTACAGACATTGTCACGCCCTCTGGAAATAGTTCAAGAAATGACAGTTTTCTCAAGCTAATGGTAGTTTACGTATCTGCTCTCCGCCTACAGAAGCAACTGATAATTTTTCTCCTCTGTGTGTGTTTTTGCAGTGTGCATTCACAAAACAGCTTTATCTGCCATCAAAATCTAAGCTTCTGAAGGGTAAAATGTCCAATACCAACAAAAAAAAAAAAGAAAAAAGTCATCATTAGCACTGAAAGTGAGGTGTTCCCCCCTCACAAATAGAAAAGGAGCCTCAAGCTGCATCAGCCCAGACATGAGCAGTAATCCAGTATCTTAGCAAAAAAATAACGCTTGTATCATAGTCAGAAGCTATCTGAGTCTGAACACTGGCAGAATACATTTTCTAATATCAAATACGCATTCAAGACTTCAATTATCTTTCTCATATGACATTTCTCAATGTCATGTCCAAGCCTCACATCACAAGGAGACAAAATTTCATATCTACTAAATCAAGCAGAGATTCCCAAACCCATGGAGTCAGAGCTGTAGGCCCAATAGCAGAACTGAGAGAGAAAAGTCCCAAAGACATTTCTTTCAAAACAGCAGTGTTCATAAGGACGTAAAATTACGTCTGGCATTATTGATGATTTTGGAGTTTCCACCCAAGTACCCGGGAAAAGAAATTATTTGTTTTTTGAAGGCAGGCAGAATCCTGTGAGAAGGTCACCCAGTGAGAATCACACCAGATTAACTTTCCATGACCACAGCAAGACAGTCTCTACTAGCTGTCATCACAGGATGAAATTACTTTCACAAGCATAAGAACTTCCATTGATTCCAAGATTTCAGCATACAAAGACCTGTATCAAAACAGCTGCATATTAGGCAAGTAACTAAAGACGTAAACCTAAGCTATTTAATACCTTGTCATTTAATCCAACAACCACGCTACCTATTTTTACATTTTTTTATTTAAAAAGAATATAGACGACATGATTAAGAAGTTTAAAAGTAACACATAATGAGGATCTGTGACAATTTACGCAGAACTGAAATTGCAGAGAGGTCCAATGCTTCCTACAGACTTAGGAAATAAATTGGAAAACTTATTTGAAAAAAAAAGTTTGAAACAGAACTTGTCCTCTTCTCAACACAAGAAATGAATGTTGCTACTACCAACAAAGGAATTTAAACATTGCAAAGATCTACTCTAGTTCTCACACAGCATGACTTATTGTCTGACATAGCTCAACAGCAAGTTGAGTGAGTGTTTTTTTTAAAAGATTTTAAGATTTTTAAAAGATCTTGGATCTTGACATTAATTTCAAGTGTTGGAGAATCTATGAAGTCCATCAATAAGCTAGTGCAATAGTTAACTAGTTATCACTTAAAATGTTTTTTTCATTTTATGCAAGTTCTTATTGTTTTTTACTTACTGCTTCTTGCTGCTGTGACTCCCGTATTTGCTGATGTATGCTCTTTGAAGGCTCTCCATTTTGTTCATGGATAGGGACATAATCAAATCACTTCAACAAACTCAGAATTTACTTCTTCATCACTATCTACACTAAGTGTATAGATCCATTTTTCCAACACCTACAACCAGTACTTCTTTCACAGTGATTAATTTCCCAAAGGTTTGAATCCATCTTTCAAAAGAGTCAGCTAATGTGGTCTTTAATTCAACCAAATACACGAGGCCACACCATCATTTGTCATTTTTCTACTCTACATGGCCTAGATAAAACTGCCAGAAAGGATTTTGCATTTTCTTCCAACTGTGTATTAATTTGGGGTTGGGTTTTTTTGCAAACAAACATCCAATGACTGAACATCATAAAATTTTATCTTAATTCAATGATTATTCATTGAGTATAACATTTTCAGGAGTCAGTTTCTTTGACAAGATCAAACCCTTAATCTAACCGATACACTAGATGTTTTATGAGACCTGTTTTCTACTAGTCATATTGAATAGCACTCACTACATGTCAGTCCTTACAATTTTGGACATTTTTACATTAGCCATTTAAAAAAGTATTCCTTGGTCTCCATGAATTTGATACACAAATTTTCAAAAGTGTTCTTTCAGTCTTTATTTATTGATGTAATATGACGGATTTGTTCACCATTATTCAGCTTCATTCTCACTACAGATACACATAACNACAACTTTAGTGCAGCCAAACGCATGTCACTGTTCTTTTTGTTCTTGGTATTTTTAGAACTTCTCATTAGCCCTAGATCCTAAAGAAAATCTGAAGGACTTTATTTAATCATCTTTATAAAAGAATTACTTATACTTATTCCTATATATTGGCTGCTGCCCCTGAACCACTTCTAAATCAAGATGGGACTCTTCCTTTGCTTAAACTATCTTTTAGTATTTGGTTCTGCACATTCTAGATAGCCACATGTTCTCACACTTTTCCCCCCCCAACTTTGAGAGAGACTCTTGTAAACGATGTTAGAAATATAACAGCAGGTCACATCACACAGAACTGAAGATTTGTTTAGTCCCTCATGTTTTCCATCCTCAAAGACAGGAATGTCACATACTTTTGCAGCCATCTTCTCCCATGACCTTGTGAACTGCGATGAGGCCATACTCAGTTTACAGGGTAGAGAGAGTTCAGTGAGAGAGAGGAAAAACAATGGGCAACATCGCTGCGCATGTTTTCTTAGCATTTAACTGCTGCCCAAGAAACTAGAATAGCATGAGGATATCTTGGGAAATCCTCTGGCAACATCTTCATTTCCCTAACAAAAGAGGATGGAACATAGACGAATTGTAGGGGTATGTATCTCCTTACACTAATGTTGGGTTTTATGAAGGAAAAGAAACTTTTCCAAACAGCGCATATCCTAAAGACTACCAAGCCAATCTGACCTCAGAGTTCATTCAAAGCTGCTTTCGATCAAACTACCTTGGACTAAAAGCACTTTGTCTTTTACTTTTGTATTTTGCCCAAGGCTGTGTGCAATGCTTGCAACAGAGGAGGTACAGATGTCACAGGCAGTTACAGACCTAAACACACATTGTAATGTAAAAGACAAGACCTATTAATGGCCTGCAGGTGAGGAGGAGTAGGACCAAAGGTCAACACAATTTCTATGTAATAAGCTTGTGTTTAAAAGGTTCAACCTTACTTAACTCATTTGCTTAAAACAATTTGTCAAAAAAAAATCAAAAGAAACAAAAATGATTTAAAAAAACCCCAAAACACAGACTTTCCCCAGGGATTATGCGACATACACAATATTTGCTTTAACAGAGAACTACAACAACCCTGCAATCCTGCCCTCACCTATAAAGTTCAATTTGGTGCCCTATTTCTAACAACAAATAAATCATATATTGCAGACAGCTTCTCCTGTATCCCAAAGCAGCAGGCAGTCAATGACCACCATGAATTGGTAGTCTTTTGCTTATTTGCAGAAGTAAAAGACAGGTGCCTGACTGCCAAGGAACTGCAGAAAGTGAGAGTACACAATTAAAAGGTGCACTTGAGGAGGGAAAGTTGATACAGCCGTGCCTCTCTGCTAACATATGAAAAAAGGTGCAATGAAGAGTTTAAAGTTACCTGTCGCTCTGAATACTAGAGCTGCTGGAAGTGAACTCTCTTTCCACACAATTTTAATCTCTCCATATTCAGTAATCTCCAGTGCCCTTACTTAAAAAGCCCCACACAACTTCCTCCCCACACTTAAGAGCAAGTGAGCTGTATTCTTTGCTGCAATAAATTTGTACGTATGCATTTGTACAAGTGCCTTTGTGCTAGATTGACGTGGGGTCTGTAACAAAGATTACCCAATCCAATAATTGTCACTCAACTGTCCCCACACTTCAAAGCCCAGTTACGCGGCAGTACTTTCTTCCATCTTAATTATCGTCTCCTGCAACAGGAAACACAAGGCACAAACATTACTGAGATATCAGAAGTTTGGGTTTTTTTAAACTCACGCTGTAAAATAATTTAAAGAGGTTGTTTCATGATTGACTAAATTGCTCTAAGATTTTGCTGCCGAAAAGGGAAGCTGTGCCCTGCCTGCCATCACCTCCCTTGCACCAGTTCTAGGACTGGCACGGCTGCAGAGGGAGATGGATCAGCCTGCCAGGGACCCTGAAAATTTAACAGCCGGAAAAAAAACAAACCTGTCCTACTTCCCCTAAAAAATGCAGCTTTTGGAGAAGTGAGAGGAACTGTGTAGGGACTTAAAAAAAATGTAACTTGTGTGAAATATTTGGAACTATCTTTACCAGTCATTTCTAAAATGGGCAATCCAGGCTACAATAGTAAGAGAACAAACGAAAAGAGAAAAATCCATCCACCTATGAACAGATTTTTGGAGAAGGGGGAATGCAATTTTAAAATATTTCTACGATGTGTGGTGGCAAAAACAGTTTAAAAAAAAAAAAAAGACATCCTGTCCCTTCTTTCTCATTCCCATACCTAGGCTGCAACCACACATATCTTTATCTCCTGATGCAAGCGTTGTAGCACCTAGCTATGAATTTGCTAACAAAATCAATTCATCTAAAAAAAAAAAAAAAATCCGTCTCTTGAAACTTATGCTACCAAAGCACAACTCACCTAATTGGTTCCTCACATACTTGACAGAAACCATATCTGCACACTAAACTATGCTAACCAGCAGTATTTGGTTGACTTTTTTTTTTTTGGCTGATACACATGAAACCTATGTGTCTAGCAGCACTCAATCTTACTAAAGACTTGTTTTTTTCTTTTTTTGTTTTTTAAATGTCAGTCTGCATGCAATCTAAATTTGTTTGGTATTACTTTGTAACAAATAGCATATGTATTCACTTCTGTGAAAGGAGTGTGTCCTGGTTTGAGAGACATGGGACTAATTTCTCATCTAATGTTTGGGAAAACTGCACTTTTAGAAGAATCTGGTGTCTGAACTTGAGAAAATATTTACTTCATAGCCAGCTATGATGTGTGAGTTTCAAGGTCTCAGTGTTTTTGAGCTTGCCAGCTGCAGGGATGAGGCGGAACGAGATCTGGGCACTTGACCCAAGCTGGCCAACAGCATTATTTCATACC
>RSEF01000001.1:195128921-195142946 GCA_003993805.1 Himantopus leucocephalus | reverse complement strand
AACCTTCTTGGTTGTGGAGTTTGTTTTCCGCACGTCACAATGTTAGGTATCAAATAACTAATTTCAATTATTCATTCCTGGGGAAAAAAGATATTGTAAAATACTTGACTCTAAACTGAACTTTTTCCCTCACAGAAGTGCTTGCAAATTGCTGTCCTTTAGTGAATTCAGCTACTTCAGTGAAAACTGTTGCAAGTAAGGACATTTAGCAAGTTGGGTTTTTTTAAATTATTATTATTATTTTTATTATTTTAACTAAAACGGATTACCTAGAATCTTAACTATGGAAGAGGGAGTTAGGAGTAATGCTATTAAAAAAGCTTTTTCACAGTTGCTCTAGCTTATGTGAGTGAGCATCACTTGTGAACATGAAGAGACTTAATCAAGCTTTCTTTGATGAAAATACAAAGTGACAAGGACCTGATAAGGTGTTAAATCCTATTGTAAGGAGAAAGAAAGTTAAGAAAAATATAATAGTGTAAGAGTTGATTTTCACTAGACTACCATAACAGCACAAACATACAGCCTTATTTAGCATACCAGATTATAATTTAAAATCTGTGAAATGTAAGCTATATGTTATTTATTTTCTGCAACAAATATGTTTTCCATGATGGTCAACAAAGCAGCATTTAAAAGACAAAAGCGTTGCAGAAAGCATGTTTTTAAACTGGTGACCACTGTCTCAAATGATGAGAAGTCTACAATTTATTTATTTTCAGGCATTGCTGACTGGTTTATGGAAAATGAAATCTGCAGAATGTTTTAGGTATACAATTTAAACTTTACATTAAAACTAATTTTTCTGTCACAAAACCTTTTTGGTTAGACCTATTTGTATGTCCTCTATGTGAGGCGAAGAAGAAAACAAGCAACATACATTTCAATGCCTTACACGAGCAGGCAGAAGCAAAATTCATTGCTCTACCGCAAAATATCAGCCATGATGAAGCAGGTAACACCTTTTGCGGACAGTGCTAAATCAAACAAAGCAGACAGTAAAACTGAAACACTCTCTTTTCCATTACCATCTGTTGTGTGGTACAGATATGTACTGATGATAGATTTGTCAAAGAGCTCTAAACAACACAGTATCAAACACTGGATATCCCTTATTCTAGACAAAGTCATAATAAAACTACCCACTTTTCCTGTGTTATGTAAATAAGAATTGAGCTAATTGGATAAGTGGGTTCTCCAGGTTCAGCTTAAGAAGGTTATGAAGCAATAGTCTTATTATATCTCCTCATTGAGGAGGAGATGATTTTCAGGGGACTCAAAAAAAAATTATTTACTCTTTTATAGCTATATTTCCACAAAATGTTTTGGCCATACCAATTCCACTCCCTGAGTGAGGGCACTGTATTTTGGAGAGCAGAACTTTTTAACACTACTGAGATGTAAAAGGTATCAAAGAGCAGATTCTAAGCTGCAAACTGCAGTAGAAATTGTTAGGAATGGTTGCCTTGGTTGAATGAAGAGATACCAGGATTAAAATAAGGATCTTTGTCACCTTAATATTCTCGCTTGAAGATGGCATGGATATATGCCAAGAGTGGGATTTGTTCATCTGTACAAATAATTAGAGAAGAATATGAACTTCAGTGTGTGCGTGTGTATATATATATGTAAGAACTTTATTATACATAATAACTAAGTAGGCCATGTGGCAACTTAGACTCTAGGAAAGTACAGTTTCTCCAGTTAGAACTATGCGCCAATACTTTGTTGGTTCTGATGAATATTGGTGTAAATACATTAGCCTGTAGAACTATAAATGCATGAGAGAGTTATCGTTATCATTAGCTTCTTTGCTTAATTGCTAATTAAGGATTTGATCCAGCCCAAATTAGATTTGGTGAGCTTCTCAGGATCTGAACCTTCAGGGACTAAACATATTTTCTAAAGGAAAATCTTACGGGGCTGTTTTTTCTTTTCTTTTTTTTTTTTTTTTTTAAATCTATCTGTTAATTTTAGTTTTCTGACACTTTTCTAAACAAATTCACCAAATTACGCTGGATTTCACCAAGCCTCAAAGTTCATACACAGCTGACATAATCAAGCTGGAAATTTTTTCCTGAATTTCATTTTGTAAAGTGAAGGATGAGCTTGCTTTGTTTCTTTGCCAGGCTCATTATACACATACACGTTTATTTACATCATAAGCATCTGTGTGTATACAAAGTTTTTTATTTTTGCTTGCTTTCACTGTGATGATGAGACACTGGAACAAGCAGCCTAAAAAAGTTGTGGATGTCCCATCACTGGAAATGTCCAATGTCAGGTTGGATGGGGCTTTGAGGAACCTGATTTAGTGAAAGATGCCCCTGCCCATGACAGGAGGGTTGTACTAGATGATCTTTAAAGGTTCCTTCCAATGCAAACCATTCTATGATTCTATGAGGGCATAACATTACTGCTGCAAAGATGGAGCCATGTAAATTACTACTATGTATGTTTAATACAGACTTGATCCAGTTTCCAGTGAAGACAAGGAATAGCCTTAAACTGATTTCATATTTAATTGATCAGGGACTTCATTTACTGGAGAAAAATAATAAAAAAAAAAAGGATAAGAAGTTAATTCTGCTCCAGTAGTAATTTATTTGTGCTTTTACCTAAACAAGCATGTGATCTGGAGCATGACCACACAGCTTTTGAACATCTCAAAGGAAGGAGACTCCACAACCTCCCTGGGCTACCTATGCCAGTGCTTGGTCACCCTCACAGGAAAAAAAACATTCTGATGTTCATGTGGAACCACCTGTGTTTCAGTTTGTTCCCATTGCCTTTGGTCCTGTCAGTGGACACTGCTGAAAAGAGCCTGGCTCTGCCTTTGTCCTATTTGCACCCTCCCTTCAGGTATGAATATACATTGATAAGATAACCCTCTGAGCTGTCTCTTCTTCAATCTAAACAGTCCCAGCTCTCTCAGCCTTTCCTCATAGGACAGATGCTCCGATCCCTTAATCAGTTTTGCAGCCCTTCATTGGACTGTCTCCTGCGTGTCCATGTCTCTCTTGTACTAAGGAGCCCAAGACTGGCCAGAAACTCCACGTGTGGCCATGTCTCTCTTGTACTAAGGAGCCCAAGACTGGCCAGAAACTCCACGTGTGGCCTCACCAGTACTCAGGGTAGATGAGAAAGATCACCTCCCTCAACTTGTTGGCAATACTTTGCCTTATAGATCCCAGGATACAATTAGCCTTTCTTTGCTGGAAGGGCACGTGTTTAACTTGGTGTACACCAGGACCCTCAGGGCATTTTCTGCAAAGCTGCCAGCTGGGTGGCCCCTAGCATGGATTGGTGCATGGCCTTGTTCCTCCCCAGGTACAGGACTTTGCACTTCCCCTTGTTAAAATTCATGAGGTTTCTATTAGCTTATTTCTCTAACCTGTTGAGGTCCCTCTGGATGGCAGCACTGGCATATCAGCACTCTGGCATATCAGCCACTCCTCCTGGTTTGCTGTTGTGTTAAACTTGCTGAGGGTACGCTCTGCTCAACCACTAACATAACTATTTATGTATTTTATTATCAGAAAATGCTCCATTTTTTTTTTTTAATAGTATCATAGGTATCCATTTAGACAGAGAGTAGAAGCATCTTACTTCTCTGGAAGAGAAAGCTGCACCAAACAGCTTCATAACACCACTGTTCCAGTGGATGTTATGCATACAAGGCTACACAATGAAAATTAGTGGGCTAAATTTTATATCACAAAGAAGTTGGAAAGGTCTTACTGTACTGTTGACAGGTATGAGTCTCTACTAAAAATAGTGTGAAATATACAGCATTTTCCCCCCAAGACATGGTTATGTCTCAAATTTCTGTATTTTTCTCACCTAATACAGTCTGCAAAGCATTTTGTCAAAGCAGCACAATACCTACCATTGTCTATATTATTCCGGACCTCTCCATCACAAAAATAGATTAATTTTGCTCTCTTTGACACACCTTCACATTGAAGATCGTGTATTATCATGTGTTTGTCTGATCTTCATTTTTCTCAGGAGATTACCAATCTCCTATATTAAAATAATGAACTGCTGTAAATAGGTATTTTGTATTTTTAAGGACCATCTTAGTCCACCTTTCTCCTACTGTGTAGGAAAAAAAAAAGGGTTTCTAAAAGCTATATAAACTTCAGATTTCAATATGTGGCAAACATTTCTAAATATGCAGATTTGGACTTTTTTTCCTCATTGATGGTTTTAAGAGAGTGTTTCTCACCTTTTACCTTTAAGTTCCTTTTTCATACTATCTTCAGCAAACTGTACCAGTCAAACAATAAGGTATTTGAACTCATATTCACCTCAGCAATCAGAAGGTTAACTCTCCTTCATTCAGCATCCCTACATTTTATTGTATAGAACCACTTATACATATTCATAATACATATGTAGCCTATAAACTACAAAATATATCAACAAGAATATGAATACCAGATGGCCTTATTCTGAGCCAGTATACTACCATAGTTGGAATACAGTATTGCTAAAATTGTATAAAGCTCCATTTTCTCACAAAATTTACATGAAACTGTTAAATATTCTTTGGAATACAAAAAAAGTAACTCTTACAAAAATACTCCTATTAAATTAAAAATAATGCACATTATAAGATTGCCTAAATTAAGAGTAATTTATCTTTGTATTTGGGATCTAAAAATAATAGAGTGTTTTGTTGTTGTTTTTTTTTTTGTAAAAGGAAAATCTTTCTTACCCTTCTTCTGATTGTGGTTCTTCCTGATGCCTGCAGTGCAAGATTCAATAGAATTTTTTATTTGACTTTCACCTTCACTTGCTGATTTCCTAGATCCAGGAGTCCTTCCCTTCACAATAGCTGGGTGACTGGGCTTATCTTAAAGAGCCTTGTTTTGTAGAAAATAAAACTGTCCCATCATCTTGCCAAAGGATTGTTTCCCTGACCTCGTTGACATTGATTTTCAGCCCCTGTTCCTACTTCCAGTTCTATTTGATGGTTGCCTGGCAGATTCATACCCACTGTCAGTGTGTTAAAAACAAAACACTAGAAATATAATATAACTAGAGGTTGTCATCAGCCAGAATCTCTTTGTCAAACACAGGTCTATGCCAAATACTGAAAGCCAATCTTAGCCTGATGTAAGAATTCTCACAAACTCTTATCTATTTATTTATTTGTATAGTAAGGTGAAGGGGTTGATGCCAGAAATTTCTGTATGTGAGTATGAAGAAAGCTTTGAGGATGACAGGCTAGTCACTGAACGTGTTGTAGATTCATAGTTTTAGACCCTTTTTTCAAGAGCTTATCACCTATGCTACAGAACAGCAGGATATTAAGCATTACAGGAGTTATGCAGGACAACCAAGGTTAGAGCTGCAGCACGGGTATAACAACAAAATATTACAAGAGATTATGGGAAAATCCTCCTTATAACCCTTACACAGGAAGGACGAAAGGCGTAGGGACAGGAATCCCAAATTCAGAAGCATCAGGGAACCGCAAAAGCAGGGCTGCTCCACTAGAGAAGAGAAGGCAGGAGACAAGGATGATCTCACACACACACACACACAGTTAGTGCCTTCATGGACAGTGCATCATCCAGCTCTACCTGACCAAGGTGAACAGGACTGGATTTGTGACAGGAAAAGGGTCTGGTGACAGCCAAGTAACAATCAGATGGATGCATTTTGATGGGTTTGGTCTGAGGTCTAACCAGGAAATCCCATAAGCATGTTGAGATCAGCAGAGAATAGGGCTGGAGACCAGCACTCTTGTGGCTTTGCTGAGGACTGACAGCCCCAGGCTGAGCTGAAATGGGATCCTGGGCCATGGGCAGGGCTGGGAGGAAGCCCCAGCAGGGTCTGGTCAGGATTGCCCTGAAAAATGAGTATGCTGACCCTATCCATCTGCATCACATTTATTGTTAAGTGGTTGTTTCCTATATATTGTAGCAGCTGAAATTTCTGCAGTGAAAGGAAAACTGCACAGCAGTCACATTCAGTGTCTCCTAGTCAGCATATGGAGTCCATGCCTTTGACTTGATATAGATGACAATGAAATGATGAGGTGTGTAGGGCAAGCAAATTTCACCTTGTATGAAATGACTATGTGTTACAGGCAAATGTGTACATGGTCAATAAAAATTCTGAACATCCCAGTAGACCAAATTACATTTTTAGTTTAAAAGTATTTTCACTTGTCTTCAAATTTTATCTTAAGTTTTAAAAATGTATCTAATTGTATGGTTGATAAGTATATCTAATTCCAATATACCAGTGTCCTAACCTCTGGGATTCCAATACATGTTCCATTTAGAGTCCCAGACCACCTACAAGTCAGGTTATCTTGCTCATGGACAGACATTTAAAAATATTCCCATTAATTTAGGTTTTTAATGTAACGTTGAAAATGTAACCTTATATTTTATTAGCAGCGTTATTCAGCTCCATGAACCTCATAATATTTCTGTGCTTCCAGAAGAGTGTTCTTGAAAAACACCTACCACTCAGTAGCTCCTTTATCTTCCATGGAAGCTTCCCATGGAATCCCTCCCAGCTGAGCTCAGAGTGAGCCAAAGTTTGCTCTTCTAAAATCTAAAACCTTTGTCTCTGTGCTAATCCAGCATGTTCACCAGGATCCCAAACTCCATGATATTGTGATCACTGCAGATTATATCATTATTGATTAAATCATATACTTTTATAAAGTTGTTACAAGCAACTGAATCCACTTTTCTTACCTTTAGCTGAAGAGATCTTAAAATACAGACAAATGAAGCAAAGATTATATTTTTATATCTGTTAGTATAAACAAGTCCAAAGAAATATGCATAATACTGTGTTTTAGAGGTTGTGATGTATAGAAGTATTTTATTTCCATGAACAGGAAGATCAACTGCTAAGAGAAATTTCCCCAGCCTAGGTGTCACTGTGGATAGAAGAAACATAAGCACTGCAACATATAGCTAAAACCTCTCAAATGATTTTAAAGACCATAGCTGAAAAACTTAAAGGAGATAAACATCTTCATTCTAACCTAATATTGTATCAGCAAACGTCACTGAGCACTCAAATGATTTTAAATTCTTCATCTGTATGAAGTAGGAAGTCAACAGCTGTATTTTGAAGAAAACATTCTGTATGAAACTGGGTGAAAATAATTTAAAAAACCCCTGAACAAACACAAAACACACAAACAAACAACCACCCCCCCAAAAAAAAACCCCAGATTTCTTGACTGCTTAAGGACCTTGAGTCATAAGTTGAACAAGAGATTTAAATATCGATGTTGAAGAACAGAAACCTTCAATATACTACTATGAAGTTTAGTGAAGACAGAAGGATTTCCTCTTTTTCTTCTTCCCTGCTATTTCTTTCTCCTAGGTATTAATGAGGCCAATCATGATACCGATTGGACTGGAATTCAAAAATGCAGAGATGAATATTATTGGTGTACTGCTAGCTCTGAAGATCATTGCTTTAAACAGTTTCTCAAATTGGACAAGTACATGCTTTAAGAAGAAGAAAGAAAAAAAGGCAGGAATGATCTTTTCAAGCATAAAATGTCTTTGGGAAATTGTAGTTCCACCAGTGCCAAATAACAGCTATTTGAAAGTATGAACAGTATAAACTATTCCCATTCCATTCCTAATAAGTTTCTTAGATGAGCCTTCATTGTTACAGAGGTTACAGAGCACTGCTTGCATCACTGATGTTTATGACCATTTTTTTTGTGGTTTTTTTTCTGTCCTTATAACAGTTACAAGAAAAATTCACTCCTGAAGACAGGTTTATAATAAAAGCTCATCCCTTACTAGAATCTTTTACTAAGGATTAGGCTTTACATGAGCTTTGTGCTATCCGTTTGCAAAAATCTGAACTTCATTTGGTGACAACATAGAAGACATCAAGTTCTACTGAATCAGAAAGAAATATTATACATACCTCCACACTTAGGAATAGGTCCACTCCACATTACTTTTCCATCCATTAGCATGCAAGTAATTGTTTCAGTTCCTTGTGTTTTAATAAATCCTTCCTCACATATAACAGAAATTGAACTCCCCAGCTGAAAGTTGTCGCCAAAACGCCGAGCGTTGATTGGCACTCCAGGATCAGGGCACTCGTTATGTCCAAATGCTTTTCAAAAGAAAAAAGAAAGCGGGGTGGGGGGAGAGGGGGGGGGAGGGGGAGAGAGTGGTAACTCTGGCAAGTAAGATGGCATTTTTAGGATTTCATTCTGCTAGTAAGAACAAACTATTTGTATTAGGAAACAATAAGAAATGAGAGCTTGACTAACAGCAGAAAATGTATACTAGTACAAAAAATGGCTTAAAATACGATAAAGCTATACCAGGAAGAATCTTAGTTTGGGCAGCTAGATGCTGGCAGATATCAGTGATGGCAAAGTTCTCCTTTTCAACAGCCCATCCTATCCAATGTTACAATGGGTCAGAAGCATCCATCAGAAGGGCAGGGCAAGCATCTATGATATAATAACTTTAGTCATCTTTTGTATTTTCAATTCACCGTCAGAACCATTCAAGCCATAGTGACCCCAGTGTGCCTTTATTGCCATAGTCTGTTTTGTTTCATGTACTGAGAGCCGGTCAACAGCTACAAAAGGGGTGATGCTGGCAAAAGAAAGAAAACCTGGAACTTTAACCATATGGTTATATTTAAGGTCAAAGAAATTCCAAGTATGTAAGAATCCCTCCAAAATTTCGAGTTTATCTATGGGAAAATTGTCATTTCCCTGCATATATCTAAACACTATAACAGAGATAGTACATGTCTTTTGCTACAGAATACACTTTACACTGGGAGAACAAACAAGCTCATTTTCCTACCAAAAGTGAGCGAAGTCATATTTACTGCATTATCATTAAAAGATATATATTGATTAATTAAATTTTGATTCTTTATTTATTAAGAATACTGCACATAAATCTTAAATTTTAGAAAATGTTGATTTTTCGGTGATTGCAAATATCACAAGCACAATATCCACCTTCCTTACATGTGAATACTGCAAATTATATCTTCATAAATATGCCTACATATGGAGACATCAGAAAAGACTGCATCTTAAAAAGATAATATTGGCAGTATTTTTCTGCAGTTTTACTGATGTGTCTGCTAGACTAAACATATCCAAGCTCCCCCATGAAATTTTTAAAAAGTAACATTTCATTAAACTTAGCAGAGAGATTTCTCAGATGTTGCATTACAGAAGTATTAAGAATCATAATAAAAGACAAGACAAAGCATTAATTTACTGACATTTTAAATTAGGAAATACTGCATACATTTGGAATGAAAATAGCGCTTTCATTGAAAAGTTGTCTACCATTTGAGGACGGCATTAAAAATGTCGCATTCCCATACTTTTTCATAGGGGTTACAAAAACTTTTTTGAATACTTTGTGCACAGTTGTCACTTTCAGTGAGGGGACTGATGGTCTGTTTCTCTTACTAACTTCAGACAACACAGAGATAGATTTTCAATATTGTTATTTGTAAATGTAGATAAACATTGACTTTAGGTATAGCTTGCTTGTGTGTGACACTAGTTTATTAAGGCTGTAAAATCAGTTCATTGCTCTATATTTCAGCTCAGGAACTGAGAGTTGTGGCTGCTACCAGAGCTCCCATGGAAGAGATTGTACTGTATAGGGTGGCTATGGGAGGCAAGAGAGTGAAAGACAACCATTCCCAACAACAGCAGTCACTGTCTTAACCTAGCCTGGCTGCAGTTACATTACCCGACAAGTAAAATTTAGTCTGCCGGTACTTCTGAAAAGCTTTATGGTGGAGCTGTAATATTATATACAAGCCTTAAACTGAAAAGAAAAAAACCGCAGGGGTATATCCTCAATATTAATATTTTACCCATCGTCAATAAATCAAGAAACCACGAAAAGCTCTTAATGCAATATTATATGTAAAGAGGAGGTGCAGTTTTCCCGGCATTTATACTCATCAACTATCAACTTTGTACTGATATCTTAAGTAGTATCTGGAAAAAATCCAGGCGGCATAATCATAGCACAGGGTGATGGTGAAGTACTTTCAGTTCTGATATTAACTCAGAAGGATGTTAAAACCTGCATTTTGCATCCAAAAATGTGATGGGGAGGAACTGCAGACATCTCAAGAGATAGAAAGGCAGGAATGATGCTAACCATAACTCATCTGGTCTGCTCTGAATGGTGCTTGGAAATAGGGCCAGAAAGGAGGGGTCTACTGGCATGATTAATTGTTTTGGTAGATTGCCCTACAAAGAGTTTTAGCTGGTAAGTCTAGCAATGACTTTGCAGTAAATGTAACCATTTCAGAAGAAAATATCAAAGAAGAAACAGAAGTTAAGAGAATATCAAATAATAAAAAGATACCTCATAAAAAAAATTTGTGAAAGGTTGTTAAAAGTTATGCAAACAACTGGTAGGTAATTCAGTACTATCACATGTAAACTCACACTTCTGTGTAGTACGTAACTGTTTGAAGAATTCTACTTTGGAAAAGTCTAGCAGGAGGGAGTGCCAGCAAAAATGTGCCATGATGGATATACACTACCACAGCAATAAAGCAGACTAAAGCGGTCTTTGGATATAAAAGCAGCATCTGGGATTGTCACTGTCTTGACCTACTGAGCTGAAATCACTCGACCAATTAGGCTGATGTCAGAGGGCCACAGTTTGACCTTCGGCATGTTGCTGTGTGGTTCAAAGGGTTGTAACTTTTGCCAGATAAAGCACAATTAAACAGTTGTAATGAAAACAGCAACAACAACAAAGACCCCTGCATAACTGGCAGAAACAGCAAATCTAAACTTATACAAAAATATTTGTCCCGATCAGTGAGCAACAGCTCAATGCAACTAGCAAAAATCAAACAATCTGGAATATGGTCTACACTTCAAAAAACTCATCCACCTCAGCCCGAAGGGAGGCTGGCATGACTCTGGCTTCTGGAATGTCTACATGTGGAGGAACTCCAGGGACACCTGGGACCAAACTCTCACGGCCTGAGCTGACACACTTCCTCCCAGCCACTGACAACCCCTGCTCCTCCCAGTGTGAAAGGGGAGACAGAGATAATCACTCACAACTTTGCAGCCTTCTTCGCATTAACTCCTTTGTCACAGGCAATAAACATCCATTCTCCTTCACATGGGTCCAATTGTTGCATAGTAATTAATGTGTGCATTTTTTCTGTCCTGACCTAAACTAGGAAATCTAGACTGAAGCAGAGAGACTTCATTGCTTGTGATTTATGTGACTATATTCAGATACTGTGTGTAGTTGTGATCTCCATATTTGAACAAATATGTAGGTAAAATAGGAAGCATTCATAAAGGAGTAACAAATATGATAAAAGGCTCAGACTTTCCCTTGAATTGAGGAGTTCAATGCATATAACTTATTAGAGGGAAGATTAAGGGATGACTGAGTTTATAAATACCTTCACAGAGACCAGAAATATTATTAAGGGCTCATGGGTTTGGGTTATAAACTGGAAGAAGGGAGCTAGGTGTAAGTATGCGGCTCTATAGCAACTTAAACCAATGTAATTTCAGGTTGCTATGTTCCTGTATTCTGCTATACCCCTGCCTCATTCCCCCTTTTGCATCAACAGTAGTGCATAACCAGGTATAAGTAAACCAACACAACGGTCTGACCAAGCTGAAAATCACAGCCTTTTGAATACCTGTTCCTTTGGTTACTGCAACATTTTCTGCATCATTCATTTTCAAATAACATATTTCTATGGGCTTGTCTCAGGATTTAACTCATTAGAAATCTTTCTTAGACTTACTGAAGTAACTCAAAGATAAGACATTTGGAATCTAATTTTTATTTACTTCCAACAGAAGTTGAATATATGTTTACTTTTACTGGAATGAGAATAATTATCTGAGACCACATATATTGCCGTAATAAAAATAAATATGGGAAAAAAATAGTTTCTGAGAAATACTATTTAAAAATCAGATTACAGACTAGTAACTCAGTTTTATTCTTCTTCATTTTATAAGTAAAAAATGTTAATGAAGTTATTTATGTTAGTAGCCTACATTCTCTTTAGAAAGATTGATCACGTTGTTCCTTTTCTGTGATATTCTCTTTCTGTTCTTGAAGGGGGCAAAAAGCGACTGATAGCTTTGAAATATATAAACAGGAGTGTTAGCAGAAAATGGATATTTTTAATTAACTTCGGGTTTGCAAATGCCAAGACAGAGCGAAAATGATATTAATTCCTTTTTCATCCTCTCTCTTGGCCTTAAACTATTTATTATGGAAAGATTACTTCTGTAATTTATCAGATTGCAGCTGTCTTTACTGAAGAAAGATTAACACATTTTCTGAGTTATTTCTGCTTTTTTAAGTAGATTTTAACTACAGAGTTTAACAAACACATGCACACCTCCATTCTAGCATAAACACACCCATAAAAATAAATAAAAATATAAATGTGTTAAACTGCTCAAATATAGAAAACACTTCTTTAAAATAATTCTTTTCAGAGTGAGTGGTTTTCATTATATAACTGGTAAAAGTTAATATTGCATTGTTTCTTCTTTATGAAAATAAAATTGTACCATTTGGTACTATCAATGCATACTTTAAATGACTGTTAATTGAGAGATGTCATAATCAGACTACCATATGCCCAAGAAAGTCTGCAAATTTTTTAAAGGACCAGAATCTATTCTGATTAGTACATTTATATGGCACTGAAATATTAAACCTGAAGTCATGACAGTGTTTGATGAATTATATTTCCAAATAAAAACTATAAGGATTATTTCCTATTTATCATCTGCATCTTTAATTTTTACTGTAAATCCTACCTTAATTGACTTATATTTAGTTCTAGTTCTACAAAATGGGATGACTTGAGAATATCCATTTATAAACAGGCCTAATTTTTATCCAATAAGACTGCCTTAGACTCTCCAATAATTTTTTTCTCATTACTAGGTTCCAGCTTGACACTATTGAGCACACTAGAGTGAAACCTCAAAGAAATAAGCAGAACTCTTATAAATGTTAAAAGGACATGAAACATAAGAAAACATAGAGCAAATGTTACAACTTCTGTAAAGAAACATGGATTCAATATTTCATTTTCATTATAACTGATTTTGCATTTCAATAGTGCTGAATAACCCCAGACTTTCCAATATTTAGTTGCGGTACTAAGATACCTAGCTACAGCTCTAAGTTTATTTTGCAGTAATGACTGGTAGCTATAGAAACCAATAAGAATTCACCACATTTTTTTCATGCTTACATCCTACATTTGTCAGAAATGACCTGGGGATGACAGAGCTAAGATAGAGGGCTGGGAGCTGAAATATAAGACAATATCAGGAAAAGAATGTTTACACAGTAATCTGGTGTCAGCTTATCTCTTTCCTATTCAGACAGCAATGTTCAAGGTAAGTCTTAAGAAATACTTCTCTGAAAGACTGACAACATAAAACCAAACAACACAAAAGAGAGAAAGAGAAAAAAAAAAGATGGAAAGGTGAAGTACGATGCAAGAAAAGGAGAGAGCCGCAGGGGAATTTAGTCTTTGCAATAGTATGAAAATAATATTAATTATTAACATTCCTTGGAGAAAAATGTGGAGTCTGGATCTCTCAATTATGAAGCTCACTTAATCTTATTTCCTTTTTGGTTTAGTGGATCCTTTTTGTTTCATACAGAGTAAAACATCTTCAACAATAAAGACTATTTTTTCATATATGCAAGCATGTAACATACTCTTCTGGGAAGGGGAGATGTGGATATACAGCTTTCCTTCAAATCATGCAGTTAAAGATTCATTTGTATTCCAGGTAAACCTCTGGAATTATCATACTGTTAAGCGTTAGGGAAGAAGACAGGAATGGGACCAGTTACTCATGACATCAGACTTTTGGGAATATCAAAGTATCCATCATCTTTTTCCTATTTTGTCTACCTGTTGGCATGAAAAACTACTTTGCTACCTCTACTGTCAGTAAAAAAAAAAAAAAAAAAAAAAAAAAAA
>RSEF01000001.1:195091263-195112967 GCA_003993805.1 Himantopus leucocephalus | reverse complement strand
ACAGGCCAGGATGCCGTTGGCCTTCTTGGCCACCTGGGCTCATCTGTTTCTTTGAATGTTGCTGCCTGCAACTGGAAGAAGAGAGGAAGAAATAACCTGTGTGCCAGATTCCCTTACTAACCATCCTAAGGCCCCAAAGTCTCTTCTGATTGCACTTGGAGTAGGCGTTGCAGCTTCATCACCACCCACATGAAAAAGCAGTAACGGGTAATAGTCTGAGGGCCGTACCAGGCTATGAGATTTTGTAGTGATGTCCTTAACCTGGGCCCCAGGGAGGCAGCAGATGAATGTATCTAGATCTTTTTGCTGGGGTGGGATGTCTACTTCAAACCCACTTGTATAGTAGAAGATAGTGTGAAAATGTATTTTTCATTGTTTATACTGAGGTTTAGTGCTTGGAAAAGGCTTGGTATTGCTTTTGCCGTCCCCTGAATCTATTTGAAGGAGGCAGCCTTTATTAATCTTCCAGCTATGAGAACATTTCTGTAATCTTTTGGCATTGGGTTGGCATTGCTGTTGCTGTAGTATTTGCAAGCACTCTGGATAATATTGAAACACTGACAGGGCATATGCACTGCTTATATTCATTGTGACTTCCATGAGACGTTCTGCATGCTGGTTTTGTGTTTGTCATTTGCCTCTCTTAAATTGAGAACTGGGAGTGTGGCATGATGGGGGAAGGCATTTAACTCTCTGATATTGAGAACAGCCTGATACATACCTTTCTGCTAGGAAACCAGTTACAAGGAAAGAGTTCTGGTTTAGGGGAATTGTATGATCTATAGTCATAGCTGTTTAGTTTTTCTTTGCATAAGCCCGTGTGAGGTGCACTATAAAAAGGACAGGGAAAGTAAATTTTTACTGGAGAGTGTTTGGAACAGGACTGCATGGGTGGAAGGAGCAGTTAGTAGCATCTGTATGGGCATTGCCAAAGTTTTCTAGGATGTTGTGAATTGTCAGTCGTTTTGATCTGGGATAAAGGAATAGGAAGGGTGGGTGAGACTGAAACAGAATTGCTGCTCTTGACTAAAAAGTCGCACCAAAACACATGCTTAAGGAAGTGGCCAAGGCTGCACAGACATCAAAGGGGCAGGAGTCTCTCCTTTGTTGTATTTTTCAATGTTTCCACAGTGGCTCATATAAATGTTGGCAGGACTGCAGTCTTTGACAGTGCTACAAGTGGCATCTTTTATTTTTCATTACAAGCATGAATATTAACAGTAAATGTATAGTGACTGGAGAGCTTCTCAATACAGAAAGAGGTTTATCTGTCTTCTTAATGAATGACGCACCCTTATCTTTTTATTTCACGATACTGTATTACAAGCTATGTTTTAATGGTACTGATGTGCTGCTCAATCCAGATTGGTCTCTATGGCAAGCTTTGTCTTCCTCATTACTTACCTGTTAGTCAGTGCTTGGCTTAGTCACGATTTTTGCCAACAGTGATTTTAGATACCTCCAAATCACTGATAAAGATTCTGCAAAAATATCCCACTCGTTTGCACAGAAATGTGTATCTGTTTTTTCTTTTCCATCTTTCCGGAGCAAGATCCTAAGAAGCTTTAAAATGGGATAAAAACATACTTATTAATCCTGGCCCTAAACTAATTTTCCAGGATCTGATTCTGAAAACGTCAAAAAGAAAGAGAGAAGCTTAATTTTGTAGTATAGAATTTTGCTCTAGGGACCTAGACAAATCAGTATGGACATCTTTAAGTTTGTACATTAGGAAAAAGGGAAAAGCCAAAAGCACTGTTTTTCTTACCCGCAAAAGAGTTTGATCTCTGAGCTAATGTACAAGAAGGCCAATTCCAGTCCAGTCCTCAGGAGGCTCTCACAGNCAGATTTTCACCACATGATTAAAAAAAAAAAAAAAAAAAAAAAGTGAGAACATAGATACTAAAAATGCAAAGAAAATTATTTTTTAGGCTGATATCTTCTGAGATAATACAGGGAGTGATATTGATATTAACACTTACAATTTGGTAATTTCATTTGTTAATCTTGTTAACATGCTATTTTCCCTCTATTTCAGTTAATTAAAAAAGGCAGATCTGACCTGACAATGGTCTCCATGGTGCTTGTAATCACACTTTCCTAAACCCTGACACACTGCTGTTTGTTATCACATTTTCTTGGGTTTCCCGTTGTTTTCCAAGCCATTTTTCACAACTGAATAAGAGCTGATAGAAGATAACACGCTAAACAAGGTTGTGTGAGTTTTTGCTTTGAAAGCAACAGTAGTGAGAAAGCCATCATTTGGTAAGATTTCTGGGCAAAGGTTTCAGATAAGCATTTAAATGACAAAATACAGGTTGATGGAGAACTAAGCTGCCTGCAAATGTACAGAGCAAGCCAGAGCTGTCATGTCTTTCAAAAAGCAAGCAAAATCCTTCCACTGATATTCTAGTCCTTTAATCCAACATAGTAAGAAGTGACTTTCCAATTTGGGTCCTGATGTGTTTGCTTGCGTCACTGTTTATAAAGCAAATCAAGCAAAAAGGGAAAAGACCTCTCTGTTAACCCTCACAGCCTTGCAGTTTTTCCTTGACAGATTACAAAGTTCTTTCCAAACACTAATTAATCACGTTAAAAGGCCACATATACTGATATTCTGTCAATTTTCAATGCCAAATATCTTTGCTGCCAACAGGCAAGAAGAAGTTAATGAATGGAAGAGATTATATACAGAAATAATTCAGCTGGTAAAATGATGAGCTAAGAAAAAATGAGACACACTAAGTGGAGCTAAAAAGAAAGAAAGAAATGAGTATTTTTAGATGATGTCCAAAAGATTTCAGGTAGCATTATTGCTGAAGTACTTTTATTATACAATAAATAGGTCCCTACCTGAAACAAAATTAAACTTCAATAAACTAGTCAGAAGAGAGAAGAACTCATTATTAGTGGTGTGGAAATTATCGATGTCAAATTTCTTAAACTACACAGTTAAAGGCAACTTGACAGGGTGGCTTTGACTCTTGATCAATATCTGAGATGTCCTGCAAACCCACAGAACTGTTAAGCCATAGGAAAATTGGGGTTGGAAAAGGTGTCTGGAGGTCCTCTTGTCCAATCCCCCACTCAAAGAACACCCAGTTACAGAATGTTGTTCAGAGCTTTTTCTGGCTGAGTTTTGAATATCTCCAAAAATGGAGATGCCACCACCTCTCCAATACCTGCTCCAATATTTTACCATCCTCATGGTGAAAAAACATTTCCTAAAATCTGGTTGGAATTTTTGTTTTTGCAGTTTGTGTCTGTTGCCTCTCGTCCAATTGCTGTACACCTCTGAGAATAGTTTGTCTCTGTTTTCTCTGCATCATACCATCTCCAACCTTTCTCTTCTTCAAGTTGAACAAGTCCAACTTCCTCTCCTGCTCCTCACATGCTTCCTCTGGACATCTGCTTTCTCAGTTGACTATAGCATAACTTGGACTCCTGAATTAGGTGTCTAAACACCAATGGAATGAATCTAGGTCACCCAAGAGAAGGGACAAAGTTGACAGTCTTTGGCCATAATTTGAGTCTTGTGATCAAAAACTGTTTTCAGAAGCCCCAGGGTAAAAGAAAGAATGACTGACCCAGAAGAATGCTGTGTTTTGTGGTGGCAACAGAAGAGGCTCTAGACAAGCTGAAGTTTGAAACTAAGTTTCTCTGGCAGTGAAGGCTTCTGCCTAATTAGCAGAATTCCCCACTCTTGGATCATTTTGTTGACTCTGGATGGTTAAGGGGGCCAGCTGTGAAATAGTTAAGTCTGAAATAGAAATTCTAGCAAAAAGACTTTGTGTTAACAGCATTAAGAGTTCATGACTTTTGGACAGCTGTTGCTTCTGTCTGTAAAAAGATGTATCCAGAAGGCTGCACCTACAGCCCTGAGGACTGGAACATTTCTTGTTCAATGACAGCACAAGCTCCTCAGACACTGGTGAAATATGAAGCAGCTTTTGGTGGGAGGGACCACGAGGTATCTGCTCTACTGAAGATTAGCAGAATCAAAGAGAATTAAACTCAAATAACTTCTGAAAAAGCTGAATTAATAATGTGTAACGGAAAGAATAGCTTCGGGAAACAAATCACAGTAATTCCTTCTGAACTTGGTAACTTTCTCCTAAGTAGGAAACAAAAGGCAGAACTGAAACCAGTGGCTCACCTTACTGAGATCTGCTCTAACAAATGACCGTGTACACTTCTTTTCATTATGTGACCAGAGGGTCAGACTGGTCTTATGGCAGAAGGATTTTGAGAAGAGGAAATGATCGCTGTCCAAAAAAACCAATGGTCATTGCAACAGAGCTGTGATCCAGAGAACGAGAGGCTGGTGATCAGCCTAGGGGTGAAGTAAGGGGGTTAGGCAATAGCCAGATTATGCAGCATATTTTTTTCAAGTGAGAACTAATATACAGAGCAGCATGATTTCTCCCTTTCCGTCTTTCAGTCCCTGGAAAATGACTCATGTGATGCATCAAGTGATGAGGCAGTGAGAATGTGACGTCAAAGACAGATTTGCCTGTGACTCCAAAAAGCTGCTCAGAGCTCTGCAGAGGGAACCGGGGTTCAGGCATGTGGCCAGCAATCACTAAAGGTGGGGATGTGTGTGTTGTTCTAATGGAGTTACCTAGTACAAATTAAAATGTATCCTCTCAGCAGCAATTTATCCCATTTAAATTAAGCAGGGATTACTAGTTTGTAAAACCGTACAGGTCTCCAGGGACTGAGGTGTTTCAACGTCCACCATGAACTGACTTCAAAACTTGCTCCCGAACTTGCTCAAATGATTGACTAAAATTTCCAAGACCCCAGACTCTGAGCTTTGCTGCACAGGAAAATTCCATAGAGGACATTCGGGTCCAACATGATTAAAAGTGAAGTGTCCCTGCTCTTCCAAGAACTTCAGAGGAGCTCAGCAAAGCAACTAGTTTATGTACATTTTTACTTCTTAAAAATTGTTAACTGAGTTCACTTTAATGCATCATATCCTGTGCTTTTTTCAATCACAATGAGCAATGACCATCCTTGTGCGCGATGTTTTATCTGGGCTTGCATGGGGACAGCGGAAGGAAGTAATAGGGAAAGAGATTCTCCTTTTTTTGAAGTGGGTGAGATACAGCAAGAGTGATTTAAAAGGAGAAAATCTGGCACAAAGAGAGAACTGCTTGTGCCTCTGTTCTCGGTGGAGTTTTGAGTCATTCATGCAGTGCAGTAGCTGGGGAGCCTGAGTGACTCATACATTGCTAACTACAGAGAAAAAATATATTTTCTGAAACATTCAAGCATTACTCACATTTTCACTTAGTATCAGCTGATTCTAGTAGCCTTATTCCACCTTTCAGGATTTAGTACAATGGGTTATATAAAAGACAGATTGGGCTCAAGCTCCCTTTAAACTGATGTGCTAAATATGGCATCAGGCGTCTCGCCTCAATTATGAAGTATTTTGAGTGCCCCTCGGTTCAGCATGGAAGTTATTATCTTTAACAGGGAGGAGCTGGGAAAATTGCAAAACACATTACAGCTGACTTCAAAAGCTCTTGATAGCTATCTTAACTTCTGTGTTGTGACTTTCATCCCAAAGGTTTCTCAAATGTTTGACCAACTGGTAAACAGAGCATATCCAGGGATTTATTGCCTAATTCTGAACTGGCACAATTTCTAGGGTCTTCAGTACTCAAAATCATGGAACCAGAGGAAAAAATTGAGTCTTTTCCAGGCTCAACAAGCCCAGCTGTCCAGCTTCCCGTCATACACTGTGTGGTCTTGCCACCTGGCCAGCTTGGTGGCCCTCCACTGGGATTGCTCCACTATGCCCATGCCTTTCAGTGTAGGGGAGCCCAAAATCAGACACAGTGTGTGGTCCAGATGTGGTCCCACAAGTGCTCGGTAAAGGGCAATGATCACTTCCCTTCACCTACGGGCTACACTCTTGCTGGCACAGCCCAATGTTCTCTTGGTCTTTGCCACAAGGGCCCATGCTGTTTAAGAGTACTGCACAGTGACATGACGTGGGTCAGTGCAAGATGCATTGTACGGCTGCACAGTACAAAGACAGCCAGGAGATCTACATATATTAGGAGATCTACATACGGTGACACTGTCCATAATTTCATCCACTTTGTGGAAGACTGTGTAGACTGTTTGCTAGATCCCTGGAGTAAGACCAGAAGTCTGACATCATTAAGTCCCTGATTTATTGAGAAAAATGAGTCATTTCAGTTTTAAAGAAAAGTGAAATGATGTAGACCCTTTTTGCAAATAGTTTTGAGGTCTATGGAAAAGTGCTGTGTAAGAGCTAGACGTCATTTTGCGTAGGCTTTTTGTGAATGTTTGTGTGAGGTAGGTCCCTGCTACAAAATTCTACCCCAAAGCAAACGTCAACATTCGTGCTGCATTATTCTAGGAACTTTAATATATGGCCAAGGGTTTAGTATGAATCAAAAGAAAATTGGATACTTTTATGGAAAATGGGAATACCCAGTTTTATTAGCGAAGATTACAAAATAAAGAAAACCTCTGTGAGTTCTGGAAAGTTTGAGGATCCTCAGTATGAGGCATGTTTGTGCTCCAAATAAATACGAGCCTTTTCTGTTAGCCATTTCCACACGGTCTGATGCCATTTCATGTTTCTTCCTCTGAAGTCCCTGACAGCCCTTCTCAGAGACAGGACATTGACCTCAGACTGGGAAGGTCCAAGATTTCCAGTGCTGAGAGACTGAAATATTTCACCAGAGACCACTGAGAGCCTTCCAGTGCCTCCTCTACCCAGGAAGGAAAAAGCGTTTTCCTGCTGTTGGATGGGGAAGAACCTAAGATGCCCAGCTGCTGAAGTCCAGAAAAACATGGATTTATCTCTTCTGATCACCTAGCACAGCACACAAGGAAATACGGGCACAGATGTGGACACAGCAAGCTCAGTCATGCTCTGCAGTGTACTAGGATAAAAGTCAGATGTCAATCACCAAGGCTAACACTACAATTAAGCCTAATTCCAACTCGTGATGCATTTGCTTAGATGTCATTCATTTTCCTACTAAATAAATAAATAAATAAATTTAATTTAATTGCTAATTTCTAGTGGATTGGTCTCCTTTTAAAGTCTGGCTAACATTTGTTGAAGCCAACAGGTGTCTGTGGGGTAAAATAGTCCTCCATCCCCAGTGCGGCGATACCCGGTGTTCAGGACCATCACAGGGGAGACATGGGCAACCCCGGGCTTAGTCAGGCATGTTCTGGAGTGCGCATATCTCAGATAGAGACAGATGGTTGTTAGCTCACTAGAAATATGTAGGTTAATTCCCTAGAGGACTGTAAGTATCTTCATCTGATTGCACTTCAGGGGAAATTTGAGTAAAACAACTTCAATGGGAATTATGGGAAGCACTGAAAAGTCAGGTCACAGTTTCCTGTGGACTGAGATGTTTAATATTAGGCAATGCAGTTTGAAACTGTTAGCCAAGAGGTAAGGCGGTGCTATTGCAAAAGGGCCTGAAGATTTTGTAAGGTAATTGCTAGGAAATTAACCAAGAATAGGACAGAAAGAGTCATTATGTTACTAAGCAATGAGTAGTGTAACTATGAATGCGGGATGCAGTCCTGTTCTCCCCATCTCAGAGCTAGAAAACGTTCAGAGAAGGGCAATCATGATGATAAAATAGTTTCCTGACTAAAATAAGCAAAGTGGACCAGGAGTCTCCACCTTAGGACAGAGGCAGCCTAGGGTCATAGAGACCTACATATCCCATTGGGGTCCATCGAATTTTGGATGCCATAGAGAAGGTGAAAGAAGTAGAGGTTCTTCACTATTTCTCACACTGTAGGAACTAGAGGGACTCCAGCCATCATCAGGTTTGGCACAAACAAAAGACAGTACTTTTTCACAGGGCACCTATAAAATGACGGAACTGATTGCTGTGGTAATTGTGAAGGTGGAAACCATACAGATATTCAAGCTAGACTGAACAAATTACCTCCAACTGGGATTATTAAGCATGATATTGCAGATACAGTCTCCTGCTCTCAGGAAGACCCCTAACCCCTCCTTTGGCGGAAGTCACCAAGGAGATGGGTCACTTGTACATGCCCCCATTCCTGCTGTTCTTCACATATTTTCCCCACTTCCCACCATCATTCATGGGGGAGCTGCCTTTGAGGAAACCAGTTATACACTTTTTCTGGACATCCTTGTGTTTCTCCTCATCCTGATCCCTTTGCTGGAGATTTCTGTGCTCACAGGACAGCTGTAGAGAGCTCCTTCGCCTGGCTGCATGAGTCTGCCTTTGTGCATGGGGCAGGCAACAGTATCTTTTATAAAAAATTAAAGAAATGACAGGTACAATGTCCCTCAGGTAGCTTGGACCAGGCGGTCACACGAAACGTTGATTTTGGTTAGTAAAAGGGGAAATGGTGTCTGGGCAATCTCATCAGGATCGTTTTCTTAGTGAATCACATCCTTCTCAGGAAAGGAGGTGGAGCTATGTTCAGGAGCCTTGTTGCCCATAGTGATGGACTCCTTTCACCCACAACATACATGACCTCTGTGTGTGTGCTCTTCTGCCTCAGATGGATGCTCCAAAGCCATAAGCGAAGACAAAGCTGGGTGCCTCTGCTGGGGGCAGAATTTGGAACACTGGGATGTGAAAAGCTGGGGCAGCAGGGTTGGTGTGCTGGAGCAGAGCAGAGCCTGCTGCCAGCTGGGTGAGACCACAGGGCTACCTGAGACATGGCCATGCCTGCCAGGGCTGTGGTCGCACCCCAGGGGAGATGTGGCATTGTGGGGAGTCCTGCAGGTGGTGGGACATGCTAAAGGAAGGACCACAGGGAGCCAAGGCTCCTTAGGGCACCGGGGAGAGAGCCAGCCTTGCAGGTGTGAGGGGAGACCCACCTGTACTGGCCCTTGTCTCCCACTGCCCATAAAGGGAGTTCATATCTCTTTGCATGGCACTGGGGAGAATCAAGTTATCTGCGTCTGAAGACATTCAACACCCCATCCTGCTCAGGCTGCCAGCATTGGTGTAGTCAGTGGTAGCTCACCATGCAGGTCTCCAGCAGAGGAAACCAGTAGTGCCAGGACCTGCACTGTCCTCCCAGCCTCACCTCTTCTGCAAAACCCACTCGATATCAATGGTGCAAGGTGCACTATGCTCATGACTGACCTTCCGGGTAGCTGTGCCCCACAGTGTGAGCAGCCCTTGTGCCCCAGCCACCCCAGTGATGGGATGCTCCCTGGGCTCTCTCAGCTGCATTGAGCAGAGCTGCCACCTTCAAAATGGCACGTCTTACCTCTTTATCCATCTCTTCCACCTTCCTCCTGCCTCTGCCCTGCCTCGTCCTGCTGCTAAGCAGGATTGGACATAGCCACAGCGGGGACCCGGGAAAGGAGCTGCACAACTGTCCAGGCTTTGCTTTGTCGAATGTCACCAGGTGCGCAGTGTGCGGGGTCGTGCGATGGGGGAAGGAGGGCATCCCCTTGTCACTCCCAGCCTCTCCATCACATTAAGCCTCTGCTTTAGAGTGGAAACTCTGGAGCACGCACTGCCATTTCTAATTACTCTATACACGACTTGGGACAATAAGGCCCTCCGTGGTGGGTCTCCAGGAGCTACTGTATCTCTCCGCACGCACCCTATACGATCAGGAGGAGTCACTGGGGAATTAACACTGCCGGTTTCAGCCTGCCACTGTGCTGCATGAATAATCATGGAAAAGATTTGCATTCATTCAACAGTGTGTAGGAATGTTTAAATTATAAAAACCCATTTTCATTTAATTACGGGGGGAAAAAGAATCAAAAAAATCATCATTCATGTTAGATAGTCTGAGATCCTTAATTTGCTTTAAATGAAAAGGTTGCTGTCAGTTTAGGTTCGCTCTAGAAAGATGAATAATTCGTTTGATCACCTGAGAAACAGGAGATCATGTTGCCCGGTGGTTTGTTATTGTATTTCAGCAATAGTGTCCTTCTCATCCGAGGTTAACTAGAGTTACAGAACTGACAAAGCACCACGCTGCTGTTTCCCTGGCTTTATGTCCTTTGATAGCTACTGCTGAAGCAGAAGACATCCCCACAAAAATATGCAGGAATCATTAAGAAAAAGCTTTCTTCTGCACCTCTGTAAATCCAATTTATATCTAAGTGAATCAGCTGTATTTTTGTTAAAAAAAGAAAAGGAGAAACTTAGGAACTTGCAGTGGCTAATTATTTTTGGAATCACAGCATTTTGACCAAAGAGGCCTTCAGAGGGTATTTTAATTTTTCTCTTCATAGCAGAACAGAATCTCTCTAATATGGAGACTGCTTCTTCCTCTTGCCTTACTAAACTGTACAGCGTAGGTCAGTCACATTCCCATCCCTCAACTGGACAATGCCTTAATTAGAGGAAGATCCCAGATGAAGGGTTTCTGGGTTCCTCAGACATAAGTGTCTGCAGCAAAGCGATGGATGTGCAGGTCTGTGCCAGCCCACCTGCTCATGGATGAAGATGTGTCGAAGCTGTGGGACATTGGTGGGGGCGGTGCTACAGGGGTGGATGGGGGGGGGACGACACTAGTGGTGCCTGCGGATGAGACCCACCTCTTTCCTCGCACCTGCCCTGAGCAGGATTGGCCCATCAGCTCCCTTCACTTTGGGCATGAATGCAACTCCCCAAAAGTTTTGTCTGGGGGTAACCACCCTATGCCCTGCCTGTAAGCAAGGAGTCCAGGGAGGGTGCCCAGTCCTGCTTGGCAGGTTGTGTGCCAGAGGCAGATGCAACATGCCCTGATTGGGAGTGAAACAGCCTTTTCACTGCATATTGCCTGGCCAGCTTGGCATTTACAGCTGGGGAGGGGCAATAATGCCAACAGGCTACAAAACATGGGCAAACCCAGACACTGACCTGCCCTTGCTGGCAAAGCACCTCGTTGGCCTTTCCAAGGGCCCTTCACACCCAGGTAATAATAAACTGACACGTCACCATAGCCTCTCCCCATCTCCTCCATCCCATCATGTGGACAAAAGTCAGCCTGGGAAAAGTCACAGGTTTCTCGTGTTTCTCCCCAGGATCTGTGCTCGGCTGCTCCTCCACCCCACCTGCTGCTGCTGGTGCTGCCGCTGCTCCCCATGCACATACCACTGCGACGTTGAAACAAAAAAGTGGGTCTTTTGTTTCTGATGGGAACCGCTGGTTTCTAGGAAGCGCATGCAATGCCATTCTTGATCACAAGCAGTCATCGTGGCTTGGGGAGGGACTGCTGCTTCAGTCCTGGGCACTTTATTAACTGGAAGACAATTTGTATGAAGATATCAAGCTCTGGGCAAATCTGGGTTTGTATCCACTGCCAGATATCCACTGTATCCAGTGTAGCAGGTCCATACTGGTGTTGCTGATGTGGACATGGGCTCGAGACGCCCCGTCAGCGCTTTCCCCACCATGTTCTCCTTCATGGCACACCCTCTTCGGTCTCCTTAGGTTGCCCTGCTCCACCATGGGAAAGTCCTTGGCTAACACAGCACCTACTTGTCATACCTAAACACTGCACCAGGAATTTGTCATGGGACCATGAAATCCTTTGTTCATACTTTTTTTTTTTTTAAATAATCCACCCCAAATCCCACAAGGCTGAAACCACCACACCATGCCCCCAACTAAAATGTTTGACTTCTCAGGTGCAATTCATCACACCTAATTCAGGCAGATGTCGGGCATCCCAAGCTTCTTTTAGAGCTGACTGGTATCAACATGTCCATCTAGAGAGTGTTCCATGTGACATGTTGCATGTCGTACCTTAGGACATGAGGACTACTCTGGAGGTATCTATTTCTCCTTGTTGAAGTGCTTTAATGAGAGTAATTTAATCCCTCGGCTCCTATACCATTTCTTCACCATTTTCTTTTCCTTTTCATTGCATTTCATCCATCTGTAGTGCCCTGACACGTTAACTGGTGAGCTTTTCACAGCACAGANATACCTTAGGACGTGAGGACTACTCTGGAGGTATCTATTTCTCCCTGTTGAAGTGCTTTAATGAGAGTAATTTAATCCCTCGGCTCCTATACCATTTCTTCACCATTTTCTTGTCCTTTTCATTGCATTTCATCCATCTGTAGTGCCCTGACACGTGAACTGGTGAGCTTTTCACAGCACAGACTTTATTTGTGTTTTTGCAGCACCTTCTAGAGAAGATCCTTCAACCTGACCCTTTCCTCCAGAGGCTGCTACAAAACAAACTGCTGCAGAGTGTAAGGCGGAAAACACACAAGGTCCAGCTACTGCTGTGTGTGGCCCAAAGGTGCCTTACTTGATCCACACCAAAATACAGGCTGGTGCAGCTTGTGCACTCACTATGCGGCTTGCATCTGACATGTAGTAATAGCTGTTTTCTGACAGCCTGCAGTCCAATCCTGAGGCTGCCTCCTCCGAGCAGCAATGTCAGGACGGTTACGCAGTGCTAACACATCACCGCCATTGTCGCTGTGGGTTTCAGGCAAAGTGGTGACTGTTGCATGAAAAACCGCCTCTCCTCTCAAGGAGCCAAGCAAAGGCTGATGAGAAAGTTGTTGCACAAGCTAGTACTTCCTAGCACATACAAAATGTTTTCTAGTTCTCAGCTCACTGCTATTTCCCCCTCAGCCTCACTTTTCATTTAAGCCATCTTGCAACAACGAAGGTTTTTTGACAAGTCACGTGGTCTTTCTCTTTTTCTAACCCCAGCACCATGCAGAACAGGACCTCGCTGCAAAGCACGGGGTTTGTGAACTGTTACAGTAGATACAACATCAGTAGCAGGGATAAGGAAAGGGTGCAAACCCTTGACCCAATGTCCATGAGACTGGGCTTCTTAAACATGGGTGGTAGTCCAGCCTTGGCTTCCTGAGCACATTGTCCGAGAGGCGTTACACAAACACAAGGAAGCATCATTCACACACATTCAGACCAACAGGTCTTTTGCAGTCTATGTTTCCCAAACATCAGTCTTGGCACTTCTATATCTGGCATCATTTTTCCTGACTGCATACTTTTCCTTTTAACTTAAAATTCATTGGGCGCAGTCTAAGTTCTTGTTTCAATGAAGTTGTTCAAGAAAGTAACACAAATTCAGGCTGGAAGTTAGGAAGATGTGTTCAGTGACCAGGCAAATAAAGGGTAACTCAAGCTTTGCATTGAGTAGGTGAAGTGAAAGAGCAAACCATCCTTGAAGATGGTGTTTAAAAGGAATAACACAATGCAGCTGCCTGAGATAGCCCAGGCATCCTTTTAGGCCCTATGAGTCACATGACATTTGTGCCTTATTCACAGCTTCTCAAACGTCTATATCCCGCTGTTATTATTTTTAGCTTGGTTTGCTGAAGAAACAAGGCTGATGTGATGAGGCTGCCCATCTTCCTGGCTGTCTATTGGTCCCATCTGTCCCTTCCCGCAAAACCCTGTGAACCTGCGGGCCTGTTTCAGTCCGGTCTGATGGCAGGATGGAGGTCTCAGGGTGAATTACGCTACATGTGCCATGAAAGTTGGCTGTTCCTCAGGGAAGGACTAACGCAGTTCTTGGTGGAGGGAAGAGCAGGGTGAATCCAGCTGTTGGTACCCTGTCTGTGGCAGCAGCCAGGTGGGTGGTGGACATACACGTACTCATCAGGCGATTGGGACACAGGACACTTGCAACCTGAAACAACATGTGCTGCCTCTTGCCAGTGGGAGGATGTCCTAAAGAAGGTGGGGTATTTGGGCTATTGCCATGCAAAGGGCAAGGGGGTGAAGGACACATTTGTCTGGATAAACCAGCCTTGCCCATGTCTGCAGCTCACCAAGAAGCACCTGCGTCCGTAACCCTGAGTATGTAACCTCCAGGTAAAGGATTCAGCTCTCGGTTTGTGGCTGATTTCACGTGTTAACTGCCTGCTGATGTGAGCTTCTTCAGGCACGGATTTGATTTGACTCCTGAAGCTGTGCATGCCTGTGTTTACACTGTGCACCTACCTGAGTGTGAGAGGAGAGTGAGGCCCCTTTGGGGAGCTTTGCCATCCATGCAGGAGCACAGAGTGATCAGTCCCAACCCTGGATTTCCAGAGATGCTGACCTGATCCATTGTCCATCTTCCCACACTGCAGAGGCAGTATTTAAGCACCCAAACAGATGCTGTAGTCTGGCAGGGAATATAAATACGTGCTTAGGTTTGTCTGCTGGGGCTGCTTAACCTCTAACATTAACTGCCCATCTTTGCAGGAATGAGACCGCTCTGTGCAATAGTCTCATGGCTCTGAAAGCTTTCGAGACTGGCTGTGTGTCCTCCAGACTCTCTTACTTTTCATTTTTTATGAGCTGAGTAGTCAGGATAAAGCTGCATTTGCTTTCCTGCAGGGCATTTCCTTCCTTCTCAGGTCTTTCCGTTATGCATCACACACCCCTCACCTTTTTGCAGGTACGAAGGATGTAATCCCGCTCAGGTGCTCCCAGGATCCCCCTGTGACTGGCAGCCGATGAACGATCCTCTCTTTTCATTTTCGTGCTTCCTTTCTTCAAAGTGACTCAACAGCCTCCGCAGATCCTCCGCTTCCCTCCCAAATGGAGTGCATCTCATTTCCATGCCTTTTTAAACTTACCAAAATGAAGTCCACGCGTTTAACGAGGAGAGCAGTGCAGGGCTGCACATCCTGGCAAGGGCGCTAATGGCAAAGGCAGGGCCTGGGCAGGGACCCGCCAGAGGGGGACAGCTCGTGCCCTGCTCCTTTTGCGCCTCTTGTAGTAGGAACCCGCTCTGCAAATGTCACGCTTCGTGTTTTGATGCCTAAATTTCAATCGCGACCACATGATCTGCTCGTCTATAAGCAAAAGACTTGCCCTGTTTCAGAATATGAATTACGGTCATGAATTCACCCTTGGCTAAATTGCATGTTTATTCCTGGTATGGAGCTATGAACTCTGCTCCTGCGGAGAGGAAATCATTACCCACGTCAATGCCCTGACAAGGGGAGGGACCGAGGAGGGAGAAGCACAAACACTACAGAAAAAGCCTAACGTGCTCGTTATGAATAGAATAACCAGCCCAGCTTTAATCATGGAACAGAATGGCTCCGAACAGCATCAGAGGCCTGGTTTATAAGGCATAGGACTGATACTTGTGCCCACCACCACAGGAGTTTTATTTTAGGTGACAAAAACAAAGAGAAAAGGCTGAAAAGTCAGGAGAAAGTGGAAGGATCCTTTTCAGCATAAGTGCCAGTTTGCGTCTGTGCGGTGTGGAGTAATAAAGCAGTTTTGCCATGGCCTAACCTCGCTAAATCTTCCCTTCCATTCCCAAACACGGGCTTCGCTGGCTGTCAGAAATGAGCTGCTCGGAGGGGCCCTGCTGCGCGGAGGCAGGGGCAGGCGGAGGGCTGGCTGGGGACACCGCTGCTCCCTCCCCCTTGGGTGCTCCCTGCATGACGCCGGGGAGGCATTGGAAGGCGCCCGCCTGCCACGCAGCCGAGGATTCCCCTCTGCTGGGGAAATCTTCAACAGTTTTCTCCCTGGCGCTGCTAGAGGACATGTAGCTATCACGTGTGACATCCATGGGGACACTGAAGTCCCTCCTTTACATGAAAGGCTGAAGGGGAATGCGTGCGCTGTTAGGGAGCAGCCTGACAGAGGCGAGGCAGCCGCAGCTCCAAGCCCCCAGGTCCAGCTGGTAACAAGGCTGAGCGCGTACTCCCCATAGGGGCACAGGCAAGCGCACGGATATCACACACACATACACGCGGCCGGACACACTGATCTACACAGACAGATGTGGCCAGTGCTCACGTAAACGCAAACAGCGCCGGTGCCCTCATCCTGTTCCCCTCTCTGGCTGAGCAGGATGACAGTCCATCGGTGGAAATTATACATACATAGGGCTGCAGCTGGGCTCAGACGCTCAGCCTGCCCAGTGGCTGCTCCTGGATCCCAGTCTGCCCAGTGGCCAGCAACTGGCCATAAAAGCCCCCAGTGGTGCAGCTCCAGTCTCTCCCATGGTGGCACCGCAGGCACATGTCCCTCTGACCCTGGTCCCGCTCCAGCTGCTGCACTCAGACCCCACGTACTCATGGACACTGAAGGGCGTCCCTTGTCCAGGAGAAATTAGAAATGGTATTTAATGAGGAGACAGGGCAGACTGTGCTGGGCAGGGCAGGGCATGGCTTATCCCCTTTTCCCTCTGTTTTCCCACACTTGTTCCTCCCCAAGTGACCTTGATCCCTCCCTCTCCCACATTTGGTTCCTCCTTGCTTCTGGGCTTCTCCAGCTGCCGCGGTGCCTCCAGGTTCCCTGTGTGCGTGGAGACGGCTCTTTGATGGGCTGATGGCAGCGGTGGGCAGCTTGGGAGGTGCAGGGCAGGAGGTGACTCACCAGAAGTCACCTCAAATTACTGGGCTCTTGCAACGGAGTGTGTGTCGTGCTGCAATCACACTGGACGTGTTTTTTTTGTCCAATGTAAGATCCTTAGGTTAATAAAAACTGGTGTGGACATTATGGCTGACATAAGGGATACTGAACCCTCTCTTACCTTTTGAAGTGTCGTTTTTATTTTGCTGGGAAATGTTTTTAAAATACGCCAGAGCTGTCTCTGCTGCACACCAGCCTCTGTGCACCACCCCGAGTGCTGTCCCAGCGCTAAGCAGCATTTGTGCGCTGCCTCGGAGCTGTGCCGTTTGTGGTGTCTCTTCCCAAAAGCAATTGCATCTGGGAGACGGTGAGGGTTTGGGGCACCTCCAGAGAGCTGATTCACTCCCTCCATTCCTCAAAGGACGACCAACAGGGAGCCATCCTTTTCTGTTTTTTCTTCCAAACTGGTGTTTGTTTTACAGTAATCTCCTTTATTGTATATGAAACAACAACGGGCTTTGGTAAATTACTTTAGTAACCAAAGCCTGGCTTTATTTTATCATTTTATACAGCAACTATTAATTGCCTTGTGTACAAAAGGAGATTTTCCCCTAGTTGTTTAACAGCATGAAGGACAAACACTTTTACATTTCCAGTGTATTATTTGATAGATTTCTGGTGAGCAGGATTTTCCTCAGAGTCACCACTGGGTTGTGGTGAGATAATAGAGAGCTGGAGCAGGGCCTTGGGTCAGTGGCAGCCAAATAACAATGTCCTTCAGTGTTCACTTGGCAGCACTGTCTGGCCCCAAGTTCTTTCTTATCAACAGAGAGCGCTGTAGAACACTGAGAAGTGTGTGAAATCAAAATTTGGAGGTGAAATAAAAGCCAGCACTACTGGCCTCTGTGTAGCACCATTAACTTGCCTGGTTTCTGTCAGTAAAGCTCTGCTACAACTTTCACCCAAGGTCAAGGAAATCTATTGCTGTTTTGTTCTTTTTGCTGTCTTCAGGTTAAGACTGGTCAAATACAGCTTTTGCATTTAGTTCAAAGCCTATAATGACTTTTGTATCTGGGAGACCCTTGCCTTGGCTATCCGATCCCAGTGCTGCCTGTGGGAAGACGGCTCCATCTTTCTCCCGGACAATCTCTGGGGGCTCTTGCTGAGCTCCAATTTCTGATATCTGCATGATCCCACAGGCAAGTCAGTTTGGGAGCAAGGGGAAAGGCAGGAAGGCTTTCCTTGGAGCGTACCACACGGCTTGCTGGCCATGTGGACCCAGCTGTGTACCTTCAGCAGCACGCTGTACCGTCTGGAGCAGCATCCCCAGTCCCCATTAGTTCATTAAGCCAGCAGCAGTGTCACACTTCCCCCTACAGATCTTGGAGGAACCAAAGAATTTTTGCTCCCTCCATGCTTGCCTGGCCCCAGACCTCGCACGCAGCTGCTGGCTGGAAGGACACAGTCTCAGTGGTTAGTTCAAACATGCCCAGTTTTGCTAGCATCTTTCCTCATGGGTTTAACACCTCCACAAATGCTATGGCCTATTTGGATGAACACATCACCCATGGCTATAAGCAGGCTAGAAGTGTACCCCCCTCACCATTTTAATATCCGTCACTCGTTGGCAATAGCAGTGATGGGACCTGGTCAAAACCCCATTGAATTTCTCAATCAACTCTGGAAGACCTCAGATCAAGGGGGCGGGAACCCAGCGATCCACAGCCAGTTTTGCCACTAAAGGAGATCATTTTGCTGTCCCAGTGGTGCCACTAGCACCTTAGATCTGTACAAGGGCTTGGATTTATTAAAGGTGCTTTATACTGAAAGGCCCAACAGGGATTAGTGACTAGCAAGCATCTCTGGCAGGAAGAAAACTCTTCATCAGATGTCTAAATCTGAATGATGGCAACCGTGGAGACAGGGTCCTCTTTCACTATGGAAGGTAGAGCACCAGCAGGGTGCTCTATCACCATGCAGTGACAACAGGGATGGCGCTACAGTGCAGACAGCGATCTCTGGCTCTCCTATAGATATCGCTGCAAAGATTTCATCGGTACTCACCTTGCTGCCTGTACTGCTCCTCATGAGACTTCTTGCAGGTGCTACACACCTGCATGCCAGCTCCCTGCCTCCCCTTCTCAGTATCGTGCCTTGCTGTCATGGTCAAAAGCAGAGAGCTGGGGTTTTCTACCTCTCAAATTAGCTGTGAAAATTCATATGAACATTAAGTTTTTTAAACTTCCGGTACTAATATTCCCTTTGTTCACACTCAAATCCATTTCTGGCCTTATTTCAGAAATTAATCGTTGCGTGTATAGGATCCTTCTCCTTCAGCTTAACATGCAGGGAAATCTGGTCCCATACCGTCAAGATTCCCTGCGTTTGCACTTTGTCTTTTTTATATGGCAAGTTTGTGCCTGGATTACTGAAATGATTTCTTACAATTTCCAGCAATGGGAGATGAAACAGGTGAGTAGGTTCAGGACTCCGCTTCCCACCTCCTGCCCTTGTGTAAGGCGACTTCCCTGTGTACATGCCCGAGTTACCAAAGCAACTCCCAGGGATGATGATTCCTGCCACTTAGCACTGAGTATTTGTTGAAGCCTTTCTTAACAACATGTAAAGAAAATTCACTCCTGTCTGGCATGGAGTGAAAGAGGAGCACTGCTGTGAGAGAGGGGGCTGCGCGCTCGAGGTATTGGTACCCACCACAGGCAGCGTTCTCTGTCAGACCGAGCAGGGGCAGGGATGTGCCCCACCACTCTCCTGGCTCAGGGAGTACCTTGCCATTTTTCCCTTGAGGTTACTCGCTTTTCAAGTAACCAATTTGTAAAATGGGAATAATCCTGCCTCCCATGGCCGTGCCCAAAAGATCCAGTAATATTTCCCCCAGTATTTTCAACCTCTGGAAGTCCCTGGGGATACCCTAGGGCCTTACTCATGGTCTCAGCACCCAGCTCTCCCAGCAAGACCTTCATCTCTGACTCGGTGTGACCGTCTGTGACTCAGCTCTGAAATACAGTGTTTTTCCACTGAAGCTCTGAAATACAGTGTTTTTCCACTGATAATTTTGATAAGTATAACCTTAAACTGGGCTACATTACAGATGAGAACCTAAGAACATTTTTAATCTCCTGTTATTTACTTGTAACATCATGAATCACGGCATTGCACAGTGTACATGATATTCCCTGATGATATAATTACAGTGCTCTCTATATACTGTGCTTTCTTAATTCATTGTATTCAACATTCACCTTTTAGCAAGGCGTGCTTTAATTTTCACATGCACGTTACTCAGCTCGAGACTAAACATGGGAATCGAAAACAAGACTCCTGATACAGCAGCGACAACGTGCCGGCTGTGTATCTCCTGTGGTTGCCAACCTCCCACTGTAGCCTTTGCTCCCATCCCACACATGAGCTGCTGCTGGGTGGCTACAGGATGGGTGCAGCGAGATGGCTTCTTTGATCTGGACTTTATAATGTGTGACTGGAGTTCGTTTCCCAGCCTTATCAACCAGGATGTGCTTACACGATGAGAAATATCTCTGTGGTGGTTGTGAGTTGCCTGCTTTTGATGGGGAAGGCCTCAAAGCTAAGTGCTGGCAGCACTGGGCAAGGTGGGAGTCTGGCTGACAGTCCAGCACCCTCACTGGTGCCCTTAGCTCTCTCTTTAAAGGCTTATTAGGACAAAAATTGTGGAAAGGAGAGTACTAAGAAACCCATTGTCCTCCAGTGCCTCCACACAGCGTGTCCCGTAGGGACAAGCAGGGGAGAGAAGGGGAGTGCAGGAGCTCCACAGACCCAGGGAGCTGGAGCTGCAGGTGTCCAAGGCGGGGAGAAGCCTGTCACCCCATCCCCAGGCTCCAGCAGAACAAGCAGGGCTTGTGCCCACATGAACAAACTCCCCTCCCCAAGGATTGCTGCTCTCAGACCATTACAACTGGTCCAGGATGCTGGTAAATGTGTGTACCCAGTGCTGACTCCAGGCACCTTCACCCTCTCCCCAGCCATTTTCTCCAAGTCATTCCCAACTCACATTTGTACTGTGAAGCTTGCCAGGAAGGGGAAGGAAAGCAGCCTTTCCAGGTCCAGGCTGCATGGTCCCTCATCTGCTGCTAGTTCAAGAAAGGCTGAAGCTGCTTGTTGAGGCTCAGTGTCAGATTCGAGAGACTTCAGTTACTGAGCTGCAGTGGATCTGCCTGGAGAAAAGCCCTTAAAATGGCAAGCAGCACCACCTCCAGAGCCTCCTCCGATGGTGCAAGTGGGGCTGTCTGAGTCTGGGTTGAGCAGGGAGCTAATCTGGAAAGCTTGATGCAAATTCCAGGGAAATGACCTCTGCTGAGCTGACCGTTGCTGAACCGATCATCACTGAATCATAGAACCATAGAACGGTTAGAGTTGGAAGGGACCTTAAAGATCATCTAGTTCCAGTCCCACTGCCATGGGCAGGGACACCTAAGAAACACCTCCACACCCAAGCTTTTTACCCCAAGTTTTTTACCCCAAGCTTTCTTAAAATTGTAAACTCATTATCTCTTGGGCTCCCAGCCCTGCCGTAGCTCTCCCTTGGCAGTTACCAATACAAGGATTTGTCCATAATCTATTTCTCTCTGTGCCACCAAACCTTGCAGGGAGGATGCCGGTAATTTTCCAGGGTTGCCCCCCCTCCCAGTTCAGCTGACACCAGCTGCTGCTGCGTCACTGAGGGGGCCACAGACATGACAAAGGTGAGTAAACAAAGCGCAGGCTGATCAGCAAACAGCCTTACAGGTGCCTTCCCATCACAGAGCGCATCCTGCAAAGCCTTGGATTTTCTTTTGTTTCCTTTCCTTCTCCCACGTCTGATTTTCATACTTATGAACATGCAAATGCAACAGGGAAATTTAGGAAATCTGTTACTAAGGCAACTGATTAGGTGATGATGCAAGTTACCTTGTTATTTGAAAGTCAAGGTGCCCTGCATTGGAATAAGCTCCTACCGAAGGGGAGAATGAAAGTTTTCATAATACTTACCTACTCAAAGGCAGCACGGCCCTAAAAATTACTTGCCTTGAGAATACACTGAGTGTGCCAGAAGCCAACAAAATCCAGCGGCCTTAGCTGTAAAGTGAGTGGAGGCAAAATCTGCTCCTCACTCCCATGCCACCAGGATCGGGGTTGGGGGGCAACTTGCTGTCAGCAATAGATGTCACGCAGTCTGTGGGAAAAAGCGCTCATGTGAGGTGAGTATTTAACCAGGCATCCACTTATAATTACATTTAATTATAAAGAAGAGAAATCAGAGCAGCAAAGATGCAGGTCCTTGGACCTAAATGTTGGACCTAAATACAATGATACAGATCATAGAATCACAGAATCATAGAATTGTCTAGGTTGGAAGGG
>RSEF01000001.1:195066029-195080525 GCA_003993805.1 Himantopus leucocephalus | reverse complement strand
CGATCTTTAAGGTCCCTTCCAACCTAAACTGTTCTATGATTCTGTGATTCAAATTAGGAGGAAAAGCCAAAAGAACTGAATTTGCTGACTGGAACCGGTGAAATTTTTCTGGTACATTGTCTGCTGTTGGCAGCATGTCACTGAACTTCCTGAGCAATACCAGAGGTATATTGATGTACTTCAGAACCTATAAATTAAGGATGTTTTGACCTTAAACACTGCATAAATATTATGCTAGTAATGCATAGTTCCTTTTTCAACTCCCTCCTCCTTACACTGTATTTCTTCTTTCCTTTAAGTTTCTGATGGCTTTCTATGTCTCTTTTTGTGGGGCCTTTGCTTCATTTACCACTTTCTCAACCTTTTTTGTGCTAAACTGCTCTGCATCAGACAGTCATCTACACGCGCTGCAGCTTCCTGGGCAGCCCACGTGTGCAGCCCTAATGAAAATGGCCTGTGAGAAAATGGGCTGTGTTCACAGAGTGTGACGTTTTTCCTCCTATGAGGCTATAATTCAATCAAATCAAAACCACTCATCACTAAAACACTCTAAATAATATTTTTTTTCTCATTAGTGTCTATTTCCTTGCTGAACTCCCAATTTCTTCTCTCAACTGACCTGCAGAGAGTAATATTTTGAAAGGAAGGTTTCAGCATTGTTGCATGTTTAATCGTGGCAAGCAATTCCCTCTCTGAATCTGCCAACAAATTCTAGAGATGGAGCATGGAAAATTTTAGCCTAAAACCCAGAACTACATGTCATTCCTAGATGGACAAAAAAGAAGCTTCTAATTTGCCCCGGGGAGAGTGATAATGGATAAATGGTACATAACTGCATCTTATCTCTTATTCTGGACCTCACTGGCTTCATGATTTAAAATTAATTTATTTGCACAGGTGGATTTTCCCTAGGAGGAAATGTAGGCTCTAGATTTGGCTGCTCTGGACTTCCAGTTACCCAGTGTGGTATTCCTAGCACGCTGTAAACAGGAGCCAATTTGCAAACTCAAGCCATGGTGTAGGAGCCCAAGCTATGCTCACAGCAGCTCATGGTATCTTCAGGGCGGTGCCTCAGAGTCCATCTGGATCCCTTAATATAGCAACCAGATGTGCCCCAGCAGTCAGCTTTTATCCAGCCCCACTGTGTCGGGGAGCGTGGGAAGCACAACCCCCAGGCCAGGCTCCCAAGGAGCAGGACTTACCCCCCTGTTGCGAGATGGGAGCATGGCAGCTTGGGGAAGGGGGACATTTGCTCACATTGATGTCATACCCATGCCTGCAGTGCCTGAAATTATCCCTCCAGAAGATAAAGATAAAAGTATCTACTGAGCTTAGGAGCGCTGAAGACTGGAAGTGGGCAAACTGGATATTGGGGTTCAGCAAAGCCCCAGACTCAGTAAACATGCTCCTAGAGGAAATCTCCTCCTAATTTGAGATCCTCTTTCCTCATGGTGAGGAGAGACAAGGTACATTTCCTAACATCAAATCTCTTGCAATCTGAGGAGGTTTTGGTTTTCTGTACAAAGCAACTGTCTGACATATAAGTTTTCTGCACGGGATCAAGAACCAGCTTTTCTCCTGATTGAAGCTGATCTCCCCATTTTGCAGAGAAACATGGCAGCCCAAGGTACTGCAAAGAGCCGAGCCCTTTTGACTGTGTTTTGTTATGGCCCAACCATCCTTTCCTTTAGAAACCCCAAACCACAAGAAAATATCTATACCTGTTGAAGCATTCCTTCCACCAAACACTCCTCTGTGGAACTTGTGAGTTAGAGGAGTCAAATGGGGATAAAGAACTTGGAGCCTGGGCAAATTCAAAGCCCTGCTGAGCACCGTAAGTGATGGCTTGTGGCATGACGCTATCTGCTGAAGGACAGGATTGGGGCAATGAAAATTTAGTTGATGAAATGCCTTTGGGTCCCCGCACCCTGGGGAAAGCACTACAAGCACAGAGGCTGAGGCACGTTGCTCAGGCTCTTCACATCAGGTAATCAAGCTAACAACTACCACTAAATCTATTTTGTGCTCCTCATTTCTCCTGCCAGCTAAAGACCTTTAGGAGACTACATGCACATGTGTAATGGAGAAAACATCATCCATGGCCCTGGCAAGAAAGCAAGTACTCAGACTCCTCTCCAAATTATCCAAACAAAACTTTCAAGCTGTAATGGGATGTCTAAGAGAAAAAGGTGGGAGACCAGTCATCTGAGAGCTGTTAACCACCACAGTTCCTGTGCTCAGTTGAGAGCCAGGAACAACCTGTACAATTATCATAGGTAGATGCTCCTATTAGTTGTTTTTTAACACATGGATCAATGTAGAAAGGAAGGTGCAGTGAAAGATATATTTCACACAGGACTATCTCAAGCAACCACAGAGGGGAGAATTTTACCCCTCCTTGAAGCCAAGAGCTGTTTGTTAGCCAGCTAAGGTAAGGAGATGGCTCCTAGTTAAACAGAAAGAATGACACATCTAAGGACAGGCAATAAACTTTCTTTTCAGCAAGAGCATCCAGATGGTCTCCTGGGTCAGGAATTAACAGGGTGGGTTTTGGGTGAGATACTGGACCTATAAGGTCCCCCAAAAGACTTCAGAAGGGAGACTGGTGGTAACACCTATCAGCCCTCTGAGAAAAAAGACGAGAGAAAGTGACAATCTGAAATGGGAACATGACAATCTGAATGACAATCTGAATGACAGTCTGAAAGTGACAATCTGAAATTAAGTGCTACTGCAAGGCTTCTNTGAGAGAAAGTGACAATCTGAAATGGGAACATGACAATCTGAAAGACAATCTGAAAGTGACAATCTGAAAGTGACAATCTGAAATTAAGTGCTACTGCAAGGCTTCTCTGATGGAAACTCCCTAGCAGGAGTTTTTTTCTACATATGAGTTTCCCTGATGGAAGCTATCGAGTAGAAACAGCTGACACATGTCCTGAGGCTCTGACAACCACCCTGGAAGGAGAGAGAGAGCACGTCAGCTAAGCAAGAAAAAAAGGAGGCTTTTCTGCTGTGTAAGTAGATTAGACATAGAGTTTGGGTGGGTTTTTTTCTTTTCCTTACCTTTGCGAAGTCTTAGAAACATTTACAGCTCAGCTAGTATGGATTTAATGAATAAATACTTACCTTTTATTCTAAATTACATATATTATATCTATTTATTATGAATAAATATTTTGCGTTTTATCTTAGCTTGGCTTGAGTGTGATTTAAGGGAAGGGGATAACAGAAAGACACTCCTTGCCTAAGGTGAATCTAATACCCTTAACAAAAGAATGGATGTGCAAGCCAGGTGGGGAACTGACAGAGCAAAAGTAAGAGGAGATTTGTTTAATTGGTGGAGATACTAAACTCATAAAAGTGCCCTAAAACTACCAGATTTTAAGCTCAGGATGCAGGTAGCAGTCTAGCAGCAAAGTGGGATCTACCCCATAAACTGTCCAGCGTGGGACATGTATGGCCGCCTGCCCGGGGCAGGTTTTGTGTGTGTGTGTGCAGAGCAAGGGGCTGGGGACATGGAGAGACAAGGCTGGCTGCCTTGAGGCAAGAGCAGCTCAGCAGAAGCAGGTCTGCTGGAGGAGCAGACCTCATGAAATGTCTGTGCAGATTGCTTGGGGGTGCAGGAGAGGAACCGGTGGCGGCTGTGGTCATTGTGGGCACCAGGGATGACGGTGAGGTCTTCAGGGCTCAGCTACAAGGCAAGAGAGAAGCTCAGGTCAGACCCAGTGTTTCAGCGCAGCAGAGAGGAGAAATTTAGGTATGTAAGAAACTTAGGGATCTTTTGGGATAAAGGTAAGCGATACACATATGAGAGCCTACGCCATACCCAGAGTGGATTCAGGCTGCTGGCACTGCACACTGAAAGGTTTGCAGAGGAGTATTTAATTAGAAGCAACAGGGGAGCTGACGGGCATGGCAGAGCAAGTGGGCTGGATTGACAAGACCTGCGAGGGCAGTGAACTCGCATCCAGTGCACCTCTGACAAGGCCAGGAGGGAAATAAAGCCCAACCGCAATAACTAGGGAAGGCAAATCCAGTTGCCCACAGATCCAGTTGGCTGGTACATGCTGTCTTGAGTGACTGATCAAAAGCAAATCTTACATGTAATTCTGCACTGATGCTCAAAGCCAAAAATGAGACTCAGGAGCCGGAAGGCTTGGCATGAGACAGCAACCCTGGTGCAAGGGGAACCTCAGAGACCTGCAGGAGAGAGGATAATCAATGTGAGCCTCTGTTGCCGTGCTACCGGCTTTATGGTAATCATAGTGTAGGATGCACAGGTGGAGGAGTGGCACTGTGCACAGAGGACTATATAACTTGCAACAACATAAAAATATTATGGCTAAAGAGAAGCACTGCAGAGTCCTTGGAGGCAGACATCCCATACTCTAATAATAAAATATAGCACTAGGAATGCACTACCAAACTCCTCATCATGATGATGACAGTCATCAGAAAATGTTAAGTGTGAGTAGGAAGCTGAAAGCAGGTAGCAATAGCAGGAAATTTTGGGTGCCTTTGTAAAGATGCGATGCTGCAGAGAACAAGATATAATATCCATATGCAACAAAAGCCTGATTTCTAGAATAAATAGTTCTGCAAACAAATCCACGACACAAGATGCTATTTTACATTTGATTTTTAGTCCTGCAGAGGTCCTAGTTCAAGCAGGTTTTGGTGGAGGGAGCCCTGTACTGGCAATCACAGTAGAGCTAGGTTCGGCAGTGTTGTGGGATAGAGAAGCAGTCCCAGAAGGAAGAAGCCTACATAATTTGGGGGCTATTTAGAAAAACAAACAGAAAATTCAACAAAACCTGTGTTAGAAGCCTACATTCCAAAAGAAATAGACATTTTAATAAATATTGAGCCTGATGTCTATCAGTAGAACAGTTGGCAAGACTATTATAGGAAAAAGATCACCATTTAGAAAGCAGAAGGCTTGTCCAAACAGGGGGAATAGGAAAGCCTGTATCATGGCAGATCAAGTATGGAGAGTAAACTAAGATAATTAAAAAAAAAAAAAAAAAAAAAGGACCTGGTAAAGGATTCTCAGGCTGAAGAAAGTTTTGTAAACCCACTGAAAGATGACAGACTGATAGGGAATTGGTAGGGCTGCTCAATGGCAAAAGATGTCTTAGGAACAAGGCCATAGGAGAGAAACTCAGTGAATTCACTCTTCCCTGCCAAAGACGTCGGGTATTTTCATGCCCAATGCAGCAAACGGGTTGAAGGAGCCAGCTCCACTTGAGGGATGTGCGCAGAAATATTAAACCCACCAGATAAGCAAGAAGCCAATAAGTAATCAGGACCAGATGGCATTCATACGAATATCCTGAAGGATCTCAAACGTGAGACTGCCGGCCAAGTCACGTAACCCACAATTACAATCAGGTGTTGTGCCAGGGGTCTGGCATGTCACCAGTGCAGCTCTCGTCTACAAGAAGGGCTTGAGAGGGCAGCTTGAGGGCCACGAGTCAGTGGGAATAGTCAGCAGCCCTGGGCCATCCCCAGTTCTGGTGGAGGGCTAAACCAAGAGCAGTCAATCAAGTCATCCAGCATCTCAGCAGACAGTGGGATCAATTTCTATGCCATGCCTGGACAGAAGGACATGCTCCTTTTGGAGAGGTGTGGCGGAGGGGTGCTACTGCTAAAGGTGTGAATATGAAACCTCTGCTGTCTCTAAAGGTGTAAACATGAAACTCCCCATTTCCAAACTGCTGATCTTGGATTTGCTGCTCTGAAACATTCCGTTCACTATAACACGAGGAATTATCAAGGAACCTGGTTTCAAGAAGGTGTTCTGCATATGCAAAGTTAAATATGGGAATCAGACTTTTCATTCAAAATATAGTTCTTTGCTATGTTAAGTGATAAATAGATCCTCTTGTATGCCAGGAAAAAGAGATGCTCTCTGCATCTATCACAACAACCCTTTGTCTGAAGAGGACCCGAGACACCACAGTATCATGTTCATAACCCAAATAGGAAGGCAGTTGATATTGCTGCTGTGTAGGAGATGACTTGCATTTGCCACTGCACTTCTGAGAAAAACAGAAGTTCTCATGTTTTTTCAATGTTTCCATCGGCTTTCTTTCTATCATTCACTTTGTGTTTCAGGAGCAGTGTTACCAATTGTAAATGTAACAGAATGTAATATTTAGAATCAGCACTGAATTCATCACAGCATGGCATTTTATTAACCTTTCTACATGCACAATAATTTTAAAGAAATCAAGAGTCTGACATTTAACAACTTTTATTTTAAAAGTTTGCCATAAACCAAATATATATTTTTTATCTAGTTAAAAACCTAGACTCTAAACAGATCCACAACTTGATTGTTATCTTCCATCTGGCAAACATTCCTAGTGACATAAATCCACCACTTTTTCTGCCAAAAAATTTCTCAAAACGAGCTTTGTCATAGAGAAGTTTAGTCAATGATCACAGCTTCTGGCAAATAAAAAGCTTAGTGCGACTAATAATAAATATAAGTAGGTTGTATTTTAATTACTGCAACCATTTTTATCTACATCAGAAAAAGCAGACAAATCTTTCCTACCTCAGCTCGTATGTCTTCTGCTTTGTTCAGTATTTCCTTCTTCTGCTTGCTGTTGCTCACAACTTTCAGTTTTGTGAGTAGAAATGAAAAACAGAAAAACTTGACGCACAACCCAAGTGCTATTTATGCAGAAGCCACAGAAAAGCAATGAGTAGTAGGAAAAGGAAGTAAATCCTGATTGTAAGATCTCACATCTTCTTAAAAGAGAAATGTTCTCAGCTCAAGGAGTGGTGCTAGCAATCACATGGCAATCTTTCAAAATTTTCGCCCAATGAAAGAGGCTCTGCAGCTACATGGTATGTTGGGAAGCTTTCTGGATTCCTGTATTTGGGTCCACACTTCTATATACATGCTTTCAATAACCAGGGTTGCTCAAAATATTAAAGGAAATCCCCGTATAAGCTTCACATAGATCGTTAGAGATGTAGTTCTTGGAATTATGGAGAGGACACATGCCGGGGTTATTTCACACGCTTTTTGGGCAGAAATAACCGGAAGAACAAAACTGTAACCAGGCTGCTAAGAACTGATGTGTAATCTCATTCGGCTCATAGTTCGAGGCTGAGTTTACAGAGATGAGGGATTAATTTTTCTTGAATTTTGATAGGAACGGAAAACGTTGCTCTGCTAGGCCATGAGCAAGTGGCTGCAGTGAATGCCTTAATGCCCCTTAATGTTTTATCACTTCTCAGTGGAGCAACGCTGACTGCACAGACAGGTATCTATACATACTATAGGTATAGCAGCTTGGCTATTCCTCTTCTGTGCTGTCAGCACATGTAGGTGGACCAGATGCATTCAAGTGCTTTCTGGCTGCTGTGTTGTATTTCATATCAGCAGCAGGCTAGGAGTCCACGCACAGCTGCTTTATCACAGCTCAGCGGATGGTGAGTCTCCCAAAACCCCTTCTCACCACCCACATTTATAGTTGTTTATGCCCCAAAGTGCTTTGCATAATGGCATTTGTATTCTCTCCTCCACTGGCCACCTGTGCCTGATTCTCACTTATTGCAAGGGCTCTTCGCTCGGGTTGTACTCGTAGACTTGAAAACAGGCAAAATCGTCCTCTGGGCGTGCTCCCCATGTGGGGTCATGGTGGCAACGTGCAGTGGCTGTGAAGACTCGTGTCACCAGAGCTCACAAATCCCTATGACCAGGGAGGAGGTACGTACAGCTTGCTCTGTGGGGTTTTTTTAGCATGGGACTGAAAAAGGACATGGAAAACCAGCTTATGTAGTAACTAGTCTATCACTTTCAGTCTCCGGGGTGAGCACAAAATCTATCAGTGGTGTTTTTGAACATTTGCCTACATTTGCATTGACAATGTGAAGTAAGCTTAAAAAGCTCCCCGATAGAGATCCATATCAAGTGAATATTCAAGGTGCAGCATGATGGTGAATTAGGACGCTCCTGAGACCACTCCACTGGTGCCTAACTTAGACATTGTCAACTCTCGTGGCACTTAAAGCCATGGATACGTGTCCTTTTCCAGCTGTGGTTGTGCTGGCTGCTTTGGTTACTGTCCCAGCAGTTTCCCTATCTGCCAAGGTCTGCCTGCACAGCGGCTTGTGTGTGCGTCCCTAACCCCGTTTGGATATTGAGGCATCATAGACACCTGAAACAGGAGGTGTCTGCTCACCCAACCTACACAGACTGAAACAGCATAGAAATGACCCCACAAGTAGCATGGTGGGCAGATGAGCCCTTTGGGAGGAAGCCGTGACACACAGCAGGGAGTGCGTGGGGTGCAACCGCTTCAGCCAGTAAGGCCATGGCCAGAGGACAGCATTCTCTCAGGAGATGCCCCAGTAACTTGGACTGCATCTTATCTGCAACTGGCAGAGACTAATTTAGGCATTGCAGTAGCAGTCTGATGACATCTCCATCACATGGCACGCAGAGATAATCACCCTGGGACTGATAGGCAGGCTGTTCTCAGATACACAAGGTCAGAGACCAAAACAGGCGGAAAAGTTAGACATCGATCACATTTTATTTTCCTGAATGTCTTTTGAGAACATCTCTTTCACCATATGATACGGTCATCTTTGTTGCCTGGATAATTTCCCCCGTTCACCTTCTTAAACGCCCTGCTTTCTGGACAGTACTGTTTCCTCCCTTTTATAAAGTACTTCTGTATTTTGCTTTTAGCCTAGATTTGAATAAATGGGGTTGGCTGACAACTCACCCTGCACCTGACGAGCTAGATCCGGAGTGACTGCTTGGGATTTTTTAGAAACAGTCACTGGATGACTCAGCTTCCGAGGGGAGTTTATTACATTTCTTACTAATAAAAACTTCAGTAATTCTGGAGGAGACATCTCAGAATATCACGAAGGATTGAAGACTTTCATCACAAGGTGCTGTGCACATATTACACATTCAACAGTTAACGACCTAGATTATTTCTGAATTTTCAGTCCCATAAAATGCATAGACGGTCCAGGACGCGACAGCGTGCAAACCACCCGTCTGGGCTGCAGCTACTCTCCGTCCTGGTTCCATTTCTGTTCCCTTTTGTACTTCTGGCTCCACGACAGCCCAGTTTCAAGACAGAAAAGCAGGAGGGCGTGACTTATATTTTTCATTCCCCTTCCTCACAAACCTACCTCTCCTCCAGCCCTGCACAGGGGCACTGCTTGCAGAGGAGGTCTCCAGCCCACGATGGCAAGCAAAGCCACTGCTGCAGGCTCCGAATTTCCATTGCATGAACCAGCTGAACTTCGGACCTGAGCACTCCAGACCAGGTAGAAGCAAAAACTTAGACTCTCCTTCCCCTGTTCAGCATTTCCTATAGGCTACTTCAAGTGTTCTCATGGACCGAGTGCTAGCTGGTGGGAGCACCAGTCAAGGAACCTGTCTCCCACATTCCCTGTATCAGGCACCTTGGACATCCCAAACACATATCATGCTATCACATGCTCCGTAGGGCCAGGTCTCCAGCCACAGCTGTACGGTGTCACCCTAAAATCAGGTGGGCTTCTGCCTGAGGATGGTCCGTTGTCTGGTGCATCCCTCTGTCATCGCAGTCTCACCAGACAGGCTGTCGTCTGCTTCGCACCATAGCGGAGGGCGCCGAGAGCTGCCTGAAACCCACCCAGGTCTTGATGCACATGCACAGCCCAAGAGACTCGTGCAAGCTCATCAGCTCGTGGGGCATTTGCACACCAGCTCAGGTAGCTCGGCAGCCCCAGGGCCACGGGGACTGTGCAGGGGAGACATGGCAATCCCCAGCACCAGGGGAGCTGGGGTGAGACACCAAGTGTCCCACGCAACCCAGATGAAGGAGTCTGCATATTTTTCCGGTCGCTCAATCAATGTTTTGTTGTGTGCAGGCACGAACTTGCAGTGGCAGAGTTTCACTTTTTTCACGCCAAGAGATTTTTGGTAAAAATGGATCTGTCAAACAAACAGAAGGGATTACCTCCATTGAAGATTTTAGCACTGCATGTCTTCAACACAGCAGCTTAGCCTACTAACACATATCTATTTCCAGAGACTGAAATTACAAAGCCTACATTCATTTTCTGTGCAATCCAGAAAAAGACAGTATCCAATGTTAGTAGCTCATCTGCTGTCAGCCATAAGGCTGGATAGAGGGGAAGATGAAAGTGACAGCTGCATGAAGAAGGGGGAAGAAGCAGGGGCAATTTTAAGAGGAATTATTCAGAAAGAAAGAGCACAGAAGGTTTTCAAGCTGTTTCTTTTGCAACATTAGTAATGACATCTTTTTTAACTGCCTGTGGTCCTTTCTTAATTGTTTGCTGTTCCTCATTAATATACTGTTGAGGGCAGAGGAACGTTAATATACAGCTGGAATGGAAAAAGACATCTAATGTTGTCTTTATGTAAGATAAACTGTTCTTTTTTAAGTACTAAAACTGGATATGTTTTTTTGCCAGCTCATCCAAAGGTGGCTGTGGGCCTTGGGAAGAATTGATTGCCTCCAAAAGCCGTGGAGCCGATGGCAACTGGGAGCATTAATGCTCTTCCCGGAGAATAATCGATCCAATCCTCGACTCTGAAAAGACTGAACCGGAGCAGGACAAAACACGAAACACTTTCTAAGGCCTTCGTCTAAAGCCCATTGAAGTCATTGGAAAGAATAGTGCCTTTTTTGGATTAAAACCTAAATAAGACAGCCTCAGAAACTGTGACTGGAAAAAAACCTCCTTTTATTTCTCTTCAACTATCTAAAAGCATTTCAGATCTAACAGGTGCGAGGTTGTCAGCATGCCAGGTATATTCTATCTTCTCTAATTCTGCAGCCATTTCTCTACCTCCTAACCACCATGACGCTGAAGTGACTTTCTGCTTGCGTTATGCATTTTGAATAATTGCACGGTCTGCAGTTGCAACCTCTATTACTTCTGGTTTGTGTGTCAGACGTTACAGGACTGCGAACTGATGGGATAATGGAAGTGAAGAATTCAAAGGATTTGGCAACGAGTCTAGATATCTCTGTCTTAAGATTCGGTCTCCCAAAGACTTATAATTTGTATATGTTGGCACGTGTATGCAATTCTACAGTTCCCTACCGCACAGCTCTGTGTTTTGGTCTGTGTTTACCCCATATTAAATGTTCTGCGAACCCTGTGTTATTCTGCTGAACTCTCCCTTCATACAAATATAGAAACTCAAAGCAAAACAAGCTCCCTTTCTTTGCTTTTTGCTTACTCTTTTACAATAACCGTGACCCAACAGCTGGATAAAACCCAACAACAACATTCTAAAATCAGATTGACCAGATGTAGGTGCTCTGCATCCTATACCCAGTGGCTAAACACGACTGTAAGATACAACCAGCACGTCCTTCAACGCAAACTCCAACTACCACCAAATCTACTTTCATAGCAATGTAATCATCGCTGATTCTTAGCAAAAACATTATCACAGACAACAACATGCCTCACTGCAGCAATGTGCTTCCCTAACCCCAAGCATCTTCAGGCTATTATCTTTTTTTACTATAGTCCCTTTGCCTTCTTATCCAATGCATTTCCAGTGCTATTTCATGCTCTCTCTTTACGTAGAGGGGGTTGTGTATGTCCATACATAACAGGTATAAGTACAGCCGCATGTATGCATTTATACGCATGCACTCACAGAAGGGCATTCAGATGCAAGCACTTACAGAGAACCCATTTGTGCGCATGTGTATTTATAATATAAATACGTATGTACATACACATGCTCGACAAAAAGGTTGAACTCGAGGGTCAAGGCTAAATTGTGTTGCCCAGAATTTAGGGAGCCATGGGAATAAGTGTGGGACAGAAGTCCCCCACTCTTTTCATCCGAAGCCGATGGCTGCCGGAGGTCCCTCTCCGCAGAGCGTGTGGGATGTTCTTCCTCCAGGCACTGGCCACAGCTGACACAAAAAATAAGTATAAATTTTTGTCCTTGGTCTGGATTTTTATGATGTTTCTCCAGATAAAACTCAGGTGAGGTTAGATCTCAGTGGCCGCTTTTTCTCTTCTGCTGGCTTTGGGAAATGATTTAGGGTATTGTGTGCTGTTTGATACTCTTTAAATGGTATTTTAAAATGCCATATAAAGATAGTTTATGTATATTATTTTGAAGAAGATAATAACATGACCTTTTGTCCCAGTTTTTTACTCAGAATTTTAGGAAAATATCTAAGTGTCTATAATGGGTGATAAACGCATTATGAAAAATGTCCATTTATAAATGAAAATTTCCAGCCTTGAAAATTGCTTGGATTAAATATTTCTTTTGCAATTAGTTTGTAACCAGTATCCTCCCAGATAAAAATGAGAATTAATGTAAGCTCATCTTTGTCAGAGACTACATGCTTTTGTGACATGACTTAGTGAAATCCTCTTTACTGGCATATACTGAAAACAAGACTGCCTGAGCAGGGCTGGACGCAGTAGTGACAAGGGTGGGAGAGGGAGGGGGAAGTTCTGCAGCGGCGGGTTCCTCCACCGTTACAGGACAGGGATTGTTCGGTGCTAAGGGGAGTCCATCACCCACACAACCCACCCTGCCGCACACTGGGAAGCTGCCGTGCTGGGCCGATTAATGCAATCATTGCCCTTTAACTTAGATGTTTAAGTCTGAACTCTGGGTTTCTTTGCAGAAGACAAGAGAAGCCCAGGGTGTGCTGTCACCCCACACACGCCTGAGTACGTAGTTCAGGGGCACCTCAGGCAGGTAGTTCAGGGACAACCATCTTTGCAGTTGATTGTCACCAGGTGGCCTTGTTCACCAGCACAACTAATGCTTGAGACCACTCTGGAAAAGTCTGAGCAGCCTGACGTGGCCTGGCTACACCAACAGGTCACTGTCAGTCAAGCTTGCATAGGGTTTTACAGCAAAACCTGGAGATAACTCCATCTTNCAAGCTGGGCAGAGGCTAACTGATCTTTTGCCGCAGGAAGAAAATAAAGGGAAATACATGATTTAATTCAGTTTTGTTTGGCAGAGATGCTTCTTCCACTTTGTTGTTGTTGCTACAAGACCAAAGCTGTAATTCTCTTTAAATCCAGCGCATGCCACCAGAGAAGAATTAGCACAATGGTTTTAGTTTTATGTAACATTCCCAATACCCAGCGACTGAGCGCTTTAGAAGAGAATAAACAGAATGAAGTAAGCTGTTTGTTCAGCATGTTCCAACACCCGTCCATCTGCCTCCCTTTGTACTCACAGTCCCTCAGCCACAACTTTTCTTATCCGCTACTGTCAAAAATATGACTCATTTTTCACATAATAGACTAGGGGAAAAGTAGAGAAGTTTTTATACATAATAAAGCTTTCTCCTGCCCAGGATCTCCTGCATCAGCTCTTATTTTACTTCTCATTAAAAAGAATGACACAAAGAAAATGTACTTTTCCTAGCCCTAGTTAGCTGCAGTAGGACTCACTGTCTATGCCACAATTAGCTCTGCTTGACTCTTCACAGAGACAGTCAAATGAAGCTTTGGTATAGCTAATTTTAGGACAAGGCCAAATTCCCAGGCCACGAGAGGACTAAGTGTTAGTACAGTTTATACAATTAGTGGATTTGGTGAATGGAAGGAAGTCTCCTCCCCTCTGCCCAGGCATTTTATAAGCTCAGCGAACATGCTTTCATGGCTGCAAAGCAGAAGCCATCCCAAAGTGGGGACGCTGGCCAAAATGTCATCCCACGTGGCTCCGTCAGGTTTTGAATCTGTGTTGCGTTACCATAAAAGCCATATCCCCAAGCAGATGAAGTGGTTCCCATGGGAAGGGTCTGCGTAGCCTCCCCTGCTGGTGACATCTTCAGTAACCGTTCCTCTTCCATGGCATTGTGCTGTACTCTGCTAGCAACATGGCTGATACTGGGTTCTCGGCTTAAGGCTGTGTTTTCCTAGCACAAAGGACCCTGTTCTTGCTTTCCACGTGCTAGACTGGTTTTAACAGCGCCTTGCCTGGCTGATAGACAGGAGGCAAAACACACAGCAGGCTGTCAGCAGATTTCCAATTCAGATGAAATCTCACAGCTTTTTTTACACAAATCTCGTGCTTTCCCACAATGAGACCCTCATATGCATCAGACAAGCATTGCTGTCGCAGGAATCTCTCATCTGTTAGACCCATTTCTGTACAATGAGAACATCACTTGCCGAGCAGATGTGGGGGGAGACATCCAGCAAACCCAGAGGTCCCCTCCCAAGTCTGCTGGAACCTCTGACCCACACATGTGGTGTGTGTGGCATTGTGCTGGGGTGAGGAAGGCTCTTACCGGTGTAAGTGACCTCTAGTCAGCTGGATGGCACTTCTGACCAGCAAACTGATCTTTTACATTTCTCAGTGCTGAGGAATGTAATTTTTCTTAGTTGTTACAATCCCTAGCACCCACCCACAACACGAGTGGGACTGCAGCCCATCGCATCTGATGGAGATCATAGAGTCATAGAATCATAGAATTGTTAAGGTTGGAAGGG
>RSEF01000001.1:195024185-195035441 GCA_003993805.1 Himantopus leucocephalus | reverse complement strand
TTTGATGCAGCCCAGGATACGGTTGGCCTTCAGGGCTGCAAGCGCACATTGGCAGCTCATGTCATCCACAAGTTCCCCCAAGTCCTTCTCGGTAGGGCTGCTCTCAATCTCTTCTTCCCTCAGCCTATATTGATACCAGGGATTATCAATAATCAGATTAACTATTCTGTTCCATTGCTAAGCTGCAAAGCACAATTTGTATCTACAACTCCAATAAATTAATTTTACTTAAAGTAAATGGTTTTGACATTAGAATTAGGACAAAATGAGGATTTTGGCAAGGCTTCTTTATTCTTCCAACTATTCTTCCAACTTCTCTCTGATAGCAAGTGCTCCCCTGAATGGCAGAGCTTCCATCACACTTTTTAGAGTCATCTTCATATTTGCATAGGAAGAGAAACTGACAGGGTGATTGATGAACTGTCACACACCATGACTTGCAGTTATCGAAACATATGAAAAAGCTATGAAGCACAGTGTGAGCTATTCCCCAGTCTACAAAAAAGAACATTTGAAACCTTGTACTGGTCCAGAAAACCTTGTCACTGGAAAAGATGGAGGGTTTTGGGAATATTTCAAATGAAGGTGAGAACTCAAAATGTCTATGGCTCATCCAAGGAACTCCAGCATTATAGTTCCAGCTTTTTCCCCTGAGCTAAATGTTTATTTGCCCTTCCACATACATTGTGAGAACTAACGGTTACACACCACTTTGGGGAAAACATACCATGAGTTTAAAAGCAAACAATAAATCATGTTTCTGTATCAAATTTTCTCCAAAGAGTGCCTCTATTGTATAGAGGCATTGACTCAATAGCCATCTGCTGACATTGGACAATTTGAATTAATTAAATATTTTAAAGTCATTGATGGAAAGGATGAAAAGATTTTAAGATAAGTAGACATTGCATCTATTAAGATCCTGAAGCCTAAACAGAAGGTGCATAACAAAATTGGAAACGTAATAGAGCAGGTAAGTCTTTGCCTGTGCACTTGTTCTCAAAATGCAGGTTAATAAGGCTATGAAGAAGATGAAAAAAACCCCAACTTTAAGGTTGATGATAGAGACAGATGCTTTAGAGATGTTAAATTCCTCAAGCAGACCCAGACTTGTCCCTTAATTGATTCACACTAACTTCAAATTCTTGCGTTATTTTTTGACATTGCTGCTTAATAAATATGACCATGTATTTGTCTCATGTATGGCACTCTGTAGACATCTTTAGAGCTGACCTATCATGGATTAGTGTAGTATTTTAAGTGTATCAACATCTATATATGGTGTACATACTCTATAATGTGTATATAGTATAATACTGCAACATTTCTAATGGCAATATAATAATTTCCATTTATACGGAATATATGATGTACTTCTTTTTTTAAGCTATTAATTTCTGTACATTTTAGTATAGTATATATAAAACATGTTCAATGTTAGATTCAGTGTGGGTTTGGGCATACTTGCCTGGCCAGCTAGCCTTGCATCACGTTTCCTAGACTAGTACAAAATCTTCAGTCCCTCTGACCTTAATAAAGAATAGTCCTCTCATCAACAAACAGCAACGATGTTTCCGTTAAAAACAAAACACAAAAAAAAAAACCCAATCCCAGAAAGCATTGAGCATTTCCTCACAGGAAGTAAAAAGTGCATAATCAGTGTTATCTCAAAAGCTAGACGCATAATTAAACATCCTCTACATAAGAACACAGAATGAAAAAAGAGCCATAAGGGGTCAGGCCAATGTTTTACCAAAGTGAGAGCTTTCTCTCTAGCACTAACAAAATCTGTTCCCTGGCACAGAGTGTTAGAAAAGAATGGGGTAAGTAAATATGAAACTTCCTTTAAATATTATCCTAGCTTTCGAACGTTCATAGCTCAGAGACTTCCTGAGCTGGAGACTGTTGAGCAATCTCAGTTGATTGCTCTCCCTTGACTCGTTCATGCAAACTTTTAGCACTTGCAGAATCTTGTAACAGGAAGCTCTGAGGGTTGAATTGCAAGAGGAAAACCTCTTTTTGTTTGAGCTCTTAGGAATAATGCTGTGAATTTTTTAAAAAAAGCCTTCTGTTCTTCTGACAATTAGTTTTACAAGTTCACATTTTGATAGCAATTATAAATAGCGTAATATTGCTCTTGGCTTCTGATAAACGGGATGCTCCTATCATTTATATCGTTCTTTTTAACACATATTCAAAAAGCAATTGCTTGATTTTATTTAGCTTTTCAACAGCCCATAGGTGACTTGCAAATTACTGCCAGTGAAAAAAAATGCATACTGTTTTTAAGACATTTGTGCATACATTTTTAAGACATTTGTGTCAAGTAATATAAATCCCACACAACCTGATATCAATGCCATTAACTGTTATAAGGTTACTGTAAGGTCCTTGCCAGGAAGCTATCTAAGACCAATGCTAAAGCATTTGTTTAAAATTAGCAATTACCTTGTCCTTTAATAACAGTGTTACAGAACTAAAGGCAATTTAGTGAAAATTTTACACCTCATCACATATGTGCCACCGTAATTTTTACACTTTTAATCCAGAACCATAAAACTGCTTTATTCATTAGGTCAAAGGAAATGCCTCTAAGATGTCTGCTTTATAGAAAGCTGATGATGATAATGGATATGATACATTATCCACATATAGCTTTCACGCTGCCTTACTTATTATTTATTGCTAGAGTCCAACAATGGAAAATCAATCTATTGGATTCAGTGTAACCAATTTTGTTTTGTTTTGGAATTATAAATCAAGGATGTGAGTTCATTTTCCTGTTCCACAAACACTTCAAATTTTTACACACATCCTCAGCAAGAGACACAGATGATTACATCAATGTCACCTTCTTTCAGATGCCTGAATATCTTATGGAGTCAGTACTGGGTTGCATGACCTGGATCAACTCTTTGGAAGAGTACTTTATTCACTCTCTTCCAGCCTAATTAAAAAAAATAAAAACAACAAAAAACCAAAACAACTTTCACTCTGTTTCAGATCCTGTTTCATTGGATATTTTTCCGAGGATAACCTCAGGATGTGCATGCAAATATACCTACCCACAATACACCAATAATTATATTTTTTTCAAATTTAGCCCTACGCATGTGCCTTTGACTAAAGCCTTCACCTCCAGATTCTTCTTTCCCCAGGCCTTTCCAATAGAAATAAAACTTAAGGCAAAGCCTTAGTAAGGTTCCATAAACTCATCGTACCTGGATGTACAGCTGAACACTTGACCTCTGAACATCCAGACTGCGTGTTACCTGACTTCCTGGCAGACTTGGCCTGTACCAACTAGCACAGTTCAGGGATAGTGCACACCAAGCACCCTTTCCAGTGGACTCTACGGACAACACTGCTCGAATCTGCTCCCTACAGAATCACTTAATTCTATCTCAGCAGGCTTTGCACCCTCAAATGCTTTCTGTAATGTGCCTTAATTTTACTTTTCATAAAATCATAGAATCGCAGAATGGTTAGAATTGGAAGCAACCTTAAAGATCAGGTAGTTGCAACCCCCCTGCCATGGGCAAGGACACCTCCCACTAGACCAGGTTGCTCAAGGCCCCATTCAATCTTGACCTTGAACACCTCCAGGCATGCGGCATCCACAAACATGACATTTTGAATGAGAAAAACATAGTCTCATTTTAATATTAGTTTGCAAGGACAATGCCTTAATGCTCCTTAGAAAGTGACGAATTTCTTCTGATACCCTTCCATGACGATTCAAGTTTGCATTGAACAATTAGATCCTACATGAAGTCCCACCTTCTCATCTAAAGCTATTTTAGAAGCTTACTAAAATCACTGAGACGACAGTAGACAATGCTCTATTTGAAATATTGGGGAACCTCCACCCTTCTGGGAATTGCCGGTTCCCAGAATGCCGCATGTGTATTGCTATTTCATTTATTGCTCCAGACAAAGTTTAAATGAAGGGAAATGAACAATATAAAATCTTGCCTCACATTATAACCAAATGTCTGACTTGCTGAAACCTTTGCTAGACAGGATGAGCACACTTAGCCAGATCACATATGTGTGTTAATTATAGCAAGAAAGACAACAAAATGACAATAGTTAAAATAAATCCTACCAACAGGAAATGGTTATCAAGCTGTGATAAAATGTTTATCAGGAAATGTTGTTATGCTATCCAAAACATTTCCTGTCTGTAACATTTTTTGTGGGAAAAAGAACGTCTGTGGTGCTAGAAATAGCATCTTTGCAAAGAATTAAATAACAGTACTTATAGAAAATGGTAATAGTCACAGTTCTAGTTTCTGTCCTGAAGTAACTTAAAAAGAAAATTGCTTTCAGAAGTTACATGGGCATTCACTAAGGTTTGAACTTCAAACATTAAAAAATAATTTAAAGCAAATTTTTCATATGTAGTATCTAAGCGATGCAATCATGCAGGTAGTGAAGCCCTGCTCCTTCTCTCACAGACTGATAGTGAAACATTATTTCTGTTGGTATATCTTGAAAAGATCAAAAAGGATTAATTGGACTGAAAACAATTACTACTGAAGATGTCAGAAGAGCTTTACTCAAGGGGAAGAAGAGCCAGAGATTTTCTATTCACATGTTTACTCACAACAGAAATTATGAAGAATTATATTTCCATAACCGTGACTTTTCAAAACTAGGAAAAACCTGATTTATTGTAAATATAATGGGTGTTATCACAAATTCACAACAAAACTGACATTTTGATATAAACAAAGATTTGCCAGGACCAACCTATAAGACAGTACTGAATACGAAAGCATACTATATGATTCTTTCTAGACTTACTGCTCCATCAGCTGTGTGAAGACTAATTTGTAGTCTGTTATTCCATTCTTAAGACATTCCATACCAAAAAAGATTTAGATTAGATATTAGGAAGAAATTCTTTACTCTGAGTGTGGTGAGGCACTGGAACAGGTTGCCCACGGAAGTTGCGGATGCCCCATCCCTGGAGGTGTTCTAGGCCAGGCTGGATGGGGCTTTGAGCAACCTGGTCTAGTGGGAGGTGTCCCTGCCCATGGCAAGGGGGTTGGAACTAGATGATCTTTAATGTCCCTTCCAATTCTAACTATGCTATGATTCTATAAAAATGAAAAGTGAACCTCAATGGATTTTTAAAGGGAATTCAGCCACTAAAACTACTTGAGTATTTTGAATGATTAGGTTATTCTGAAATAATCTTTTTAGCAATCAACATTTGCATGAAAGACATTTTGCTTTGATTAAAAACTGCTATTTTTTCCTATTTAACTACAAGTTGTTATTTTTATTGTCATTTTTATTGCAAATATTTTGTAATTTCCTGCACAGTAAATGGAACTAACGACAGAATCCTAAAAGTGGAAAGGACCTCAACAGGTCATCTCATTGACTTCCATGACCTGAATTAGGATCAACAAAAGTTATTTTATTTCTGATATACAATCTGTAATGATGGGAACTGCAATCTCAGCAGGCAATCTATTCCCAACTTCCTGATTATTACTGTGAGAGTTTTCCTTGTTGGCAAGGCTGAATCACCTTTACTTCAATTTTTCTCCTGATGGTGCAGGGGAAAAAAAATTCCCCTTCCTCTTTGCAATATCATTTTACACTCTTCAGAATGTTGTTTTCTCTCAGTCCTTTGTTCTTCAGTCTAAGAAGCCCTATTCCTTCAGTCCTTCCCCAGCTGTTTTAATTATTTACTAAGCTTAACTTTCCTTCAACTACTTATTTGCTTTACAACTTTCCTGAAACACAACATTCTGCAACTGTTCCACAAATTTCTGCAGCTCCCATTAACTGGGAACAATATTCCTTTGAAACTTTCTCAGTACCAAGAAAAGGGCAACGTTTCTTTTCTATCTTAAGATACTCTTTTTAAACATCCTAGTATGATGTTTACCTGTTTTGCAATAACATGATGCTACTATACTAGCTAAAATTAGACTGCCTTCCAGTGCGCTGCCAGTCCTTCCCAGCTTCATATCAACCAAAAATGTAATGACTATCATCTGGGTCATTAATGAAAATATTCAAAGGAACTGGACCCATGAAAGACTTTATAGAGGTTTACTAAATACATTTGTTTGGATGCAGAACCATTGCTAACTACTATGAAAAAAGTTGTCACCACTTATGACAATGAATTTTGTCCTTCTAGTAATTGACTAAGATTCAGAGCGATGAGTGTCTGTAATGAAGGGCATTGTGATGTGAAATGTCCTACATATTATCAGAAGCTACAGAAATCTCCTCTCCTCTGGTTTTGACTGGTGTAGCTGTCAAATCATATATATCTCTCAGTTAGAAGGTTAGAAGCAAAAATAACTGAAGAAAGGTTAACACTACTGAAATGTCATCCCCCAAAACGACAACACAGGTGATGGGAACCCTGCTACTAAGATCAGAAACTGGTTTTATTTTGACCTGAAAGGACTCCTAGCTTTCTCACTTCCTTCCTGCTGACAGACTCTCTAAGAAACAACAAAAGGTTTGCTTAGCACCTTTATTTTGCAAAGTAAGTCTGTACCTCTGCCAACCCTGCCCAGCAGTGCAGTATTTGGACTTGAGTACAGAAATTGTAACTACTGAACAAGAACTACAAAAGTCCATGATTTTGTAGCAAGCCCCAAAATGATACGTCAGTCAAAAGCTTTCTTGTCATCTAGGAAGTACAGAAACCTGTCCGAATGGTTCGAATACTTCAGGGAGATCTGTTAATTACCATGAGTTCAGTCTGCTTGCAACTATATTTGATGGAGCTGGATGGATGGCAGGGCCAGCATTCAAGACAATTTGTTTTGACATGCTCTGGCCAACTCTGTATCTGATTTTGAACATCAGATTACTATCAGTTCAAGATGACAGGGGCAGGTCATGGCTCTGGATGCTACTGTGGGAAGACAATTTGCATGCGAGAAGAGACGATGCTTCAAAAAATACAGAGCTACTATTTAGACGCTGCAGATAATAATTAAATGCTTTTGAAAAAAAAATATTACTACCTCCAAATAGCTTCACTTTTACCAACTGTGTCTCTAAAAGAACGTGCTGTACTCTCTCTTTCCTCTCTCTGGCTTCCTCTGGTCCTTTGTATTAATCCCTCCACCCTTCTGGTTGTGGTATCATGATTACACCAAGGTGTAGCGGACTGAGTACTATAAACCAAATGTTTGAATGCAAAATCTATCCCCGCACGAACTACATGGGCGAAGGCCTTCCTTTTCTTTGTAGTCCTGGAGAAGACCATTGCCATGCTCTATGCTGCTTTTAGTTTTGTAGTCACAGAAGAGTATGATCTCGAAAAGCACTGCATGGGAGGCTCCAGACCACTGGACTGGGGCACTCATTTACTACAGCTCAGGCTGGCCTAGAGATCTGCCCAGTGACTCCTGGAGGACTTGCAGAATGCACATTCTGTGATGGCAAGTGACCGTGCTTGGAGAACTGAAACACAACTGGTGTGCTGAACTGCTGCTTAAATATTGAAAAAATAAACAACGTCATGAAGACATAGTGCTGAAGAGAAGCAACTGAAATCCTGCCTGGAGTACTTTGGTCCGATAAGTCAGTTCACTGATTTACAACTGTTTATGATTCTTGCTACATTCTCATTTAATGTCTAATCATATTTTTACAGCATAAAAAATCCTTCCAAATTAAAGTAAAATAAACATCTGTTAATCAGAAAATTAGGTCAACTTCAATGAGACATTATTCTAAAGACAAAGGGGAAATGCAGAAATTCTAACAAAAAGTAAATTAAGAAAGAGATTCAAAGCCTAAACTGCAGAAGCCAACAATACATTGCTACTGGAAAGAGAAGGAAAATACAAAAGTAATACTCACAGGAGTGTTTGTAAGATGAGAGAGGCACATAACCCCTTCCATTCAGTGCTGTTGTGTTCTAAATCTAGCATTACATTTAGGAAAGAAGAAAAGCAAACCGGAGACAGCTCAAATGAAAGGAAGAAAAAATGAGGCATGTGTAGAACAACTGGAATGTAATGGAAGACAGAAATAACTGCATCAGGTTTTTACTTGAAGGCATAAAAAATGGAGACCACTTTCCACTTTCACTGTCAGAAAGCTGTGCTCCATTTCTGATTTGAATTCCTGTGGCTTTCACTTCTATCCATTGCTTCTTGTTATGGCTTTTTCCATTAAATTAAAATGCCACTCAGTACCTAATATTTTCTCATTGTAAGGAACCTATAAACTGCAATCACTTTTAAACCATTTTTAATAAACTAAACAAATAATCTGTTTAAGTATCTCTTATTTTCAGACCATTGAGCATCTTCATGCAGCCTATCCCATTTTTTACTTCTCTGTCAAAATGTGTAGTAGCATTAAATGCAGTCTCCCACTAGTTGGGTTAAAATACTAATTACTGGAGGCAAATTACCTTTTAACTACTGTTCCCTCTTTTTATACATTCAGGAATGACATTAGCCTTTTTCACTTCTACATCCTCTGGCATTACACTTTCAGTTGTTGTTCGCTGACCTCAATCCTTTACCTAAATGTTCCGGAACGGAGTTTCTCTGCTTGTAGCTCTACATCCATTGTTTTTAGATTTAAGGACTTCACTGAATTAAACGGCACTTTGTTTCAGTGGGTCAAATACAACATCTGTTCCACTGATTCTAAGTGTGACCTTCAGCCTAACACAGTACACAGTTGAGTTAAATAGAGCATAACTTTTAGAAAAAGATCCAATACTATTTTAAAATATGCACTGAAGAATCAATAAACAGCTCACAGCCCAATATGAAACTTGTTTTAAGAGGACAATTACTCTTTGCTTTACTGCCAGTCTGAAAATGAATAGCTTCAACTTCCACTGTGTCTTGTTACCACTGTCTGCTTCACCGACATTATCAGGTATATTATTGTATTTACACATGCATCTGAGATCCAGAAAGTTTTTCCCCCTGAACTGTGTTCAAGAAAACAGAAAACTGAGAAGGGAACATGGTAACAGACAATAAGTTGTTTTGTGTTATAAAGTGATCATTTCATTCTTCATAAAGAGAAAACAAAACTTTCGGGCACCACATAGTCTTTATTGAGCCCAGTGCCCAAAAAATTCATTGTCTTCCATCCCACACGCTACACAAATCATTATGGATATCTCTTTCGAACGAAGAAACCACTCCTAGCAAAAAATACACTCAACTGGAAGAACCAAAGTGACTGAGCAAACAAAACAGAAAACATATATCCTTTGCAGATTACAATAAATTCAGGATGCATGCACAGGAGAAACTGAAAGGAGATAGTGACTCCACAGAACGCTACAGTCAGTGGCAGACAATGTGCATGCATTAGGGGAGCACATTAGGTAAGAGTATTGGTAGTTGGTACAGCGATACAGGCACTTCATGCATTATGTATGTGAAGAACAAGATGCAAGGCATATGCAGGGTATCACATGAGACTATCATACAATGCAGCAAGTATGGAGAACATTTTCTACTCCTTTGGTAACTGTGAGGACAAGTTCTTGCTACTTTTGGTACTTGTACCTCATTGTTGGACATCCAGTCTTGTATCCAAGTACATCAATCTTTAAAATATCAAAACATCCTTATGAAGCTGTGATTCCCACAGGAAAAACTGAGACCTTCCCTAGGTGATAAAGGAATTTAATTTTCAATAGAAAGTCAGTTCCGTAGCCCCAAAGCAAACTTTTATCCTTTTGAATAAGGTTTCTACAGCAATAGCCTAACAATATCATTGGATACCACAACAAAGGTCTCTGAACATGTATCACAGCCAGACAGCAGGCTATTATCACACTCGAAGTAAGAGACATAACCAACCAAAACAGCCAAGTTGTTGTTTTTAGGAAAACTTTTCAAGTCTATCCTCTTTGGGAACGCTTAATTTTACATATAAATCTCAGGAGAAATGAGAGTAGATTTAGATTAGATATTAGGAAGAAATTCTTTACTCTGAGGGTGGTGAGGCACTGGAACAGGTTGCCCAGGGAAGCTGTGGATTCCTCATCCCTGGAGGTGTTCAAGGCCAGGTTGGATGGGGCTTTGAGCAACCTGGTGTAGTGGGAGGTGTCCCTGCCCATGGTAGAGGGGTTGGAACTAGATGATCTTTAAGGTCCCTTCCAACTCTTAACTATTCTATGATTCTATTAAATAGAAAAGTATGTATATCCTCTCCCTTCCCTCGGGAAAAAAATAAATGGCTGCACATTGGAACATAGCAATATTTGACATTCCTTTAACAGTTGTCTTTGACCATGGGTCTCTCACTATGTGTTGTCGTCACGTGTATTTAGGCCCAGGCAACAGCTCGAGGCTTTGTGGGAAGTGGTGTTACCTCCACCAAACGCATCTGAGACTTCCCAAGGTGGCCATATCATCAAAAGAGACAGGCCTTGGCAGGGAAGATACAGAAGCGGTCCTCTTGGTCTCTCCTCGCCTCAGCCCAGCGGGAGAGAAGCACTCTGTGCTAGAAACCGAGCCACCCCGCAGTCCGGGCGCACCCCGGTGGGGCTGCCTTCTCACCAGCCCTACCTACCCCGGGCTCGGAGGACGAGTGGCCCCGCTTTCCCCGCTCCTGCTGCAGTAGGTGGATCCCTGGGAGGCGCTAACAACCCTTCACTCCTCCTCCTCCTCCTCCCCCCCACCTTCGCGGTTGAGGAGGCGCCTGAGCGCGGCGGCGGCATCTTCCCTTGCCTCACTGGAGGGAGGAGGAGCCGCCGCCGCCGCTTGCGGGGAAGGTAAGCTACGGAGGAAGGGGATCGCCACGGCCGCCTGCCCCCGCCCCCGCCGCTTTTCGGCGGGCAGAGCCCCGCGCGCCTCCCCCCTGAGGAGAGCGGCGGCGCCGCCGCGCGCTGCCGTCGGCCGAGCGGCGGGTGGAACCGTTACGCCGGGCAGGGACGGGAGTGGGCGGGCGGGCGGCGCGCTCGAGCGCTTCCCGCCCAGCGCCCGCCGCCGTTGGCTGCGGCCTTGAGGCGGGGCGGGCCGGCGGCGGGCGTCTCGGGAGGGCCGCGGCCCACGGCCTGCTGGAGCCCGGGCCGGGAGCCCGCCGGTGAGGGGGCGAGGTGGCGTTTCTTTCCCCGTGCCGCCGTTTAGCCACCCCACCCGTACCCACGGGTGGGGAGGGAGGGTTGGGGAAGGGCGCTGTGGCCTGTTCTGCCTGTGCTGGGCCGGTGTGGTGTTGCGTTCCCCTGGGTTATGTTTCCCAGGCACCTGGTTTAGAAATGGCTGATCACGGGGGGGGGGG
>RSEF01000001.1:195010645-195020738 GCA_003993805.1 Himantopus leucocephalus | reverse complement strand
TGCCTTTCATAAACCCATGTTGACTGGGCCGGATCGTCCGGTTCTCCTGTGCGTACTGCATGATGGTACTCAGGATGATCTCCATCAGCTTCCCCGGCACCGAAGTCGAACTGACAGGCCTGTAGTTTCCCGGATCCTCCTTCTTGGCCCTTCTTGTAGATGGGTGTCACATTGGCTAGTTTCCAGTCTGCTGGGATCTCCCCAGTCAGCCAGGACTGTTGGAAAATGATGGAAAGTGGCTTGGTGAGCACCTCCGCCAGCTCTCTCAGAACTCTTGGGTGGATTCCATCTGTGTCATCCTCTAAATGAAATTGAAAATAACTGTGCTAAACAAAGTGTCACAGTATCGAACTGTGTGTGTTAAGTTTTTTTCTAGAGCTTGTGGTGAAGGTCTTTCCATTTCCAGCAGAATACTATCCATATTTCTAGCTTGGTAGGTTACAGGACCTAGCATTTATGTAATTTTCTGTAGAGAGCAGCTTATTACTGATCCACAACATTTGTATAAACCAATAATGTGTACTTATATGGTAAGAAGACAAAATGGTTTCTGGGTTAAGAATGAGGTTTGAGGGGTTTAATTTTTTAGTAGTATTAAAGAAGATAGTTCTCTGAGGCTACCAAATATGATGGAGATTTGGAAACAGTTCAGGAGATAAAAATCTGTGTGTAGGCAATGGATGACTTTTTAAGGCTGTCTGGTAACTTTATAATGCAAGTGTCATGTGCACAGTGGGGTATACATACACATGACACAAACAGGAATATGCAGACTCTCACACAGAGTATTTTAGCACTCTAAGTCTAGGGAAAACACTTTTTGAATGGACTTGTAACTGTTGGTATTTAGCTTTAGGGATATTGTACTGGGCAGTTTCACTGCAACCAATATGCTGGTTATGTAAAAGCTTTATTTCTGCTGTAAGATAATGTCTCCTCATGGGAGTATTTTAGAAAATCTTATTGTGATTTTTTTATTGACATTTTGGGTATCTTATTGTAAATGAAAAGTGTTAGTTATTATAATTTACCTGGTAATGACTGATAGCATTTGCTATTGGATGCAGCATTAAACTTCTGAGACTGTGTTAATACTTTTTTTCTGGCCTTATATAGACGAATTAGAGGAGTGGAACTTTTTTTTTTTTTTTTTAATTNAGGGATATTTGTTTGCAGTAGGCAACTAGTAAGGACTGAAGAAAGCTGCCCTTCATTTGATTTTTCGATGGGGTCATACTGAATATGTAGTCTGCTGTGGATTTTTACTAGTCTTAAAGAGGTATTGTATTTATTAAGAGTGTTAATTGCTGACACTTACCCAGGATGTTATAATGAGATATACTTGTATTACTTACTGCTTACTATTAATTCCCATTTTTATTCTAGAGCCTGATGACCATCTAACAGTAGCCCAGTCACTCAAGAAGGAATTTGACAACCCTGAAACTGCAGACCTGAAGTTTCTAGTGGATGGAAAATACATTCATGTTCATAAAGTTCTTCTCAAAATTAGGTAAGGCACAAACTGTATAGTTTAATGTAAACTAAACTGTCTGGTGTAGTCCACTGTGCTGAGTAACTACTGCTCAAAATTCTTGACTTATTCTTACAAACTCCCTTTTCTGTCAGCCATGCATTTCACCTGCTATTATTATTCACTGTTACTCTCTTTTCCTCATTTCCTCACTGCTTGGAATTACCAAACATGCTGCTTACTACCAGCCTTTTCATCTGATGTGTATCCTCCTTTGCTCTACCTAAATGGCCTTGGCCCTGATTTGTAATAACCTTTTTCTGCTGAGGAAAAGGCTCACTTCTTTCTGCTGCCTTCCCAGTAGTTTGAATCATCTTTTCCTCCTTTACATATTTGGCTTCCTCCACTGGCGTGATTTGAGGGTTTTGTGTTAATTCTTGCCTGCCTTTCCTTCTACAGGACCCTTCAGTTGTTCCAGTGAGTTCTGTAGATGCTCTTCAGATTATTTTTATAATGCTTTATTGTCAGTTTCTTATACTACTTGTTTTAAACCTTCTTATCAGTGAATTTGAATTTTAAGCTGCCTTTTTTTTTTTACACCTTTTTTTCAACTTAACACCACTTTACAGTGAGATTTGGCATACACAGATCTACAGAGTAATCACATTGTTATTAACATGCAGAGATTAGTTTGTTATTGCTGACACCGTTTCTACTAGGATATTCTAGAGACACTGCTTTGGTTTTCTTCTGTCTTGCTAACTGCTTCTGCTCCATCCTTCTCATTGTTGCAATAGTTCTTTCTCTTTGCTCTTTTCTCTCTCAAAATGCTTGGCTATCTCATCCTGCTTATCACCATTTTCCTTGTTAATTCTTGCCTGACCCTTTTTTGGTCTTTTCTGCTCTCCTCTTACTACTTTAGTTACCTGTATTACCATTTTCTTCCCTTTGCCAGTTTCATTGCTTGTACATTACACTGGTGCCTATAGTCCACCCTCTTTGTTTGGAATGCCGCATTTCCACTTCAAATCTTATGTATCCCCAAAATGCTTCTGAGGTTCTTTTTCCTGATAATCAGATTATAGGTTACTTTTCCTTATTTCTTTTTTCTTGCTCTACTTTTCTCAGATTATATGGCATTCTGGGAAGGAAAGGTGTCTAATTCTAAAATGGATTTAAATGTATGGTATTATCCAAATAATGTACAGGAATAATAAAGCATCAGGCACAGTCTGTAAAATTAATATTTTCATTAAGCCTTATAGTCTCATGTTGCAACTAGACCAGCGGATAGTGTATTTAACATGGTATTTTGCAGCATTCAGCCTGTTCCAGAGCATTGTCGTGAATGCAGTGCTGGTAGAAGTTCCTTTTCCTTATCCAGTCATTTCTTTACTACTTATGAAGACTTTTTCCCATCTTGTTCTATGCCTACTGTTGGACTAGGTCATATTGGTGGTGGTTATTAGCTTGTGATGGTGGTGAAACGGCAGGGCAACACCCAGCTCGTTGAGAGGCTGGCCAAGAAACATACTGCCTGCAGAAACAGATACATATGAGCATGCGGGTGGGATTCACCTGCTCTGCATTTGGCCAGCCAAAATTATGTGTCTGGTCTGTCACTACTGAGAGATGGAGAGGGGGAGAGAGGCGCTCCAAAGGATAAGTCACTCCAAGGTACTTTGGACACTGAAGGATGGGTACCGACTGCTTTTTATTTATTTACTTACTTATTTTTAAGGGAGTAATGTGCACCACCTTCTCTCTGACTTTCTACTTTTGTGTGATGCCATTGGGGCAACAGACCATTCCCAAGGTCTGTTCTACAGCTGGATGGATGGCATGGTCACCACCACTTAACATGAGGCTCTGGGAAGCAAAGCAATGGGGTTTGGTCTGCCTCTTCCAATGCCAGAATGTGGTACAAGATGTGGCAGAAGCTAGATGGTGACTTTTTAATTCTTTATGAATTAGTAAGTGGTGTAGTATAAAAGAGTTCAATTAAATTGTGGCTGTTATAAGAAAAGTTACCTGAGGTGGTGATGTTCATTTCCATCAGCAAAAATTTGGAAAACAATTCAAATGTTACAGGATGCTTTTTAGGGAGCGGTAAGTTACAGTGAGTTGTAAGTTGCTGTGAAGTTGCAGAGTACAGCTATCAAAGGCAGTGCTTTTTCCTTGTTCATATCTTGTCCATCACAAAAGTATTCAGACTTATAAGAAAAAGGTGATGAAACATCTGGGTGAGAGTGTCTTCACTTTAAATATTTTAGTCCTTGGGTATAATGATTAAATCTAATGCTAAATTGTGTATGGCCTCTGACACTGGAATAACCATTACCTAAAATATTAATAAATTACCTCCTCACTAGATCATGTTGGGGAAACCAGGTTGAAATGTGAGAATTGTCTAACTTCATTGTAAACTTTTCTCTATTACAAGCCAGATAGTAAAATTTGTAGTTAATGTGTAACGTATTTAAGAAAATTAACATCAAAACCACATGGACCAACTTTAAAGATATTGTAGGTAGAAACAGAGCCTACTATAAAATATTAATAACAGAAATAAAGGAAAATTATGGGTTATATATATAAGGCTTATAAGTCTTAAAGAAATTAATGTGTTGAAACCAGGAAATCATGTGGCTAGAGTTTATGGTTGTGTACTTAGTCTGTTATGAGTGATTTTATGTTTTTACCAACTTCTTGCTGCAGCTCCTCTTTCAAGCTTAACTCTTTACGGTATACAATCTTTGTCCATGTTTTGTAGGTGTGAACACTTTCGTTCCATACTGAATAACGATGATGAAATTATAGAAATGAGTGAATTTTCTTATCCTGTTTACCGAGCCTTTCTGGAATACCTGTATACAGACAACATTAGGCTCCCTCCCGAAGATGCAATAGGTATTTGCCATAAATGGAAATAACTCTAGGTTACTGTTTCTGAAAAGTTCAATTTGTGTGTCGTGACAGGGTGACGAAAGCAGGGCTTGTTAGTTTTAGTTTAATTAGCACTTAAATCTTGATTTTGGCAGTTGTCAGGAAGAAGGGATGCAGTAGCAGGAAACATGTCCAAGGAGAATGAGTGAGTGGTGGGGAGACAATAACATCAAAGATGCAAAATGTTCAAGAAGAACTCATTGTTTCTCATATTAAGAACTTTTTTCCTTAAAAAGACACTAACGCCATCCTGAAACGTTTCTGTTTGAGTAGCTGTGGCAATTTGATCATGAATGAAAAGGAAGCTCTTTCCTGCATGAATTTAAGGGGATGTAAGTCACTAATTGATGCCTGGAATGAGATACAAAACAGTGAACAAGACGACAGAACACTTGCCTAGTAATAAAACGGTCCCTTTTTTATATGACTTTTGAGGACCTTTAAAAATGCACACATCACCTAGGGGAAAAAACGTAACAAGTCTTTGATTAATTCAGCCTAAAACAATAGGATAATTTGAATTTTAAAATAAATTAATGTTTTGCACCGGGATAGCTAAAGCTGTATGAATTTTCACAGGATTGCTAGATTTGGCAACGCTGTATAGAGAAAACAGATTGAAAAAGCTTTGCCAGCAAACGATCAAACAAGGCATTTGTGAAGAGAATGCCATTGCCCTTCTTTCCGCCGCTGTCAAATATGAAGCTCAGGTAAGGAGAACTTCTCTTCAGGCAAACAGCTGTTATCTGAGAAGTGGAACTATTTAATAGAAACATAACTGCATTTAACTGATGAGGCACGATTACTGCAATTTCCCTTACTGGCTTCCCAGACGTTTGTTTTTGCCCTTTTTTAAGTTATAAAAAAAATGCAGCTACTAGTGTTTTCTTCCTGGCCTTCTGGCTTGCTTTGCACCTGTGAGTCAGGATTCTTAATCTGCCTCCTGCCTTGTCATCTGGCATGGCATGGCATGCAAGTTTCTCACTGCTACTTATTTCTCCACCTTTGGATTTTGCATTGCCTGTTCACTTCCTGAGTTGGTGTCTGGTACAGTCATTCTGGTACCGCCTTTTACAGGTAGTGGGAGAATTTACCTGTAAAGTCCATCCCTATTTACACTTATGCTTCCATAAAAAAAATCCACTCTTGCCATGTTGTTTACAATGAATCATGCTGACATACAACAAATCACCTATTGTTATTCCTGTCGCCATATCCTGTCATCTGGTCTGCCCTTGGCTCTGGAATGTTTCACTAGCACTCAACCTCTTATCAGCAGTACTGCAAGCACTTTTTTTGTAAACAGACAAATACTTTCAAAGATATTTTCCTTTTTTCAACTTCTTAGTGCTATGCTGATTGTAGAAATAATGATGTGGTGGTTTTTATTATTCAAGAAGTCTGCCTGTGCATTTTAGACTTAGTAGCTGCTGTTATAACTGAGCATCTTAGTTGTGAAGTCCTCATCTTTCTGTTCAAGATTTCTTCTGCTTTACAAGAATAAAATTAATATAGCCAAACAGAAGATTACCTAATAGAAGAGCCAAAATGTGTAGCTGGTAACAATGGTTTTTTTTTAAAAAATACTTGTTTTTTTGCTTTTGCCTGGCTGTGAAATGTAGGATGAGGAGAGGCTAGAAAAGGTAGTAGTAGAGAGGTAGAAAGGTAGTATGGTGGACTGATAAACAGTTCCAGGTATAGGAAGCAAGTAGAAAGAAGGGACTGAAACAAAAACTGAGTTAAAAACGTTGCAGTAGTTTGTGCTGTATGGAGGCAGCGTACTAGATGAGATGAATTTGCACAGGAGTTGCAAAGAGGAGGCAGGAAGTCAGTGAGTTTTGTAAATTGAAAGAGGGGATAACATCAGATTAGGAAATAATGAGATTATCAGGTGCTGTTTACAAGGCAGTTGTAACCAAGGTTTCCACAATGGAAGGCATGAACAGCTGATGAGGCAAAGAGGAATTGTACTTTCAGTGTGTTGTGGTGGTAGAAGCCCAGCATATCAGGGAAGACTGGACAGGACGGGAGCACCAAATGATTTGAGTCTCCTAATGGCAGTTTTCATTAAAAGTTTACTCTGGAGTTTTTCCTCTTACAAGTTTCAACAGTTTTGAACATCTTCAAAGCAGAAGTACCTTTAGTTGACCTGTGTCAGTTGAAGTAGTAAAACTAGCCTGGACAAAGTACTAGAGTTTATAATGGCTGAAACACAATAAAAGGGATTGGCTAGATGACTACATGTTATCCTCCTCTTCCTTCTATGATTCAGTGTTTTATTCCATATACCTAGTATTCTTTCAAAACATGTAATATTTTAAGACAATCATCAGATGATGAATTGGTTCACCTGCCCTGGGTGCAGCATGTGCCAAACTCAGGAGTGCATCGTTGCCCTCCTCCCAACATCCACAGCTCAGAAAGGGATATAGCAGAACTGCTTCAGAGAATCACAGCAAAGACTTCTTTATCAAAGACATGGGATAGTCTCTGTGTAAGGAATCATGAGGTAAGCCAGGATCGATTAGCGTACTACATTAATACAGTAAAAATTGGTTTGAGAACCATGTGCAGTGTATCAAAACTTCAGTAGAAAACTGTCCAAAGAAGGAGTATGAAAGAGGCCTGATATTTTGGAAGTTTCAAAAGATAGAACTAATTCAATTCTTTGTCATTAAATGTGAACACTGCAAGTGAAAGATTATAGTACTGTGTCATCTGCCATTGACATATCTAACTGAAGACTGACTTGGCTACTGTATGCATCTGTTAGGATTAAAAATGCTTGAAAATATTTTTTCCTATCCTCAGAAAATACAGAGTTGCTGCTACAAGTTATTTGAAAGCATACTTCTAATATACACCGTAGCAAATTTTAGATTAATCATCTTCTATATAACAATTAAAAGCCAGTAGTTCTTGAAACTGCAAAATCGGTGACCAGGATTCTACGATACCTGTGGTCCTCTCCATAGATCAGTACCAGAAAAGGCAGCTGCTGCTAATTTTATTTTAGTGTAAAAGTTTGCACGTTGACTGTAAAGCCACCCAGGTTCTGGCAGTAGCATTTCAGAGGTCTGCTGAAACTTAAACTGCCAGTGTCTTTGATCTATATTTTTTATTTCTTTTTCTATTCTCATTCCTTTTCTTGCTTTTCCAGTACTTTTTGATGAGAGATACAATTTACTTCTGTGCGTTATTGCTACCTTATTTCTTTTTAAAGGATATTTTGTGCTGCTTGGCCTCTGTTAAAGCTTTGGTTTGACAGGGGCAATAGACTTGAAACATTCAATCTAAGGAAAAGGTTTCAAAGGGAAATGCACAGGTATTCTGCTAAATTTCTTTCTACTATTAATCCCTGGCTGCAACGTTTGTGTAGTTAACGTAGAATAAAGCTGGCATGGATTAAGAGACCTCTTTTTGCTATAACCCTTGAAGAGTTTATAGCTCATGGATCATACTGCCAATTTAGACTTGCCTTGCTGCTGGCTCCAGCTCTGCTTGCTGCAGAAGGTGATTGATTTTCTTTCAACAGCAAGTTATTGCATATGAACCAGCTAAAGGGGATTGACCCAGTGCATGGAGAGAAGGATTGCTGCTGTTGTGAGGAGTTTGAGTGGGCAAAATTTGCTGTGGGAAATCACGGTTGTATGGCTTAATGGCTTGTACCCATCCTGTGCTGAATATCTGAACATCCTGTTACAGCAAGACCAGGACAAGACAGAACCATTTTTGCTATCTAGGAATCCCAGTTCCTAGATAGGAGGACGTAATTCCTAGGTTTGCCACGAAGTGCGTGTGTATCCTAACATCTAGTTTGTGTTCAGTGAGCATTATCAAATGTTACATCATATTTTGCTTTTATTTTCTGCAAGACTAGGATATCTGCTGTTTTTCACGGGACCACTACTGAATTCAGTGCAGGGAGGAAAAAAAAAAGGAGTTACTGATGCTGTGGTAGTTGTATGTGGGGAAAGTTGATGGTTCCACCTACTAATAACTTTTCTAATGAGCTCAGTAAATGTGATGGAGTTCTGGAGCCAATTTAGGTGGCCAGTCCTGTTTTCTCAGAGAGGGTTTATTGAATAGTTTGTATGAACAAATTTCATCCTATCTAATTTGTGATGTAATCAAACTGATCAGAAAAGGGATTGGTAATGTGAACAACCTGGTATATTCTCTGACAGATTTGAAACAGAAAAACAATCATTCACATTACAAATTACCTCAATTTGTTCCTAGGACTTGGAAGAATTTTGCTTCAGATTTTGCATAAACCATTTAACTGTTGTTACACAAACTCAAGGCTTTGCAGAAATGGACCACGACCTCCTGAAAAACTTCATTAGCAAAGCAAGCAGAGTGGGAGCATTCCGAAATTGAGGTCAGTCTACCACCAAGCTGAAGAGCACGTCCTCGTCCCTCCTGAAAAATACTTCGGCTTTGGAGAACTTACCTACGGTCAGAACGTGCAAAGGTTTGGAAAGAAAGACTCAGTGTCCATCAGCTTAGGAAATGTGTAAAAGTCTGCTAATATATAGGTTTTGTAAAGATGGCTACAGCATAGACGTATGGTGAGAATTCATTGCCAACGGTCAGAATTTAACGAAAAAAAAAATCTAATGCAGTAACTACCCTTTCCCACTTGAAGTCAAGCAAACTAAGCTATCATTATCTTGTCTAAGTTTTTTTTTCTTTTTCTTTCTTTTTTTTCTTTTTCCTTCTTTTTTTTTTCTTTTTCTTTCTTTTTTTTTCCTTTTTTTTGAACAACCTGCATTTGGATTTTATGGGACAGTGACTTGTTTGCTGCTAAAACTTCCGTAGTACACTGTTATCACCAAACTGAGTTAATATGCCACAGTGGGCTTCTTTGTGCCTGGTTTATCATCCAGTGAAGACAGATACAAACTTGTTTTTCTGAACATATGATAAAGTAATACATTCTTTAGCATGAGAGGCTTTCTGATTGGTAGGAGGATGTGTTTCACTCCATGTTTATTTGGAGTGTAAATACATAAACCCTGAAGAGCTTCAGCTGGATATTACAGTTTTGAGTTCCTGGCACTTACGTCCGTTTTTCTAGACAGAATGAAAAAAATCTTCCTTTCCGTTACACCAATCGCATTCCCTGACACCCCAGTGGGCCAGGAAGCATTCACGGTATTTGTCTAGACGTGAATTATTGTGCTGTGTGTTCTGGTACTCAGAAAATCACGTGGTTGCTTGTTACCAAGAAAAAGACACCCAAACAAAATCTCAAGGAAAGGGAAGTTCCACTTGAGATTTTTTTTGTCCCTGTCTTGCTATCTATCCCCAGATAGATCATTTTAAGAAAAACGTAGATAAAGGTAGTTTTGAAGTGATAAAAATGGGCCTTACAATTAAATCGTAACAGTCAAACTTGTATTATTTTCCATGTGGCAATAAGGACACCTTGTCCAAATACATTGTTTCATGTTCTCCTTTGGTCAGTGCTGTGAGGTGACTGTGCCACTTACCTTACATGCGTGGTTTAGGTGAGAGGAGTTGCCCTCTGGACATGCCCCTCCCTCATCACTGACCATCAAGGAGACCGGATGGCTAATGTAGAGTAGATGCTTAATTTCAAACTGACTCAAGTGAGTTAAGACGATGATCAGAGTGTTGGAGCACCTCTCCTATGAGGACAGGCTG
>RSEF01000001.1:194945172-195001189 GCA_003993805.1 Himantopus leucocephalus | reverse complement strand
TTTTTTAACAGAGATACAAACTTGGAGTACGTCTATATTACAGAGTAATGGAGTCTATGCTCAAGTCGGTAAGTTTAGTACTGGTAGCTTAGTACTGGCATTGCATTTACAAATACTGAGACTACTTACAAGTTTGGTTTGATTTATATATTTCAGGAGGAAGAACGCCTCTCAGTGCAGAATTTCAGGTATGTGCCCCTAACTTGTTATTGAAGTCTGCTGTTTAAGTGTTCGGACAAGTATTAATAACTTTCTTTCTCCTTAGCAAACTTCTGAATGATAACATCTTCCACACATCTCTTCTGGCCTGTGCTGTTGAGGTTGTCATGGCTACATATGGCAGTAAGTTGAATCTGAAGTCCTAAATAGCATTGTTATTTATTGATAATTATTGCGGTTTGTTCCAATACATAAAATACAGTAAATAGCAAAAAAAAAAAGTACTCACTGAAATTTCTGCAGTAGCAATGATTCAATAAATACAAAAAGGAAAAAAAAGTGAAAGAATGTAGTACTGTTGATAATTTTACTCAATTTTCCCTGTAGGAAATGCTTCACAAAGTGATGGTGCCAGTGCTGAAACAGACTTGTCTTTCCCATGGATTCTCAGTGTGTTTGATTTACAAGCTTTTGACTTCTACAAGGTGATTGAAAGCTTTATTAAAGCAGAGCCAAGCCTAACAAGGGAAATGATAAAGCATCTAGAACGCTGTGAACATCGAATTATGGAGTCTCTTGCTTGGCAATCTGTAAGTAATGCTTTAAAGTAGTATTTGTCCTTGTGTAATGTGCATATCTAGAAAAAGGAAATCACACCCGACTCCCTAAAATAAGTTGTGGTCTTGCTGAGATTTATTTCTAGCAAAATAAATTAGAAGAGCAAAACAAGATTAGTTTTGGCATGTCTTCAGGTTTTGAAAAAGAGGAGTATATCAGAGGAAGAAGTGTACATAGCTCTGCTGATTTATGTGATTGTGAGCCAACATCATCTTACTAGTCTGGCATGAATCTTAAGGGTAATACCCTTAAACAGTATTTTGGTGCCAAAGACAAGGCAATAAATTCTATGCTTTTATTTGTAAGGTAATTTTTATCCAGTTGCTATTCCCACTTGGCAATAGGGCCTTAGTTCTGTGCATCTGATGTTTGTTAATAGTACTTAAAATATTGATTCACGTTGTCCTTTGTGCCTCAGTCACTTTAGTATTTTTGGATGCCATTAAAATAAAATGCTGGGAGGTTGGGTTGGGTTTTTTTTAGGCTGGATCTCAGTAAATCAAACAGTTTCTTTATATTGTATATTACTTATAAACCAAAAATATGCTATTAAGGCCACAAAACAGGAGATTATAAAGACTGCTAATTTTGACCAGAGAGACATAAAGTGACTGTTTAAGAACCCATCCCATATCCTGTAGTTCTGTGAAGTTTAAAAAACACAGTATGTCACAGGTAATAGGATAGTTTAATCATGAAGCAAGTTTTCTTTTTAGGGTCATCTGCACTTGGCTTGTGTATGACTTCAGAGTGAAAAATCAACAGTTTTCTAGAGTAGGTGATACTTTACCAGAGTGTGGGGTTATACTCCTGGATTTGGGGAACATTGTTGTGCCTGAGCAGCGAGAGCCCCATCCGTGTTCAGGTTTCTAGCTCAGGAGAAGCACGCTGGCCTCAGGGGTGTATGGAAACAATTGCTGTGCTGCAGACTGAATCTGGTGGACTGCCTTGTGCCAGCCAGCCCTTGCCACTCTATTTCCTTTGCCAACACACTCAATGGGGACGTGTCAGGCCCTGTTACGAAGGTGACCTTTCCATTGGGGGAGCCAAGACTTCTGTATCCAGCTCCACGCTCATCACCATGGCACTCTTATGTGCCCCAGGATTTCTGGTGCAGTGCTATGGCTGCCGTACCAAAGTGTAAATTTTTCCCTCTGTAATGCTTTTTGCATGTTTGTTTGGTGTCTTGGGAAATGCATCGCTGTATGAGTTCCTTGATGGTTTTGCTGTTCTTTGAATAAGACTGCCTGAAAGCCCTTGATGCTGAGAGCCTTTTACCAGGGCCTAAAGAAACAAGGAAAATAAGGCAGTGTTTCAGGAGCCAGGCAGTATTTTAAGAAGCTTGCAGGCACATAAAAAGGGCTTATTTGAGAATTGTAACATTTGGAGGACAAAAGACAGAGGTACAGATACCCGTGTTTGACTCTCTACAAGCAAAAAGTGGCTCCTGCTACCTTCTGCAAACCAGGTTGAAGTCAGCTTACTCATCAGCAATAAGCTGTATCTATCATTTTATACCCAGCGATTCAAGCCCTGCATGCAGATAATCTCATTTGGACTTGGGCTTTCAGACTGGAAAATGCAAAGCATTGCGTTTTGAAAAATTATAGGTGTAGTTGCAGGCTTTTGTGAAACAAATTACAACGTCAGCAGCAAGCACGGGATTATTTCAAATTTTCCGAGCGCTCTGTTTGCATGTATTTAAACATACTGAATCCATCTTCTTGAGTTGCCAGAGGCTTATGTTCGGTACTGTTTTGGGGTGACTTATATAGCTGATTTGAATGTTAATAGAATGGAATAGTTCAATTGGAAGGGACGTACAGCGGTCAGCTAGTGCTGGTAAGATAGGTGGAATGGAGCACAATGGAGGGGATAAAAACAAAATGTGCAGTACACGTATCCAAGGGTCCCTCTGCTTCACTGACCTGTGTGTCAGGTCTCACTCACCTGGATCTCCCCCAGCGCAGGACAGCCTGCGGTCTCTGGAGGTTTGTCACTAGAGGGCACAGCAGGGTTCCCTCAAAAGCTGAGGGAAGCCGTGGCAGCCAGCTACGGGCAGTTGGAGCCTGTGCACGGGCACCCTGAGATTCTGCGTTGGGCCTCCATTGCCTCCTCCAGCTGCCCATGAGGGAAAGGCTGTGGGTTGTAAGCAGCAGACTGCAGAGTGCTGGCTCAGGAGATGGAGAATGGTTTGGGTTGGAAGGGGCCTTTCAAGGTCATCTAGTCCAATCCTGCTGCAATGAGCAGGGATGTCTTCAACTAGATCGGGTGGCTCAGAGCCCTGTCCAACCTGACCTTGAACGTTTCTAGGGATGGGGCGTTATCTGTGCTAAAATGTCTTGCTGAGTCTCTGGGTCACTGCAGTGAAGGACCTGAGGCCCACACATTTTAAGGCTGCGCATAGAAACATAAAGCCATGAGTCCTCTATTGCAGAAAATCCACCTGTACTTCACATCTAAATATTGGCTGGTTTAGTCTAAAAAGTGTAAGGTATTAGCAACAGGAGAAAATGCTTCCGTGGCTGACTTGCAAGGCTGTTGAGGTCAGGTGTCCCAGAAAGGTTCAACTCATGAACGAAGGAGTGGTTCACCATATTCTTCTGCAGTTCCTCGGCTGGGTATTGTCTCACTACCTGGATATTGTCAGCATGTAATGGTGTACAAGGCTTACAAAGTGGCTGCTTAATTAGTAATTCCCTCAAGAAGGGGTAGGCAATTAGAGAAGTGTAGTTCATGCCAGTAAATAACTCTTACCTCCAAACACAGGAGGAGAGAATAACCATGTGACTTGTGCTTAGTCATAAAGAATATCTCGCCATAAGTGATTGCTTTGGGTTAATTTTAAACAAATTACCTGATAATCCAGAAAAGATGGAATCTCAAGAATGTTCAAGTTTCCTAATAAGGTTAGAGAATATTTTTTTTGAAAAGTGTTAAAATGAAGAAGAGCATGGAATGAGTAAAGCTTATGCAAAAAAAATCTAGCTTGGTAAATAAGTATTTTTCAAATGTTTCTATTCTTATTTACAAATATTTGCACAATGCAACTCCGATTCCCCCAATTATTTGCTGTGCATTTTTTTTTCCAGTTTTTACCTTCCCCCACAGGTAATACATTTCAGTACAAGATTTCTCTTCTCTTTGGAAAGTCAGGTCTGGATTTAACCAGTCTTTCCTCATTCTCCTGACTGCTTTAGGAGGCAGGACTTCAATATGAGATGTAAAGAGACTGAGCAATTGAATACAGAATAGCTTGAATTTATGGTAGTTTTGTTACTTGTCACAGAGTTTTTGTGAGGGAAAACGCCTTGCATAATTTCCCTGAAGAAAAAAATCTTAAGTGCATCTGACCTTTATCTGACTTTGGAAGCTGTATCGAATGAATGTGAAGGATTCTGTTTCTTACTGGTATTCAAAGATAATATATCACTCCTTTGCTGGTCATTGTGAATATGTTTATTGCTTTTGCATAGCTAGCTGATTTAGTCATCTGTACTTTCGGAAGGAGATGAAACTTTTCTAGGTCATCCTTTCTTTGAACATAAAAAGTGTAGCTAGACAAAGTAAAGGGTGGAAAAAAAGTTGGTTTCTTCTCAATAATTCTTAATTTTGAAAAGGGGCAAGTGTGCATACTGACTAAATCATGTGGAAAATACTTCCTTTTCCTTAAATCTTTATTGAACCCTGAAGGAACGAGCCCCTTTTATCCACTCAGCTATTATTTACTAGTGAGGTTATGCTTCCAGGTGCAGATTGTTTGGAGCTCAGTTTAGAATATGGTAATAATGCTGAATAATTTTTATTGGCAAAACAGAAATATATTGTACAATATTCTTTCTTTACTGTAGAACACTGTGCTTCATCTCACTGCTGTACTTTGGGCACTATTTTAATTTTGTAACTTTAAAGGGAACAGAAATTACTTTAGACTAAAAAAAAAAGGTGCCTATAGTCTTTGATTCATTTTTATTATGTTTATATAGATATGATTTAAACCCTAGCACAGTTAAAATCTGTTTCCCATGGAATGGGGATAGCTTGTTACCTGCCAGCCTGGGAGTTCATGCTCAGCCTTTTTCATAGTTCTGTCAAAGTAATCTCTCTTGTGGCCAGTCAAAAAAGTAATTGTTTTGAATATCTCAGATTAAGGTTGTGTGAACAAATTCCGGAATCTCTGAATTTTCCTTAGAGAAAGCCTTGTCAGCTGCTGTGCCACTGCTTGATATAGTGTGTTAGGAAGAAGCAGGGAAGAGCAGGTTTTCAGTGCAAGTAGCTTGAATACGAAGTTTATCAAATTTCATGATCAGTTTTTAAGAGCAAAATACCTACAATACCTAAAATGCATTTTTTTTCCTGGGAACAGCATGATTTGGGTTTGGGTTTCTTGTGTGACTTTTTTTTTTTTTTTGCTGTGTCATTGAAGAAAATAAATGCCTGTGGAATATCTGCCTTTGTTATCTGTATCTGCAGAGCAATCCAGTTGTATTTCGCTGCCTCTCAGCTTGCACTCTACTCGTAAGCTGTGAACAGGGAGGAACAGGCTGGTATTAGATTTCTTTCATACTGCTGCTTAGAGAATGGGCTTCCTGCAAATGCCTGTTCACGTGTATGGTAGGTGAAGAGTGTGAAGCATACATGTGTTCTAAATCATCACATTTGGCATACTTAAAATAGTTTGTGCAATGCTGCAAAATATTTCTTTTGCAAGCCAGCCTTTGGTGAGCCAGATAGATGAGATGTGTGAAGCCCTTTCGCTGTCAAGCTTCAGCTGCCCAGCACTGGGTCTTGTTCTTCTACACTGGAGTTGCAGACCAACTGCAACCTTGTCCAAGGATAAGATAATTCATGCCAGTCCAGTAAGGCAGGCTAGAGAAAGAAGCGTGGCCATGCTTTCCTGGTTAGCTCTACAGATGGCAAAATGTTCTTGTGTTAACTCATCCACAGGAGCACTAGGAGTCCAAGGGGTATTCCTCATAGGACTGCAGTTTTAAAAGGTTACCTGGTAGCTTTTTCTGTTAACAGGGATGAGAGGCAGCTACATCGCCTTCTACAACAGCTCGGAACAGAATGGGAAGGTGGGCTGTGTCAGGCTAAAGGGAGTTCATGTGAAGTTTGTTTAGGTCTGCTAGATTCAGCTGGTTTCTTGGTGTTTGTTTATGTGTGAGGGACAAACAGATGTTGAACCAAAGCAGTGCATTGCACTACAGCTGTTGACACTATATCCGCCTTTGACTGCATTGCTGTTTAACACTTGCATATCCTAATTGGTATTTGTATTTTTCAAATGAAGCAGGAACACCAGTATTGATACATGTCGTGATTTAGAGTTGTAATGTGGTTTGGAGTTTTAATGCCTGATGCAAGATAAAGACAGCTCTGCAAGGTTACTTCTCGTAAATGGTTAGAATATGATCAGAAGTAGGCAAGCGTGCTTTGCTTTATTTATAACTTCTTCCATGTAGCGTTGCCTAAACTGTCCTACATAATGCTTCTCCTTTATCAGCTCCTTCTTCTCTGTGGTTTCTACTGTCAACTAAACACTTGCAATGAAATCTACAGTACTGTTTTATCACGTATCATTGATTTAATATAACTCAGTGTTTGCAATAAATACTTCTCAGCTAACTATATAGCTAATGTTTATACTCGGATACCTCATCCCACACCAAAGACTTCTGTTGTTTTTAAATTATGCAGCTCATTGTGGCAGAAATGTCTTGCTGAGGAAAACCGTGTATTTCCAAAGAATATATTTTATTGCATTAATATGACAAACTCACTGAGCTGGAGTAACAACAGACCTACTTTGATTGTGAAGTAAGGAGAAAAATATTGAATAGGTATGTCTTAAGATTTGCTGAAAAAATTTTAGACAAATCCAGGTCAGGGTAAAGCTGTAAGAAGTTAGAAGTAAGCAATTACTCCTTAGTGCTTTGATATAGTACAAACTTAACTATGCAGCCTCCTAGTCTTTGATTGTACAAGGACACAGTTATCGTGGAGCTCACTGTACCTGAGTGCTTAGTGCCTGTTTTCTTGGGTGCAGCATATAATTTCAAATTAGGTTTCTGTGTTCCTTGTAAGGAGGAATTGAGCATCTAGGAATGGGAGTTAGCATATTTTCTTGTGGTATGTAGTGTTTTCTATTATGTTTATGTCTGAAGTCCTACACCTCTTCTGGAGGTAGGTGTCTACATACAGTTTGAAATCATCTCTTTGATTTCAGTGTCTTAAGTCCTTCTTTTTAAAACTGGAAGAAGTAGGAATGGTCATACTGTCAGCATTTTATACAATAGTTTGCTGGATAAATCATTTACTGCTGTATTAGAAGAGTGACTGTAAAACCTTGTTGACTGGCAGCCAAGTAAGGCCAGAGAGCAAGGACCAGGTATTGGGGCTGCCTCTGTACTACTGGCCTCAAAGGGACAATAGTTTGGGCTTGAGTATTGCCCCACAGTCATCAGTGATGTTTTGTTAGTAATGTGTTCCCTGGCATGTCTTGGCATTTGCCAGCACTCCTGGACAATGCCTAGGCAGGATTTGGGGCATGATGCAGCTCAGGGACTATTTTCAACTGCTGGTATGGATTAGAAGTGGAGAAAGTTTAGCTGTGTGGGTGCAAGCTGTGCTTTGCCACTTGCCCTCAAGGCCTTAGGACAGGCCATGGCCTGTTGTGTTACCAACTACAGGCGTAATCATGGGTTCAACCATATGAGTGACTTCAGCGCTGGCAAATGAGTTATGCGTTCCTTTACTGTCTCTCTTCTAGTATCCAGGAGTCGTACGTGTTTCTGCACAGCAGCCGGTTTAGTAGTGTATGTCAGACATACTCCTTTCATGCCTACTAAACTTTGACTTTCCTTAGATATAGGAATACCTAATTTGTAAATGAGGGACAGCCTAAGGCACAAAAAAATGCTCGACTTATCCAGAATGACAGCATTTGCAAGCATGCTCACTGGCAGGATGTGAACCACCTGGGAAACTTCATCGGTGTAAAGACAGGCACCTCAGGAATTGCAGGCATCAGATTGCTCTTGCAGACATCCCCCATCTCCTGTGATCTTCTGGATTTTTAGGCACCTAGTATCCTGTCTCAGCGTGGAGGTTGCTATGGACAATGATTTCCAATGTGGAATTTTCTAGGGTTTTTCTTACAGGGGAAGAAGTGTGCTAAGAGTCACCAAACTATGCCATTTCACGTGCTCGCCATGCTCCTTTCCAAAAAGTTACGTTAAGAGGGTGCAGCTTTAACCTTAAAAAAGGAACTGAGAATTGATTTGAGGTTTTCTGTCTGTACATACTAAATATATTTCTGCTTGCATCATGATTGCGTTCCAGAAGTGTGTGTGGTGAGAGGGAGGTCACTGCCACCACTGCTGCTTGGCATGATAGTGCTAAAGGACCATACTGGTTCTGCTGCATGTGCTTTTTGTTTTTTCTAGAGGTCATGAATTAGCTCTGACACTTCAGTTGTCACAGCTGTGGCTGGAAAGCCTTCTATGATTTTGCCTTTATCATACAAGGTGCCTTCTTAGAATCCTGTAGGATGGTTGCTTTTGGGGTATTTGTGAATATCCCATATAGTATCATATAAATATACATATGTATGTTGATATGCTTTTTTTAGTTTGAGCATATATACACACACACTTTTTAATAAATGCATAAATAAAATATGTAAGAGTGTTTCTCCTATGCCTTTTGAGTACTCTTCAAGAGTTTCCTTTTATGGAAATGGTGCTGTGCTTTTTAAGGCTTGAAACTTTTACCTGCCTTAACAGCTGAAGGCAAATTGAAAAACCAGGAAGAATACCGAATGTTAGTCTTCACTGTCTGCACCATCACTTTGAAAATCTTCCCTGCCACTCCTGTTTATCGTGAAGATGACTCAAGCTGTTATTCATGCTTGGGTGTTACCATCCAAGCAAATCCTCTAGGCTACTGGAAGAGAAACCAGAGCACTTAAAGCTGAGGTCCTGTGTTTCCTGCTTTTGTCTGTGTTGGCAACATGTTCACTTCTTGGTAGGCACTCACTAAATGTACAAAACACTAGGGTTGTGAGATTATTGGTTATGTTAGCACAGTATTAATGGATTTATCGGTTGCAGGTATACCAAGTCAGCCCAACCCTTAAGATGCTATTTTGATTCAAGTACAAACACGACCAAAGGGATTACCCAAGACACAGCAACCATGTGGAGTTTTCATTCTGTGAAATTTGGATGCCATTCTTGATTAAGGATTTAAGTTTTTCTCTACTTCATCTACTGCTTTAAAGTGTAGAGTTTCTCTTATTAGGGGGATACGAGTCCTACACTGTTAGACTTCTGTAACTTTGGCATTTAGGCTCCCTCTGTACTTGAGACACAGCTGCATTTCCAGAAAGCACTTAGTTCTATTTATCTTAGAGGTATTTTACAATGGGATTATTCGCTTTCTGAAGGTACCTCTCTCCACTGACTGTAGAGAGCATCTGTCTCTATGACAAACCTAAACTTAGGTGTATGTTTGTCTGTTAAGGTTAGTAGAAGTGAATCATATGCTTAATATTAGTTTTCATAACTGCGTTTCCACCTTCCTTTCAGCATTGAGTAGATGTTAGCAAGAGGTAGTTATTTAAGTATGCCTAGTCTTGTTTTAGGTGGCTGCTTGTGCTATATATCTCACCTATTGTCACTGCTGTGGTTTCTGTTCATGCAGAGGTCATGTACTGTTACCAGTGTGGCTACAGAAGCAGAGGCTGTGTCATGATCTCTCTGGCTATAGATTTTTACAGTTGTAATTGGGAGCTGGATTTTATAGCCTGTGCTCAGGGGAGCTTGCAGCTCTGTTGGTGCAGTATAAAGATATCTTGCCTGTGTCTATACTGGTCCCAACTACAGAATTAGCCACAGAAATAAGACTTGGTTAACATGACACCTTTTTTTTTTTCCAGTCTTTTTTTCCTTAAGGCTGCTCTGATTATTAGTAACACTTTAACAAAAGATAGTGAAATAGCTTTTTCTGGGAATCCTTGCTTTTCAGTTTTTTTTGTTGTCCGTTGTTTTGGTGGTCATGCCATGGCTGTAAGACTTTTATTGTAGCTCTACTGTGTTTCTAGATAGTTTGAACTTCAGCTTTTCATCCTGCAGCATTGCAAATCCTTTGTAAGAATGTTTAAAGGTTGCTCATGAGGAAAAACAATATATTAAAATTCAGGGACATATACTTGCAGTTCTTTAATTTTGTAAAATTCTGCTGAATTGGGGCAAATTTGATGTGGGTATTTCATTAAATACAAAAGTGCATAATGCTTGGGTTAAATTCTGTGGCTGTATCCCTGCTGCTTCTTCCTTGGATGGGATTACGCTTTCGGACTTCGTAGTTTTGTAAATCTTTGTAGTGAAGCAAAACTGGTGAAATGGGTAGAATGAAGATTTGTTTTGGGGTTTTTTTTGGTCTTGCTTATTTTATCTGTGCCACAGTCCTGAATAACTGTCATAAGCTTCTATTGCTCTTTCTATACTTAACTGCTGTGTTATTTGAGCCATTCCATAGTTAACTTTCCTGGGGAAGATAGAATTAACTTCTTTTAGGAAGCAAAGTAGGTGCCAAACAAACATTCTAATGTGGAGGGGTTTTTCCAGCTATATGCTCAATTTTCAAGCTCTTACAGGTATAACAGTATCTTGTCAAACTGCCAAGTTATACGTCATTGGAAGTGGGTTTTTGTCTGTCTGCTTGCTATATTTTCTTTAAGTTATTTCATGCATAAATGCATGTTTGGGGTTTTTATTGTAGGTCAAGTAAGTGCTTTTGTGCCTGCTTTTATATACTGTATAAACGTATGGTATTTCGTTACATGTTTGTATCACTGAGTGCATGTCCTACAGTAACTTCTCAGTAATAAAAAGTCCTCGTCAGGGATGAGTATCCTCCCTGTTTACAACTGTTGAGTGGGCGTAGTGTTCACTGTCCTCCAGAATGGTGGTAATCCCTCTTAAGTTTTGTTGGAGCTCTTCATTTGCATTGGGTTTGCTTGTCAGAATGGGTTAGGTGCAGGTGGTATGCGCCTACGGTACAGCTGAGTGCTGTGCCGCTGATGTCTGGACCCGTGTGCGTGGTGTTCTCCTGAACCCCTGGGCAGAGACTTCAGGCTCACCCAGTTAGGCTGTACCTAGGCTGAACTTGGCTTGGGTAAGTACCTGGACTGTCACCACCCTGTCCTTCCTGTGCGGGAGTTGGCCTGCCCAGAATAGAGCCTGTGCTTGGCATGCTCGCTCTGCGCCTGTTGCACCTTCCAGCAGCTCAAAGGAACTCGCAGATCTTATCTGGACAGAAATAGCTGCTGACTTTTTTTTTTTTTGGCACTTACGCACCCACAGGAGCATGTGAAACACGATGTGAGAGCATGCAGTATATATGGTAAAGTTTCTTTCACAGATTAAAAAGTGTTAAGCAAGCAGACAAAGAGGTTTTGCATTTAATTTCATTAATAAAAGATATTTTTGTTAGGGTGAAAAGGCAGATATTTTGGTACTTGTTTCAGCATCCGTATTCTCATTTTTTTTCCCATGTTTTGCTATATTTTTAACAAATTTCTCCATTAAGAAATATCTGCAATGCTGTGTGTATTTTTTTCATTACTTCATAAAAGCATTAGAGTTTTGTTACAGATCCTTCCAGCTTCAGTCAAGTGTAGTTCTTGATGCTGTGATGAATGGTAAATTTTTTGTAAGCCAATAATCCTCCTTAGTGACCAGGAGTGTCTTTGTTTTTTATTTCATTAATATTTGCTTTTAGAAAGTGCATACCAGGACAAACGTCCAAAAATTAGTCATTGCATAATTTTACAGAAGGGTGAAGACTTGCAACTAATGTGTACAATTGACTTCCTTTCATAAAGCAGCATTTTTTGCAGAATTCGTTTGAAAAGCAGAAGAATTAACGTAGCCACAGTTGTTTTCATGTGAGATAGACTTAATACTATTCCCAAGATAACAGGGTTAAATTTGGCTGCCTCCTGTTACTAGCATTGTTATTTAAGAATTTTTTTCTTTAAGGCAGCAACTCCTAAGGTGGAATTAGGGCAAATCTTAAAACTATGTGTGTGGAAAAGTATTCTTTTATCTCTTCATAAAAAGGTAGGAACTTCTTATTAGAGGCCTTTCTTTGTTGCCTGTGGTTTGAGTCTCACATTTAAACTGTAGAAAACTTTCCCCTTCTTAGCGCAGGACAGCTTTTAGTTTTGTTATAACTAGAATGGACAGACTGCTTGTTAAATAGAAAAAAAAAATAAAAGTAGTAAATCTAAATTCTCAGTTCTGGAATTTTTAGTTTTCCAACAATATGGTAGGTTTTATAGAAGACCAGATGATGTGTGCAGGGTTCTTTTTGTTTGTTTTAATTTCTGTGTTAAGTTCATTTTTCTTAGGGGAAAAACTGGGCTGGCTTTATAAACAGTTGTATAACAGGAACTGAATGGGGGGGAGGTGATAAATGTGAAAGGCTTCAGTGTCAAAGCAGAATTAGAGAATTAGAACAAACTTCTCCATCCAACTTCTTGCAGAAGTGTTAGACTGTGCAAGGGTGGCTTTCTGAATTTGCATTCATCTTAAGTGAGCTCTATTGAGTACTTTCTGAAACCGTCCTAACTCGGTGACTGTCAGTTGTATTTATGCATTTTTTTCAGCACTCTGATAATTGGATAACAAATGCAGTCCAGGCATTTACCACTTCTAGATTGAGAGTCGTTCTAATTTACATTTTGCCTTAGCTTTTGAAATATATCCTCTTTCACTATGTCAGTGATGCTCAAATGCCAGTAACCCTGAGGTATAAATGGTAATAGTCTAGCAAAAAAGGGAACTTGTCAGGATTTACAGGTCTGCCCAGGAGCAAGAACCTTGTAATATTACATTTACTGCTGAAAAATCACGAATAAATTGTTCTTCATTGATAAAGATCCTAGAAAATAACTTGGAAGAATAAATAATGCTAGAGGATACTATGGTCAAGTGGGATTTTTAAAATTATCGGTCTCAGAAATTTGCTGGGTTCATTGTAATTTTGGTTGAATCCTGTATGTAATTCTGAAAATCTGGTCTTTGGTGATGATGCTGGTTGAAATTACAAATGAAAATCACTTTTTCATTTGCAAGAGATGATGCAATACTGCATAATCAGGAGTGATATGGAAAGGCTGAATGGCAATCAAGTGCTCCTTGCCTCTTCCAAAATAAATGAGGAGGGAGTAACGAAACCAGTGGATTTGAAACAAAAGGAGGTTTGGGGGTTTTTTTCAGTTTTGTTCCACCTCCACACACACATACTCTGTGAGCTTTTTACTGCAGAATGCTGTGGATTTTAAAAAGTTTGTGTGAGTTCAAAGGGGAGACGGGACAAGCTCACAGAAGAAAAACTTTTAGTGTTGCTGAACACACGAACACATCTGACCCAGAAAGTCCTGAGGTACAGCTGGTGACGTGGGACAGCACTTGGATGAGAGAAAACCTTGTATGCTGCTCCTACTACTTCTTCCCAAGTCTTCCAGCTTTGGCCATGTTGGAGACAGGGTTGTAGATTGGCTGAATGTCTGGGGTCTGATCCAGTACAGCCATTCATATCTTCTACCTGATCTTGCGAGCTCTTTTTTAATCTTTGCATTTTGATGACTGAGGTTACTTTCTTAAGAAATAAAAGTTTGGAGTTTTATTCCAGTTAANGTTACTTTCTTAAGAAATAAAAGTTTGGAGGTTGATTCCAGTTAACGATTTCTTACCTGTCTGAAGTATCATCTATGGATTTTTTTTTAAAGCACTTTTAGATGAAAAATATGAATATATATTTGACTTGGTATTGGTATTTCTTTAAATGTCAAAGACATATACTGAGTGAAACAAATTTTGACTTGCATTCNACGATTTCTTACCTGTCTGAAGTATCATCTATGGATTTTTTTTTGAAGCACTTTTAGATGAAAAATATGAAGATATATTTGACTTGGTATTGGTATTTCTTTAAATGTCAAAGATATATACTGAGTGAAACAAATTTTGACTTGCATTGTGTTCCTAAGAAAGTCAGAAGTTAAAATTTCAAGCTGCATTTAAAAAGTATAAAATGAGAAATCTTTTGCTTTTAAAGTAATGGTATGTTGAGGTAAATCAGAGGTGTTGATAAAAAGTTTGTTTCTTTTTCCTTGTTTTTTGAAACTGCTGGTTAATTATCTAGTTATCAATGGCTGCCTACCTTGGTTCAGATAAAAAAAAAAAGCTTGGAATCAACTAAATTCTTACTGCTTTTATTTTTATGGTAAGTGTGCAGTATCTGTATTCTGTAGATGAAGAAGCCAGACTACAAATAACAAATTTGTAGGTTTTGATCCTAAAACTGAATTCCTAATGCACCCTGCATAGGCATATAAGTTAAAATAATGTACTTTTAGGAAGTACTGGATGCAACACATTCAGATGCCCAGGAGCTCTGACAATATAAGCCTTTTTTATTTGAGATGCCTAGGCATGACTTAGGAGCATAACTCCTCATCTAGATTTAAATTTTGGCATAAGTTCTTACCAGAGGGACAGAAGAGTTGCTATCAAAGGCAGGAGCAGAAGGAAGGAGTGCGGCTATTCAGGAATGTACCAGTGAAAATGTTCCTCCATCCGCAGCTCTCCGGGATAATCTTGTTGCAGAACCAGAAAAGGTGGAGAAAACCTCATCCAGTCCTGAAAAGCTGGTAGCTTGGCTTTATATCAGCTTGTTGTGGGAGGTACAGGTTCACTCCCCGTCTTCTGAATCAGTCAGATCAGGAATTTCTCAAGTAATGGTCAGAATCTCTAAATTGCAGCTGTTGCTTTTTTGACTGTGTTCTTTTTTGGGGTGGTTTTTTTTTTCCTCCCCCCCTGTGGAAAGAGTGAAGTATGTTTGATTCAAAAATATAAAGCTTCCTCAAGCATTTTTGAGCTATCAAGCTGTTAACTGGTCAGAAAGCTATTGTACTGTGTTATTGCAAAAGCTACTGCTCTGGAGAGTAAATGGTAGAAAGAGCTGCGTTTCATGCTTCCCCGGGCTCTTTGAGCTAATACACCAAAGAAAGTCTGGTTTAAAGGGGAGTATGCATACATGTGACTTTATCTGCTTGTTCTGCTTTTAAGTCAGTGATTTTTATTTTTTATTTTTTCTGCAGTTTCGTAATCTCAGAGCGGCTTCTCCTTACCAGGGTGAGGCTCCAGGGTGCTCGCTGCTGTAATGCAGAGGCATCACTGAACAAGTTGTCACTCAACCAGTAACAGCTTTGCTAAGCTCAGGGAGAGTAGTAGCCTAGAAACATAGCCCAGCAGCGACATTAAGGGCTTTAGTCTCAAGAGTCTTTGGAGGGAGTCTAGTATTAAACAGGCTGTTTAAAGAGATACATTAGAGATGCGTATCTGGCTTTTGAACTTTGGATTTATCAGTGACTTTAGATTTGTCAGTGGCATGTGGAAAGCATACAGAATTTCTACTCATGCTGGGGGTTTTGTGCATTTTTCTGGAGTCAAATATGAATCAGAACAGTTTAGGATTCCCAACCAAGGTAACTGCCTATTTTCAGATATTATGCAGACATATCTCTGGTATCTTTGTAGCTTAAGCTCATACTATTTGAATTTTCCTATTATAAATTGTGTGGATAAAGATTTTAAATGCTGTTAAATTTAAAATTCAATCAGCATTAGTTCTAGCAGTCTTTGAGTAACTTGGTTTTCCAGTAGTAGTAGGCAATGTACAGTTTATACAATGTTTTATGCAATGGTTTAAAACAGTTAAGCAAAAACTTCGCAAAGGAAAGTAAACTCAGGTAACGTATCATATACTCTGACAGCTCAATATGCATTTTCTTCAGCATTGATTTGCGCTTCCACATACTACCCTGNGGTAACGTACCATATACTCTGACAGCTCAATATGCATTTTCTTCAGCATTGATTTGCGCTTCCACATACTACCCTGAACTAAAAATGCCTTAGTGCTATATCTGTGTTGCAACTGACTGCCCTAAATCTAAAGTGCAAATTCATTTTGACTCAGTTCTTATTCTTTACTCAATTGTTTTGGGGGAGGAAAAACCGACACTTACTACTTACTTTTACCTTTTAAATATTTATTTAATTTTACAGCAGTGTTAAATTAATTTTGAGGAAAATGTTTCCCAGCTATTAGAACATTGTGTACATACATAACAGGAAGTTTTAAAGCACTTTTGTCTATGTAGTCCTGTTTGTAACAGTGATATACGTAGATTTCTCCTTTTACATGGCTTTGACTTTTCAAAGCGTCTTGATTAATTTTGCCAGCACAAAGCCCCAAGTAATATGAAGTTCACAGGAAAATAGGCTTTGAAATTTTAAATGCTCGTGTTAAAAATATTTCTAGGACACAAAGACTGAAAGGAAGTTTCACTCTAAAAATTACTGTGTCTTGAATTTCTTTACGGGACACCAAATAGTTTCCTAGAAGAAATATTTGAGTTGATGCACATGCTGATTTCTAGTTAGCAAAGGTCATGTTTTTCTAAGAAACTACTACTTTGAGATTGAATTACCTTATTTGGAGGATGTTATTTTGCTCAAAAGTTGCGTTGAATTGAACAACTTCTCACAAAAGAGTTTAATAAAGTGGTACTGTACCTAAAGCACTAACTTCAGTCATCAGAGGGTTATTTTGTTATAATTACACAGACATCTGAGACAGAGGTGAGAAGAAAAACCAGTTTGTCTGAGTTGTTTCCAGATGCCCTAAACTACCAGAAGATTTAATTGCTTTATGGGGGCCAGGCTTGTGAGGAGAGCATATATTTTATCGGATAAACCTGGGAGAAATGAAGTTCTTGTAGCCCATTGGTCGAAGCCCCCGGTGAATGTTATGGTCCCTAAGAAGAAAGGTGCAGGGGGAAAGACGGGGAAAGACAGGAGGGAGGAGTAAGAGAGAGAAGAGGAAACCCCAGAGCAGGCACATTAGCTGAAGTAATATGATCAATATGATGCTGTTTTCCTCAGCAACTGGATCCTGCACTGTCAACCGGGTGGTTTCGCCCCTGTCCTCAGTAACTTGGAAACCTATATCATTATAAAAAATGAGCAATTGTTTTACCCTCAGAAAAAAACTCTACCGACTTTTTCATTTGTTTTTGACTAGACAGACAATCTTTGGACTTTGGTTAACCTAATCTGAAACCAAAAGTTCATTTGTAGCATATAACCTGTCAGAACAGACATTTGACAAAATCTTGAAATACTTTTTCTGTGTACTATTATGGTTAACACTTTTACAGTCTTATCATAAACTTTTCTGATGTGAAGGAAGCGTAACATTTACATGTCAGAATATATTTCCACGGCTGAAGAAATGTGCAGGCTTCTAATTCCAGTTTAGTCCCAGTAGGATTTTAGTACAGTTTATATTGTGGAGTCACTGTCAAATATTTTCATTTTTACGGTCTGAAGGCTGTGTTGAATGAAGCTTTCCGAAACTGGCCTTTCGGAGAATCTGATGTCTCGTGGTCTAGTGGACCGGTTCTTTTTTATGGAGTTTTGAATTGTATCCGATGTAAAGTAATAGACTATGGGGTCAAAACAGCAGTTTGAAACGGCGATGCACAGAGTGATGGGGTACATAGTTCTGACTGCAGTTACCACTGAACAATTAACCCAGGTCTGTGTTCTCATAAGGGAGTAAAGTATTAAGGTAATGTTATAAGGCACAAAGCAGAAGCAGAATATCACCAAATGGACAAAAATCATTTTGAGTACCTTTTTCTTGCTTAATTTATTCCGACTTAAAGTAAGCGGTTTATTCAAAGTCCGTAAGACCATAGTAGAGCAGGTCACGTTCAAGACGAGTGGAATAAAAAACCCAACTATTTCAATGAAGATAACAATCCGGGATAGGTAGGTTTTCCATGTGTCCTCCGAAAAGTTTTCAAAACATGTCCTTTGTTCAGTATTATTACGGAGGTTTGTAGACTGGAAAAAGCTTGCCGGTGTGCTGCCTGCTAACACGGTTATCCATACTGCAACACAGACAATTTTTGCGTTCCTTTTGGTTCGGAGAGTCTTAGATCGAAAGGGGTGTACTATAGCTAAAAAGCGATCTACGCTTATGCAAGTCAGAAATAAAATGCTGCCATACATATTTGTGTAAAAGAGAGTGACTGAAATCTTGCAAAGAATGTCTCCAAACGGCCAGTTTCTTGCCACAAAGTAATAAATCCTGAAGGGTAATGTAAACACGAAAAGCAGATCCGATATTGCTAAATTAAGCATGTAGGTTGTGGTCTCATTTCGCATTTTTAATGTGCAAGTAAAAATGTAGATGGCAACACAGTTTGCTATGAGGCCAAGAACAAACACCATACTAAAGATACACCCATATAAAGTATATTTAAAGGAGTCCTCAGTGGAACAATTAGAGCTTACCATTATAATGGTATATTTAAAATCCCTGTGATTTGGAGGTTTCTCTGGTATTTTTATTGCAACTTTTTTTAAATTCCAGAAGAACTTGCTGATGTATTTGAACTGTGTGCTTTGGTGAGCTTGTTGCACTGTAAAGCTTCAGAGAAGAAACAGCAGCTCCGTAGCAGGCGAGTACATCTCCAGCAGGTCACTCTTCTCTTCCAAGTACTGTTTGTAATCGCATATCCAGTCTTTGAGAGGCAAAAAAACATATCATTTGTGGCAGATAAGGTCATCCCAAAGCTTGCCCAGTTCCATTTTCCCCCCTTGATTTGATGAAGCCCTTGTAGAACTTTCTGCCTTACTTTTGGCTGCAGATCATGGTGCCGAAGTCTGGTCCATCCAAATTTACTGGGAACGTACGCTGGACGCCGCAAAGTGTCGGCGCTTGCATTTCTCCCTCAGCCTCCTTTCTGTAAAACGAGCTTTTTCGGCTCCTTGGAGTGCTTGCTGTCTGGCTGGCTCGCTCACCCCACGGGGCGAGGAATCAAGCTGCTTGCGAGGGCAAAAACCAAATTCCAGAGCGTGTTTGTTCCTGCAGAGCACGGCCCCGGCGTCCTGCGCCCCGGCAGCCTCTCACCAGACCGGCTGCTCCTTCTGGAGAGGAGAGAAGAGAGCTCAGGCAATTAGTAGTGTGACATCACAGGAAGAAGAGGCCGGACTCCGGCTGAAGAATGGTTTCAGTTCGGTTTGTTTGCCTTCCCCTAATCTGGTAATGTGTCTGCTGGGACTGTACCTTGCAAATGGTCACCAGCAGAGTGCTGCTGCAGCTGCAGCCTCCTGTTAACTCTTTCCCTGCTCCCTGTGAAAGGTCCTTTGCCAATGTTGTTGGAGTCTGAAAGCTTCATCGCAACACCTTTTTCTTAGCTATGAGGAGACTTTTCAGTGTCTGTACAACTCTCGTGCCTTAACACTTCTGTTTTCTTTGGAGATAGTAGTAATTATGGGATTTCATGCTCTAACATTACATTTTTTTTGATAGATATCTTTGCTTGTGATAGATAACATGTTAATTACCAGAAATCAGCTGAGTAGTTCTATCTCGATTCCCTCAATACATAAGCACAAACCTCAGGAGGGACAAAGTAACATTGATAGATAATTAAATAATTTCATCAAATAATTACTTAGAGAGGCATAAAGATTATGAACCTGTGGGTTGCTCTTAGATAGTCCCAGGACTGAGATGTATTGCAGTGGGGGGAGAAATTTTTAACTTGTTCCCTGTTAGAAAGCATATCCCATGCTCTCTTTCTAATCAGAAAGGTGGTTCTTTTTACAAAAAAATATGCTGCTTTTTTTTTTTTTTCAAATTTTGTGGTACAGAACATATTTTCTTCAATAGGTAAGCACAGAATAAATATACCAAAATAAATACTACACTATGAAATTGTTTCTGATAATTTAAAGGGGGCCATTTATCGCACATGCACAAAATGCTCCCATTAGTCACTGATTAATGAAACGAAAACATGTTGTAACTAATTAAATTGTTAAGTAAATATAAAAAAAAAAGCAGCTCTTATTGCCTTTAGGGGCAGATATGAGATAAATCTCAGCTTAGACAGACTCATTTATTTAACAACGGCTTGGATAGACTCACTTCTGGCATCAAAACCAGTCTATTTCTAAGTCTTAGAATAACAAATCTCTTCATATCTGGCTGGGTGGCATGGTTCTTTTGAACCAGATTTTAATCAGGTGTACCTAAGCAAGGCTCTGGGCAAAACCTTTCTAGTCTGCTGTAAAGGAGATTAAATAGTAGCACTTCACAGGGTTTTGGCTTGGTTTCTTAATGTAAGGTATACATCAGACAAAACTCAGAAACATGCAAAAATGGGTCTTGCTTATTTTAAGCTGTCTTGATAAGTTTCTTCTGTGAAACTCTTTCACCTTGATTTTGGAGGTGAAATCAAGCAGTTTCACTTCAGTAGGCTATAACCACAAGAAACCTTTTTGACTGTTTTTGAAATTCATACTTAACCGTAAAGCGCAGTGCATTTTCCACTTCTAAGTCAGCAAGAAATGAACATGTGAGCTTGGCAGCCAGTCTCTTGCGTGTCCGACTTAACTTGTACCTTAGCATGAAGTTGCCTTACCTGGCTTTCCTCACAAAAGCAGATGTCACACGTGGGTTTATTTTGTTTCTAGTCCCAGCAGCCTTGCGCGGTGAAAGGGCAGTTTTCTGGAAGCGTCCCCGAGTTCTGCATCGGACCGTGGGAGCTCAGAGCTCAGTTTTCCTCCTCCGGCTTTGTTTGCACAGGAAAGCTGTGTGGGGCAGGCTCAGTTACGGGAAAGAAAATAACTTGAAGTACAGAAATTTGATGTCATGTGTCAAAACCTCAAGCAATATTTCATCTTTAGAGAGAGGAATGAATGGAAATGTGTAGGTCTCCTACTCATCAATATGTGATTTTTCTGTTTGGGCCAAAGTGTGGGTGCAGAGAGAAAGAGTGGGGATGTCTGACCAGAGGCACTGTCCATTTTTTCATGGTAAATGTGTTTTAGAGCAGTCACAAAGGTGCATCCTCAGCCATCAGTTTGTCCATCAGAGCCCCTGCCCTGCTGTGGCCCATGCTACTGCTCTTGTTACGAATGCGGGCACTACTCAGAGCTGTATTTTAGGAGCTTGGGTATACGCTTCTGCTGTCTGTGGGACTTTCTTCTGCCCCTACGCTGTTTTGGTGCAGAGCAGTACGTGCACCTTACATACTTGTATGCTTCCAGAAATAGCATTCAGCTGCAGGGTTTCTCCACCTGCAGAAGAAAATTCGAAAACCCCAAGATGACAGGTTTTTACTTTGTATCATGTCTCAGTGAGGAGGTATATGACTGAGCAGGCAGTCTGACTCAGTTTAGTATAAAAATGTGAATGGCAATGGTGAATTGCGTATCCCTTTTCTTAAATTAGATGTGGCTTATTGTTATCAAGCAGTGTTTTAATTTGCATGAGCTTCTCTGAGCTGAAGAACTTGCATTAGTGCACCACAAGCTGCGGGAGTCGAGAGCAGCCTCCCTGCTGGCCGGCCTCCAGTGTGAGCGGCGAGGAAACTTCATCATGTGCTTTCCTTTCCTTGGATCACGTTTCAGGATGTTGGGCTTTGTGCTGTCAGATCTGGAGAGCCTTCAGTAAGCCCCAATGCTTTAAAAAATAAAGAGGTATATCAGTTCCTATGGAGGAAGAATTGACGTGATAATGACCTCGCTTATGCTTCTTCACCACAGGGCAAATTTTCCTTTGGGATGGGGAGGGGTGGTAGGCAAGAGGAAGCAGCTGCAGGGAGGGCCCTGTATGCTGAGGGGTTTGGTGTTTTTGTTTTTTTTTTTCCTCCAAAGGAAACAATACTGCCACTGCAGGGAGATGTATATGTAAGTCTGTCTGCATCAGAGACGGGGATGAGTTAGGACCTGTCATTTGTTGCTAGTGTGAGATGAGGAAAGACTGCCTTTCCATCAACAGGCTTCCTGTGGCTCTTGAAGAGGCATCGAAGGGAGAGTGAGCGTGGGCTCCTTAAAGCTAAGAGCCGATGAGACGATTGAAATCATCTCTCACTTCAGCAGTGAACAGATTTTGTATGTTCCTTCAGTTGGTTACCACTTAGCTCTGCTTCCATGAGTTTAGATAGCTGAGTTTAGATGTCTAGGACTCTTTACACCTTTGAGTGTGTGGCATGTGTGTGGCAAACCTATTCCAGCGTTGAACAAGGCATCAGGAGGAATAGTCCTTGTAACCCTCGCAGTGTGCTACTAGAGCAGCTACTGGACACTGCCACCAACTGCTGCTGCTTCCTCTTACCCCCATATGTCATAGAGTTGGAGACTTGCTGTCATGTAGGACACGGGGGCAGGATCCCTTAAATTCAGAAGTCGACGTTGACTGGTAAAGAAATATTTCACTGAAATAAAACAAGTATTGGAAGGTTTTTGCAAGAGTCAGAGTTGGTTTTGCCAGTGTTGTATGTTCCTCTGGTGTTACCCTAGTCTTTGGTGCTGGAATCAAGCAGAAGTTGTAGTCAAAGGTGAAATTAATTTTGAACTTGTCTTGTGTACCACATTTAGTCTGGTGCTGATGCTACTACTAAAAGATCTTTCTTACTTTATTAATGTTGAAGTTGTTTTCTTCCTCTAATGTTGCAATAAATTCTTACAGTGCTTCCAAAGCCAGAGTATGCACTGGTAAATGAAGGCTGTCAGAGGTGCACACAGCACCATGTGCAACCCCATTATTCTATAACTAAACCAATGTTACTGCTTGTAGAGGCACGACTGGAGCATGGTAAAGGCATTTGTTCTTGCTTGGGGTAAGCGTGCTTATGCAAAAGGACGTGTGCTATCTGTTGCAGTGAAGACAAACCTGGCAGGACACTATTTTCTTTGCCTTAAGTGTTATTTGCCCAATCATTTTCATGGGTTAGTGATGATTTCTGAAGCATTTTTAGTCTATTTATGCGAGTTTCTCTTTAAGCATGCATATGTACAGGAAGGAATTTATTATGGTTGAGACATAGGGTTGGGAGCCAGGAAGTCTGTTTCTGGCTGTGCCACCGATTTTCTGTTCAAGTCCTGGCAAAGTTTTCTATGACTTTGTGCTTTAGCTCCGCTCCTGTGTAAGAGCTCTTTCCCTTCCTCACTGGGATGCGGGGCCATCTTAATTGTTAAAAACAGTTTGAAGTCCTTGGATAGAGAACCCTTTATTAAATATTATATTGGGATAATTACCATGGCTAGCTAATGCAATAAAAATATAGGAAGATTAAAATTTTGTATTTTTAGATTAGATTCCTGCCAAGCACAATAATCTATTAAAAGACTTCACTTGATTCAACTCTGTAAGTCTACAGGGAAGTAGCTACAGAGGAGGCAGGGCTGAGAACTTCAACCTTCTCAGCTACCTTTCAGGAGCTGCCTGCTCAGACATCTGTAAGTGCTGTAAGACTGCTTCTGGTAGGTGGCTTACTGCCTTCTTAAAATGCAATGATGGTGTCTACCTATGGAGACAGAGTGAAGTAGTTAGCGCACTGAAAATTCCCTTTCCCCCCCTGCTTCTTACAATTTTTCCAGTGTAGTGGGCAAGTCTTTAAATGAGAATTATAAGACCTACGGTGAACTGACTATTTTTATCTAGCCAGACTAATCCTGCATGACTACTTCATAGCTGGTTAAAAACTCCTCCATATCAGGAAACTTGTTAGCTTAGTGCAAATGAAACTACAGGTACAAATTACAAGTAAAAGCTAAAAGAAAACTAAATATTTTCTGCTGAAATTTTGAGTGACCTTCTAGAACTAGTTTTCCTGATTAGTTTTGTTTTACTAGCTCTATTCTAATACAGAGCTGCCAAAAATCTTTCAAATACTAAAAAAAGAAAAAAGGCAAGAAGAGGTTCTCTAAGTTAAAATAATTTCTCTAAGTGTATCTGCTTAAAAAGGGAAAAGGAAGCTCAGAATAAAACAAGAATTCTTCATTCGTATGCGTTTGAAATGCTTCTATTTTCTCTTTAGAATTGTTTCAGTTTCCTTCATAGGAAACACAACTGCTCCTCTCCCACTTACAGAAAAAGGAAACAATTTCTCTCCTTTTGTATAAATTCAGGCTGCTAGAGTCCTTTTTCCTCTACTCTTGGATTCATGAAGAGAAGGGCTTCTTAAACCCAAATGTGTGTATAGCAAAGGTATTTTGTTGTTGTAGTCTCTCTAAATAACTTGAGCACAACAGATTGCTTTGGTCCTTTGGTCTTAAAAATACGTTCAATGAATATGACAAGCATACTTCAAGAAAAGTCACTTTTAGTCAAATTCTAGTTCTGAAACGCTTCTTCACAGTATTTGTTGTATGTCTGTGTGTGAGTAAGCAGTTTCTTTGAACTACTTCAATTAGTTACAGGAAGTCCCTTCCTTGCCGTTTCCTATACTGTCCTCTGTATACCTAGTATTATAAAGAGAAGTGGACTACAGAGAACATGTTTTTACTTAAGAAATACTGTATAAAAGCTGATAGAGGCTGACAAGAAAACCAGCGTACATGGATTCATAATTTTTAAGCAACTAAGAAGCAAATAAGTATATTCTGTTGCTTTCCTAGCTGGAACCCTCTCCTTTGAAGTGGAATTTCGGATTTAAAGTGCAGCTGTTGGGACTGTTGTTCCATTGACGCAGTATCCCTTAGTGTAATACAATCCTTCAGAATACTCACAAGTCTACTTGAAGCTGTCTAAATACTCTAATTTACAGGGGAACTTCTTAATGGAATGAGAAAATGGGAGAATCTTTAAAAATACTACTAATTTGACACTATTTTTCTTGTTTCATTTTGATTTTGCATAAAAATTTTTTGGAGCAGGGTTTTGGGAAAAGCTTCCCATGCACAGTGATTGGTAAAAGTGCAGAACTGTGTCCTGGAGTTTGTCATACAAGTTCTGAAGGTATTTTTAGAATATTTCATTTCTGAAAATATTATATGTACCTTCTGCTTACATTTTACAGCTTATTCTTGGCATTATTTGGTTTGTTTACCGCAATAGTGGAGACAGAGATTGAAAATATGGGATTAATTTTTTAAAGCACAATACTGCAAGTTTGAAAGTATTTTTTGTGATAGCACAAATAGAAATGTGCAGTGTCTAATAGTAAAAGCAGCTTTGTTATCTCAAAGGTCCAGTTAATGCTAATGAACACATTAGGCTTACCAGGAATTATGTAAATGGTATTATGGAACATGCAGATTGATTGTTTGCATTGTAAATACACGAGCAGTTACAGCGGTGTTTTAGGCCACTAACAGATGACTGATAAACAGTTGCATTTAGATTCTTGAGTTGCATTTTTTGGGTAACTCCTGGAAAGTCCCAGCAGCAGTTTTTGCTTACGTTCTCAAATGTTTTGATGTGCAAAGTAAATTTTTCTGAGAACACGATTATAAAGATAAAACAGTATCTTTATATTGGCAAGTGATAATTGGATAAGGTATTATCAACATGTCCATTTGTTACCTGATACATTTAAAACGGTGGCCCTCACCTCCCTCCGATATATGCAGCGATAGCAGGTAAGAAATGCCACACCTCCTTACCCCTCCCTGTGGCCTCAATTTTAAATTCTTCATTTTCTGTAGTTAGGAACAATGTATGTGTGTTCGGCACTGCCGCTTTAAGCCTCTGCCCCTTTATATAGCCTCGCTTTAAGGGAGAAATTACTTTGCGTGAAGAACAAAATCACCGTTTCCATTGCATCTTTGGAGTAGTTTAATGAGCCCACTTGGCAAGATAGGAAATGCTTGAGAGGTGATTGAAAATGGTTCTGCTGCTGTGTACTTCAGTATTTCTCAGAGGCCCTACGGTGTATATGATAGACGTTGTACAGATACCTGTTAGGGACAGTGACATGGAGACTTGGCAATTTATAACATGTATCCACATACATCCTGAGCTGATGTTTGGAGTTGTACTTCATAGATTAATTCAGGAAAACTTCTTTATGTATAAGTATTCCCTGGAGAAGAGGCTGCATGGCATCACGCATTAGATGTGTATGATTATGACATATGAGTGAAGTGTAGCTGATCTTACAGTAGGCTGAGGGGGGAGGGTTAGATAACACAAAATTTTTTTCAAGCTTTAATCTATAGATTCAGTGGCTTAAAAGGAATGGGCTAAGAAGCAAAGTTCAAGGATCGTAAGGATGAAAAGCTTGGAAAATGGACATTGACGTTGTTCAGAGGAAACGAAAATGGAAAAAAGATTAGTAAACATTCTTGGCAACATCAGTTTGAATGGATAGGAATAGGGTGAATTTCTAAAATATCAGGCAGGAAGAGAGATGCCTTATTTAGAACAAAATTCTGAAGTTCCTGAACTATTTGCATTTTCTTGACCTTTAAAAAAATACGCATTTATTCGATCACTCTGCAAACTTGATTGAAATAATGTCAGTATTTGAAATTTCTTTCCACCCTATATGCAGGGAATAAGTTAAATGGCTCTTCCGAACAGTGTGGCAAATTCTGGCTCTACTCAAACTTATACTTTCTGTATCATAGGATTAGAAATTCAAAATGTAATTGGAATGGATAGAAAATTGTCAAATGTTCCATGACTAAATTTCGTATTCAAAATACTTTGCAAGTGCAAAACATCAATGTTTTATGAAAAAAGAATATCAAATCAACTGCTGTAGTAAACAAATACTAGGAATGATAGGAAGGAAATTGAAGAAGCTTCATGAATTAATTTGGAAGGTATTCCAAACATACAGGATGAAATGTGTCAGGGGAACAGAACTTGTAGAAAGGCATTTGTAGTTTCTTTAGTTCCAATTACTTTTTGTATTTTAGATCTTTAGTTTAAGTTTTTGCCCAAGATGTATTCTCTGGGCACGATTGAGGTAGGCTGGTTCCATGTCAGGATTACTTGTGTTCATCCATGTAGTTCTTGAGGATGTATTTCACTTTCATGCCAAATTACTTGCAATCACCACATCTAGTGCTTGCAGCCTCTTGCAGTTTTGGCTGAATGGAGGCCTCTGATTTTTTTCAAGAGGATTTTAACCTCTACTTGTCAGAGACAGCACAAAGCCCGGAGTCACATTCCTATTCTCTTTTTTTATAAAGGGTAACATTGTGAAGCTATTGAAAGAATTTACCATAGTCATTCAATAAGATTTATGTGAATTCGTAGAGTTTAAAAAAAAAACCCTGTGTTATTAGTTTGGTTTCCTTCACAAAACTGGAATGTAAGACGTTAGGGGGGAAAAAAAAGTTTCGTAAGAGTTGTTCAAGCTGGTAAGCTAATTAGTATAGATAAATACTGACATGAAAATGCTTGTCAGGGAAGAACTGTTGCCAAAAAGCAGAACTTGGACTTGATTAATGTGAAGAAGTATTACTTTCTAAATGTGTAAGTCAGCAAATTAAACTCTTTAAATTCTGCATTGTAAGATCACTTAAATGATTATTTAGCATATCATTAGTAGTGGTAAACAGCTATTACAAGTACTTCAGCTGACTTCCCCCCCACAACTGCTCTTTCCTCCCAGCCCATATCCTGAAGTTTTATGAAACAAATTCAGTACTTTATGAGCTTTTTTATTACATTCTTGATGCCGTTTAGCAGTTGCATTTTCAGTGTGGCAATCTGCTAATACCTTGAAGGTAAGAAAATAAATGTCACAACTTTGGAGGAGGGACAAAGGATGTGCTTCTCACATGATATTTTAAAATTTCCTGCTGAAATCTTGGAGGGAATGGAGTGAGGCTCTCAAATGCAAAAGATGTAGAAAAGGAAAAGCCATTTTTTCATCAGCTAGGCTTCTACAGGGGTCTGAAGGTGGGTCGAAAGAACATTTGTCACAAGTGAACCATTTTCACTTGAATCTGTATTAATAATCTTCCTGGAAGGGGCAAGACGTTTGTCTGGGAGATGTTGCTTTGACCCTGGCAGGAGAGGGGAGGCTGGAACCCACATCTCGCGCTCTGAGCAAGTGCTGTCGTTATGAGGGATTTCTCATCCTTTGCTGTTACAGAGTGAGTCCTCTGGAACGCGGTGTTTAGCCTCAGAAAAAGGCACTGTATTGAGAAGAGAGGCTTTCCCTTGCAGTTGCCAGGGAGCCTTCCGTGCAATAGGGTTTGGCTCCTCCAGGTACTTCCAGCGGTGGTGTTAGTGAGATGCAGGCAGTGGCCCGCAGCATACGCTGCCCTGCACGCCCCTTGCTTGAGTTTTGGGGATTTGTCAGACTTTCTCAGCTGCTGTCTGTGGTGGTCCTGGGGTTCAGTGGTATAGATGGAAAAAGTTAGCTTTTGGCTACGCCAGCCCTTCAAATCTGAGGTAGAAGCAGTAGTATTGAAAGCCATTAGCTCTAAATTTCAGTAGTTATCAGTTAACGTCATTTTTGAAAGAAAAAAAGAAAATGTTGGTTGATATGGGGGCAGGGGGTAAGATTAGGCACCCATTATTTAGGAACGACCACAAAGGTCCTACTTCTGCTTACAATTCTTACCCTAACTCTATCTGTACTTCTTGAATTCATTGGGTTCTGATGTTTTTTATGATTCACTTAAACAGTTTAAATGCGGGCCGTTGCTCGAAGTAATCCTACTGCTGTCCCTTCAGGCCTCTCTTGCTGCTGCTTCCCTTGTGTTGTGTGTGTGTGTGCGCTGAAGGAGGAGAACTATTTGGTTTAAAACTGATCCTAACAAATACGTCATTTCCCCAGTCATAGCTGTGCTAAGGCTAAAGCAAGGGATGGAGCAGAAAGTGCAGATGTTTAACTTAGAAGCACCAGCGCACCTAAACTGGTTTAAGCCAATTGTGAAACTGCTGTAAGTGTTCTGGCAGAATGTTCAATTTTGAGGCTTTCAAATCTTTTTGTTTTGACTCTTGAGCAAACATTAACTTAGTGTTGGCTGTGTGAGGTTTAAAAGCCTCTGCTAAGCTCGAGAGTGAGATCTATGCTTCTGGTCTACTACCCTATAATTTATTTTCATGTAAATGGTTTGAAATAGTGATATTTATAGCATAATAAAAAAGAGTCATGCATGCCTGATTAATTTCTCCACAAAGAAGGATAAAAATGAGCAGTAATACAGACGTACTGTGCATAGTCATGCTTTGCTATTTGAAATAAATAGGGGTGATAAAGGATGACAGCTTTGTAAGGCAAACATCCGATCCCGATTCTATTGAAGATGCTGTAAGTTTTCTTGCTGACTTCAGGATGGTGTATGCTTTGGGCCTACTATCTTCAGTATTGGTATTGGTTTCCATTTTCCTTGTTGTGTTACAGCCTAAAGACTCGTGTCAACCAATCTAGAGAGTTAGGAAATCTCAGACAAATATGCTACAGGTATTTCATGTCACCTGCAGTTAAAACAGACAGAATAGAGTCAGGTAGGAGAGAGATAAATTCAGGTTCTTTGAGATTGTTGTTTGTGGGTATAACTTCAGAAATGCCTTAATTTGCAGCCTCTTATTTCATTGGAAGTGAATGGTAAAACCTGTCTTGTTTTTTCTATGGCTTAGTCTTTGGGTTTTATGCTTCAGAATAGCTATAGAAAATGCCCACTGAATGACAAATGAGGAACTTATTTTTTTTTAATTTACGTACCTAACAATAGAGAATTCTGTGAAGCAGAACTACTGATGGATTGTTGTGTCTGAGTTGAGGTGCCTTGTAAGAGCTTTTCTTAAACAGGGACATTTTTATGTAAGGCTTCTGTCTGCCATTTTGCTGTACTTGCGGGTGCAGGTTGGACTATAATACTTTACATTTTTGCTTTGGTTTCTGTGAAAGTTTTACATGGGTATATTTATAATGAAATCAGTGGAGCTGCCCGTAACAGATACCACGCTAACCAAAAGCAGAAATGGGGCATTTTCTCTACAGTGAAAGCGAAGACAGCAGAGTAATATTACATCCAAATCAAAGTAACTCCTTTAAATTTGACAGCTATTTCCATGTGTTCCATGTCTGTCTTCCTCTGAGATAGCAAAACACTGGAATGTACAGAACAACTTAAATGTATATACGTCAGTCAGTGTGAAAATGGTCTGTCCTTACCAGAAGCAATGTGTTGAAATTTCAAAGTCAACTTGTGTTTTTAAGTCCTCTTTTTATTATCTAAATTTTCTGAGGCAGCCAGGTTTCCTTTATTAAAATACGACAGAAATCTATGGTATTATGACTTTTTAATTTCGTAGGAATTTTACTTCTTTTAAAATAATCCCTTCACAGCTCACCTCTATAGTAGATAATTTTTAATTTTTTTTTTTTAAAGTGAATCCTTTGTTTCTGTCCCCCAGCCTTTCTTAAAAATAATTTTCATTTTCTGGTGGGACGGAGAAAGCTGTTTGGAGATCTGCGTAACCAGGATTGGAAAGTGTTTATTTAATCCGTCTGACCATGCTATGCATCTGCACTGTTCTTCCTGCCCAGACCCGTCAATCAAAATGCACTTTCAGTTGCTTTTGCCCTAGTTGTGCTCAAGGCTGATAGGTGTAGCTGAAGTCTTCATGCCTGCAAGAGGCAGGTTTTACTCTGCGTCTATACAGTTCGAGCACGCACAGTTTCACTATTGCACTGCGTGCTGATGGCAGGAAATCATCAAAGTAGAAAGTACATGAAAGGTAGGTTTAGGAGAAAAGACTAAGGGTGCAGTTCAGGTTTGTTTTTCTAGTGGAAATAATACGAGAAGCTGTAAAATTCAACAGACCAAATTGCATCATTCTCTATGTAATGTGCGATCTTTACACACTCTGGAGTTTGAGGGAAACATTTTGGGGGGCTTCTATAAGCCTGGCAGTTTAAGATTCCTTAGAGGGAAAGGAAAGCTTCCAAGTCATCCCAACCTTCCTGCATTTGCTCAAGCCATAGAAGGTAAACAGTACCAAGTTCTACACGGTTGTATGCGACTGCAGTAAAACTGTTCAAATAGTTCAACTGAATCACGCACAACACTAGTTCTTGGCATGATCAAGTTTTAAAATGAGTATGATGCCTTTTAAGACACTGATCAGTGAGCTGCTATTTTGAAATTGCTAAAAGAGATAACACAACTTGATTGTAGGACTAGCAGAAAGAGTTCAAAATGCTTTTTGTTAGAAGACATTGGCAAAATGTAAGGTTTCTGTGGGAATATGTTTCAGTGAAATTTCTTCCAAAAAGGCCAACTGAATTAAAAAAAAAAATCTTTAGAAGCTAATTTCGTTTTCCTTAAATTTCAGGACGTAAAACTAGGAGCAAAAGACTTCACTTTCCTCAAAATAGGATGCAAAACATAGTGGTTTGTTTTATCAGAAACGTTGAAACTTTGTTTTTGCTCTGTTTACAAATGACCGAGAGTTTCTCACAATAAAAATTCAGAGAGCTTGAACAGAAAAGCACTTTGTTGAAGGGTTTCGCATTTTTCTTGTGGAAACAACCAGGATATTTTTAATTTAACGAGATCAAGGGAAATATAGGATTTGATCATTTGGTAATTTGATGTTCCTTATCAGCTAAGTCAGTTTTACTGCTTTATTCAGGGAGAGTCATGTACATTTTTTTCTGCACGTGTTCCGTTCTGTTTTTTAATTATATGCCAATAGAAATACAACTGAAAGGTAAGTGGTCAAGGAGGAAGTATTGCACAGAGGAAGGAGGCCATGCAAATGTCTTGATTTTCATAAACACATCTACTCCCTACACTTAGGAGTGTCTGAGTGCGCCAAAAAACAAACAAAACAAAAGCATCAAAAGTGTTCTCAAAATTGTGACATTCTTTTAGGATATGTTACTTTTTTTAATTTTGTCATTTTAAAAGGAGGGTTGGCTTCCTCATTATCTTCATGAAGACCGAAGACACACACCCCCCCATGTCTCAGCAGGGCAGCCTTGCAGATGGGAGGATTGGATGCTGAGTATGGATCCTTCACTGCGTATGTGTGTGGCACAAGGTCTTCCCATAGGGAGGAAAGTTTTTACATCAGTGCTATTCAGACATGAAGTGGGGGATCTGGTATGTGGTACTTCAGAAAAAAACCCAACATAATCTTTGTCTCTTTATAACTGTTGATTTAAAACTTGAAGAAGATTAATGTTGCTTTCCTAGATCCCTGTGAAGTCACCCAAATAGAAGTGCTCTGAGTTTTAAATGCAAATTTGTGTCGTTTCCCTGGGCATCAGCAAGATGTAACTTTCTTTTGTACTTCAGTGCTGTGGCATTTTTGTCCCAAACCGTGTTTTCTCTAAAGTCACTTACCCTTATGCTATACTCTGGAAGTTTATGTAATTCAGACAGCTGGGAGGGGGGGGGGCGGCACTCAGCCCAATTTTTAACAAGCTTAAAGGAAGTTAAAAATGAGAAGGTTGCGTTGGCAACAAAATTTTTATGGTGCTGTTACCTGGCTGTATTGCAACTCTCTACATATTTGTTAGTCAAATAATTCAGAGTGACAGCATGCCATTTCCATCCATTTTTTCCTGCTATCCCCTGAACTGGTGAGGTGAATTAAAGTAGGTCATTCTATATGAAGTAGTGACCAGCATTTGTCCTCTGTGATGTCCAGCAATCAGACATGCTGTATTAGGCCATTGTATTTACAGAGAAAAGCATTTAGGCTTGACCTTATGGTGTAAACTAGAAACAAAGTGTTTTAAAGCACTATAAATCAGTAATTTTCTGCATCATTTTGCTCTAGATATCTAAGGGGGAAATGTTCTGCCTTCCAGCATGTTTTTCCAGAGCCTGAGCGAGCCTTCACTGATGAGTCTTCAAAAAAGATTTGTGTGTGTGTGGCTATGAGGAAAGGCACTGAATATCATGTCTTACATTATTTTCTGAAAAATAATACTGGCCTAATTTGGGGAAATGTTAGTGCGAGCTTCTTGCAGATGTTGCTGAGGTCCAAGTGACTGTAGCTGTAAGTTTACCACGTGGACACTCTCACATAGATCTTACATAAATTGTTTTGATTTTTTTTTTGCTCCTTTTTAGTGTTTTTGCCCTTCTTTGCTAGCTTAGCTACATCTTTTGGTGTTAGAAAAAAATTAAAGCAGATACATTTCATTGTATTCAGGTTTCTTTTGTCTTTTTGAGGATCCTAAAGTAACTCCATGGATAGTCCACACATTTTAGTATAAGACACTTCTGACTCCGTTTACTGAGGGATACTCATGCGTTTGACAGTATTAGTTACATTTTTTTCTGTCTCGGATCTAAAAGCTAATGCTGACATACTAATTTTAGAATTGTTTCTAGTATGGTTATACAGATTTACAGTTTGTAGTTAAGGAAGCCAACTAATGCTGTAGATCGGTGAGATTGCCCTCAAGACAAGGGGCAGGGGAGTGACGCGATAACTAGAAAAAAGCTGGGTGGTAAGGAGATCAGAACATTTTTAGGAGAAAGTACTGTAATATCTGCCTCAGAACTAGCTGCAAAACTTTGAGAGAAAACAGTAGGAAAACCGCTTAGTAAATGTTAAAATACTAGATCTGTAAAATTACTAAAAAGTAAGTATGAAATGGGTGTAACATCAAAAAATATAGAGACCGGTGTCTTCCAAGGTTTTGTTTTAGATCTGTTCAGACAAGTTATTGAAAAGTTTGCGGTGTTTTGAGTGATAAAAGTTTGCGGTGTTTTGAGTGATTTTTGTGCTTTTTATCACACTGTCAAAATTCAACTATTTATTTTCAGATTGAGAAGAATGTGTTTTTAATGAAGACAAATAAGAGCTCAAAACCTTTTTTAATCTTCTCTGGTTAATCTGATTTCCAGTGCGCTACTCCTTACCTCTGTTATACTCTGTTTTGTCTGATTGTTAAATAACTACTTGTAAGGCAGAAATGTTTAACTGAAGGCATCTTGTTAAATTCTGTCAGTTGAGTGCTCAGAAGCTCTGCATATGCTTCTGTTTTGAAAGCTAAGCACAACACGATGACTGCCAGGTTTTGTCTGCCTTGAGCAAACACGAGGTATAAACTGAAGTAACTGAGCTTCAGATATTCTGTAATGGTAGTCCCAGAAGCATTGGCTCAAATTAAGATCAAAATTCTTCTTAAGGGATGGGTTTATGCTCGAAATTGTTGTTACACTGATAGTTTTGTTACAACTATCTTCTTTCTTCTTTGTCATGTGTAATTTTCTTCAGATTGAAATATTTTCTAAAAGTGGCTGATAAATCCATCGCGTAAAACAGTTTCCATGCTTGTGTTGCTTCAGAACAAAATATGTCATGGCATAATGTTTTTGGAACTCCGATTTCTTTGTCCTGTTTTTCTCTTTTAGGTTATATGAAGCACATTGCACGATATTTATGGTCCTTTTTGCTTTTAAATATCATAGAGCAGTCTGCTCTTAATGGTTTCAGGACATATACCATCCCGTAGCTAATATTACTTTTTCTAGAGAACTGGTCTTTCTGTATGTGCTCATCCACATCCTCTGCATATTATCTGTTGTATCCTTTTTTATTCAATTCATAATCTGTTGACTCCTTTCAAAAACTGCTGTTTACGAAGTTTCCTGACACACTTACCACTTTTAGCTGGATTAAGAGAATTGTTGGTACGTTGTACCTAAATTTGTCCAGCTAATGAGAAACTGGAAAGAACACGAGACTTGAAACTGAATTACTGGCTTTAACTGAAAATCTCAGAGGCACTTCGTTGTCATGTCTCTGCTTGTACTTGGAAAAATAATTCCCGGAACTGTTCTTAATTGTTGTTCTGGGAACTGGGACTGTGTAAGTCAATTAGAAATGAAACTGCTAAAAAGCTGTGACAATCTGTTTAAATGTTACCATAATAATTACATAAATAAATTCTCTTTACTGAGATTGGCATTTTGTGACCCAAAAGTTCTTCTGAAGAAAGTGCTTGAGTGCTGTTTTGCTGCTGAGTGTAATAATTTTTCGTATATGGAAATAACTATAGAAGTCTTGTTCTTAATACTGTGTGATGTCAGTCGATGTAACTGTCCTTTAAAGCACCTCTTCTCTACTTCCTTTTCTGAGAAAGTCTTCACATTGTAGTGTTTTCACAGTTTAAGGTTATTGATATAGTTATCTACCTCAAGATTTTTGGTGGGACTTTTTGTTGCTGACTGATATATTATCATTTCCAAGAGTCAAATGGTTCATATCGGGTGGGGTTTAGTTTATGTATTGTCTGCGATTTTTTCGTGCTGAGAGGGGTGAAAACTGGTATCAGTTCAGTTTGTCTTTTGAGACTTCTGGCTTTCGCCTAAAAATCTTAGGAAGTAAGATTCGTCCAAGAATTAGTGATATTGAAGCCTGGTTACGCTGGGGAGCTAGGCAATAAACATGCTAATTACTTCAGATACAGATTGTTTCTATAGCACCACTGCCAGTACAGACCACAGATCCATCTGGAAGAGGCTCGTAGCAATTGCTTTAGGGAAAATGCATGTGCAGGACAAGCCTACAATGCTATTTTCTTAGATAATGTTCAGCAAGAAATACATATTACTTAAAAAAAAAAAAAGCAACTGCATATGCAGGTCCACAAAGCACTGCAGAATACAATAACCCTTCTATGTATTTTCCACATTCACGATGTTTTGTAGCTGCTACTTCCACAGCTGAATGCTCGGGCTGTATGAAAAACTAGTTGTTTTTCGCTTTCATTCCTATTGCCTGATAATTTAGTTTGGTGACTCTGATAATCCATGAGCTAGCGTACTGGCATTATAACTCTAGTTTTTTTTATTTTGCTAGTAATTCTTTAAACTTTGACTTTTGAGCACGGAGATTTTTTTATTTTTGCTTTTGTCATCATTGATTATTATAGCTCTTTTATCATCCAGTCATTGAAAGTCATGAGATCTTTTTGCAGTGAGTTTATTTTTCTTAAAACTAAATAATGATGTGTTTCTGGCAGCCTTCTGTTCCCTGCCCCTGCCATGTTTCCCTGTCATTTGTGGATGTTAAACAGCAGCAGTTCCAGCAGAGAGCATGCGACTTCACTAATAACCTCTCGCCACTGTGAAAATTGACCATTTATTCATACTTTCAGTATCTGTTGTTCAGTCAGTATTCCCATCTGCCGTATGGCAGCACTTTCTTTAAAGGGCCTTACCTGAAGGAGCCTGTCAGTGCCTCTGATAGAGGAGAAACCTGGGAATTTGTGATGCATGACTTCCCTTTCACTGCCCTGGTACTGCCGCTGGAAGATGGTGTCTCACATCATCCTCCAGCTGCTTGTTTCTGTCTCTTCATTTAATGTAACACAAACACTTGTGTTACCATAAAATGAACTAGATAGGAGAGCTGTTCTGAATGTAAAACTAAGGCCTCCCCTGCCAAATGTGTTTCCATAAAACAATAAAAAAAAAATCCAACTAAATAAAAACCACAACAGCAACAAAACCACAGTTCCCTGGACGAGATCTCCAACTGTGCTGACACGAGGGGTTGGGGATAGCGGGCAGGATGGAACAGGTTGATGGAGAAGTTTCGGACTGTGTCTTTTGGTGGAATACTGCCTTGTACTGACTTAGAGTATTTGTGCAGTTAAGGCTTTAACATGCTGAATGTTAACTCCATAGTTACTCAGCGAGCCTTTCTTTTTCCTTATAAAAAGTGCTGTAAGTTGTGTGAGCCTTGAGCACAAAACCTGCTAAATAAAGTGGTGCAAAGAGCCTACTGCAAGCCACGTAGTAGCAGTCTTCCCAGGGTTATCCTGAGTAGTTTAAACAAAATAGTTGAATAAAAATGTAGTTCTGCTTGTAGACAGTCTTTCAAAACTCCTTTCAAAGCGATTTTAAAAAAGTTAGTCTCGCAGGCTTGGCAAATAGGAGCAGTCTTGATGACCGTGGTTCACTTTTCCCTTCAATATTCCACTGGTGATTGGTTTGCAGAGCTACAAAGCAATAGCTGTGTCAGTAGTTTCCCTATTTGCAGAGTGTTATCATCAAGTCCTTGTAACATTTTTGAACATACCAATAGTATTAGTCACTATGCTAACACAGAAGGCCTATCATCTTTATGGTTAAAATTTAAGAACTTCAGAAAAAAAGGGAAGTTACTGGAATCTCTGCATTGTCTTTAAATTTGTTTCACTTCTTAATTTAGCTTGACTCTGCTGCTGTTTTTAAAAGCAGCTATCGCTCCAAATATCTTATTGTGCCTGTCAACTGTTTGTCTTGCTGTTACATGCTTCTTGAGTGTTTTTTCATCTCTTCCCACACCTTCCTGTAACTTTCTGGGAAGACACGTCTGTGGTGGGCCTCTCAGGATTTTGATGGCTGTTTTCACGTGCATCCTTCTCCACATATCTTGATGATGCTCTTGTATCCCGCAGTGGGGTGGTCGCATGGACCTTTGCTGAGACACCCTATAAAACATAGAGAATTGGTTAATATAAAACCATGTGGTGAAGAGCAGTTTTGGGAGTGGAGGGGTTGAAAATTGTGGTATTGATTATTCTGAAATGATGTCTGAATTCTACCAAGATTTACCAGGCCTCTCCAGAGGCTTGTAAGGAAGACTAGATTATCGCAAAACTGTAAAGAGAATGGATTTGCAGCATCATTTAAAGCAACACACGTTTAAGATGCATACCTAAGCTGTGGGCTGTGGCGACCTGTCTTTCCTTCTCCGACTGGAGAGATTTGAACTCCTTTTTCGCTACACCTTCAAATAACTTTTGATAGGAAATCTCAGTTTCTCCCATAGAGATGCTTGATTTCATATAAATAAGTATCTATTTTCACTAGAGACTGGCTATATCTGTTCCATGTTTCCAGAATGGGTCCTATGTGCCAGACCAGAAACAGTTACACTTTTTTCTGGTGCAACAACTAGTTTATTTTTAAATTTTATAAGAAACTGGAACATGAGAGAACTGAACTTGAAAATTCCGAACAGGCTTGAGGCTAGGACACTCGCTTAAAGGTGAGCTGCTAGTGTGCTTTGCGACAAGGGCTTCAAATAATCAGTTTTCATTATTTGTAGGTGGATGCGCTTGTCACTTCCTCTGTAGTTTATGACTTTCTAAGCCTTTTGTGTGAGGAGGAAAAGCCCATCAAAATATCGCTCTTAAATGGCCAGAACGAATTAACAGCCACTTTTTCTTTTCTGCTTTTTTTTTCCTCTGCATACTGCGCATTTAGATAAAAGGAGATCCTCACAAAGCTTGATGAGAGTATTACCTGATCTTCAGTGCTAGAGATGAATACGGTAGGAATAGGACTTGTATTAAACATAAACTTGCTCTAAGGAGTTAAAAGCAGATCTGTCAGTATTCTTATATGAATTAAACCATTAACACTTGCAGTTGTTAATGTTTTTCTGTATAAATTTTGTAAGAACAAGCCCTAATAGGAAGATAATTTATGGAACAAAACTCATATGTATGAAATTAAAACATGGTCCTTAATCTTATTGTTTTTTCATGGCAAATACTATTTAAATTTAGACTGTGAAGTATATCTTGTTTTGGCAGGCCTAAATTATTCCAGAATTCTGAATACTAATTGTCATGTGAAGCTTCTGAAAATACAATTGCAAGTAAAAGTCAACTTTCTGGGCGTGCAATTCTGTTATGGGAAAGAGAGGTGGAAGTAGCTCGCCCTGATCCAGTCCTTGCAACTTCCTTTCCAAAGCTGTAAATTCTAAATAGGCTTTGTTTTGCCTTGCAAAATCACAGCCATCTTTTAGCATATTATGAAGAAGAACATTTCTTAATGCTATGTATTGTATTGACTGATTTAATAATTTGAGGCGGTGTTATTAAAAAAAAAATTAAACCCCCAAAACAATAAACAAACAAAAAAACAAACCAAAACAAAAAACCAAAATAACCCCAAGGGAACTTGGCATTGAGATAAACACTGCATTAAAATTTATTGTGGACAAATAACTAAAACCCAAAAATCAATTAGGAAATTATTATAAAGAATAAAACTATAAAGCAATAGAAAAAGACAAAAGCAGTTTTTAAAATACTGCGAACTGCTAATTAGCGCTGCTGAGGGACTTCCTCTGTAGTCAGTGGAGTACACCCAAACCCCAGGGTAGCTGTTCCCCATATTTAAGGATTTAAGTCTTTTGTTTAATCTTTTCATGGAAACCAAAGTCCAGTTAAACATGTTGTTGGGACGGAGCTGTTGTAAAGATCAGGAAGCTGGGAAGCACCTGTGTGTCCTGTAGTTTCGTCACAGCCAAAGAAAGATCAGCCAACAAGAAATTCTGCCTGTTTTGTCCATAAAAGGAGCATTCAGATTGGGAAAAATCACTGCAGATGCTCATGATGCAGGTGTTGCTGCAGGGGAGGATCCTGCGGAGGCTCTCTTAACGAAGCCCTGCTTAATTCATGGACTTTAGCGTTGCAGAGTTATACTTAGCCCTGGGTAGCGTGAGAGATGACTGAGTAAAATTTCACTCTTATTCTTCGTTCTGATGCCAGTGGCTGTTTGACCCTGAGAAATTTTAGGCCTTAATTGCTTTCTCCCTTTTTGGACTAATAAAATGGGGCCTCTGTAGTGATCACAGGGAAGTCTCAGATGAAAAGCAGCATTTTACTTAATTAGTAAAATGTATTCTGTTGACGTAGCTAGTAACATTAATCACTGAGCTTTAAATTAAAGTAAAAACTGCAAAACTCCTTTCATGTGAAAGGAATGCATTGGAGGTGACCTGTTGACCCAAAGTGCTGCTTAAAAGCTTTAAAAGGCAATATAAAATTTGTAAAAGATAGTGTGAATTATGTGGCTTTAGAAACAAGTTACTGATAAACATTTCTGTTCGATAAAGCTGGACCTGGGGGTTAAAGTTCTTTTGTGGCTATTACTTACAGGACTGGCAATTGTCTGGTTAATGACATTATATTTTGCTTATTTGAGCGAGAGGTAGATTGTTGAATACCAAGTAGTGGGACTAAAACCGAACAGAGTTTGCCCTGATAACCTTGAAAACTCCCTGCAAGCTGCAGATTGCACTTCAGATTCACTAAACAGAAGTCTCTTTCATGTTTAAATATAAAGAAAGGAGGCAAGGTTGTAATTAAACCCACCAATTTTGCAGTGTGGGGGGTAGATGCATTTGAGAAAACTCATCTCTGTGTATTTTTACATTATAGTATACTTTTTTTTTTGTGAGGCAACGCGACCATGATTTGCCCAAGGGCATGCGTTGTCAGTGGTTTCACACATACCTCCATCGCTGATGCTGGCTGGTCTGCGCTGGGCCGGCTGGGTGGCAACACCCTGTTTATCTTGACATGTTTTTAGCCACAGTGTCAGTTAGTGTGTGAGAGAGCCGGAAAAGATGTATTAGACTTGCTGCGTCTTGCTACTTGGTCTCTATAAGTAGATGTTTCTACACAAAGAATATCCTCTTGCTAACTGTATTTCATCTGACTGATGGCAAGCAGCAGTAGGTTTCATAAATTCCTGTAGGGTAAAGTTTTGCACGCCAGTCAGCTGATTGAACAGGTTGTTGTCCGTAAATGCTGGACATCTCGTACTCCCCATTTCCTCCTCTTTCCTGCTTTGCTCCCAACCTTCATGGTGGCGCTGCCCTGACTTTCCTTAATGCCTGTTCTGGCTCTGCTTGTGATTCTCTGCAGAGCTGGCTTAAATCTGGTTTTGGTTTTTCTGTTAACTTTCTGCTAGTTTAGTGCATCAAATTGACTTATGTGGAGGTTGACTGATTGTCAAGGCTGGCAAGTAGAAGAGGAGGAGTGGAAATGGTGCAGAAGTAGGCAGATCCCTTCCATAGGTAGCAAGCTGCTGTGTCCCCTCGCTTTATCTAATGAAATCGCACTCTGTGTAGTGAAAATCGGAGCAGGGTCAAGAGAAGACCTGGAACTGCTGATCTCAAGTGCTAACTTCAGAAATAGTAACTTTTGCTTCTGTTTCTTGACCTCTCATTCCCCTTTATCAACCCCTTTTCCTCCTACTGATGCTTCATTAAAAACAATACTTTCCCAGTCATTAATAGCTAAAATGTGAAATGAATGCAGCGGGATTCACTCTTAGTCAAGGAAGGAAGAGGTGTTTCAGCAATGAATTAGTGATTGCTCTGGGAAAGAAACTTTGCTTCTTGAGAGCCTAGAGAAACACTGATGGGAATAATAAAAAGGAAGAGGCCAGAAGAATGAGAGATGGAGAACGTCATGTCTCTGAATTTCCAGCAAAGAGCTGAAAAACACAAATGACAAGTGTGTGCACTCCTAAGTCCAGGGAAAGATGATGCAAACCAACCCAAGAGCTGATCTGGTTGAGAAATGATGGAGAAATAACGATGTGGTTATGAGTCAGTAACCAATGTTTTTCTGTTATGGATGGAACAGCTCCTTTATTGCCAGAATTGTAATTTAAAAATTACACCATGTGAAAAATTGTAAATCTCAAGTCACTCTTGTCTTGTTACTCTGAATTTTTAGTTGATGCATTTCACATGAAAAGTGTTCTTTTTTCAGAAATAAGGCTAAATGAGGAAAGTCTTAATGCTAGTTTTAATTCTAGTAAATCTAGCCTAGTTTTTCTAGGCCTTTTCTTAGTGCCTTAGGCAGGGTAGTGAACCTTGCTTTACATGTGTGCTGTGCTCCTGTTTGTTATTGTAGCTACAGATTTGTTATCTGTGCCATCGTATTTTAACATTAGTAACATGCATTTGTTGGATCAAATAAACCTCGGACAATTGGACAGTGCATTATGTACAAAGTGTTGAGCTGATTGATTTGTACTGCTGTTTTTTGGGAGATCATTTGGAGGAAGATGCTGAATGTTTGGTACTTCCCACTTGATTCTCAGTCTTATGGATGCTGCTTTCCCCCCGAGAAGGCAGATATTTGCTAATCAATTGTTGTTCTGTTGCTTCTGGAGTTCTGATGCTGCACTGTTGGAAGGCAACATTGTGCTAAAGGATGAGTCTCCTGTTGAAAGAAAATAAAAAAAAAAAACAACCCAGAAGCCAGCAACCCTGTGTTTTCAAAATTAATTATAAATACAGTGTCAAAATGTTTTTCCATGCAGTCTTGCTGTCTCAGCATAATTCTACTCTGTACATGACACACAAGCAGCAAAAGCCTGAGATTTTGTTTCTGCAAGACTGCCGTTATTACTAATGTCAGCAGTAGTACTGACGTTGCTTCAGCCAGAACCTTCTCCATTCCACTTACATCCTTCCTGCATCGCCTCCTACCTCAAGCTCTTAGTAGGTTCAGACTTACTCCAGCTTCCTTGCCTGAAGTACTGATAATTGACCTAAAATCAAAATGGGTTTTGTTTTTTGGGCATGAGGGCAGAGACTTAACGCATCCAGAGTGACTATAACTGTTGTCAGAGGTAGCTCTGGAACATGATACCGCAGAGATCAAAATAGTCCCCAGTGCAGTTAGATGAGGTATGACTGTGTTTTGTATAGCATCATATGTAAAATATTGGGTAGATGTTGTAGCAGAAATAGATTGACACTAGGTACAGCAGTAACTTTCAGTTACCAATAAGTTTTTGGGGTGTGGTGGTTTTTTTTTTTTTTTTTTGAAATGTGACCTTTTATGTATTTTCTTATATTGTTTGCTCTTCTTTTCAGGAATGGCTATTTAATAGGAGACTCTAGAATACAACTATGTCTCAACTCTGCAGTTGGCCTATATCTAATGGACCACTATTGAAACAGAAAAAGTGGTCTATTTAATAGTTAAAGTTTGTCAGTTAAATAGTTAAAATTTATCTGGCAAAACATAAGCATTCAGAAGTATTTCAAAGCATTAATCTTCTGTTTAGGATCATATTTTGGGGGTTATTTTTAGAGAAGAAGGAACAAAAATCTATCCAGTGTCGTTGTCCATTCTCAGTGAAATGTACTGTTACTGTCATTTCTCTAGGGGTCACCTCTGTTCGATCTTATCAAGCAGTCAAAAGAACGAGAAGGTCAAACTGATCAGCCTGAGCCCTCTTCCACTCTCAATCTGCCTCTCCAACATAATCACACTGCAGCAGACCTGTAAGTGATACGCATGCCTGAGGTTTAGTAAAATGTGAAGTTAATATTGCCCTTGATAATCCACTTGTATTCTGTTTTCCTACTTGTTAGGCTTGGTACTTCGGTTATGTTGAACTGCTGTATTTGCTGCTGCTTATTATTCATGTACATTTAGCTAAATCAAATTCTGAAATATTTTTTTTCCAAGCCCTATCAAACTTGTACTTGCAAACTGTTATCTTACTTGCCTAGGAATAAATAAGTCCTTTTATAAGGTATTTAATCAATAACTTGAATTTTTAATTCCTGATACGGGAATAACAGGTTACGGTAGCAATTAATTTCTTCTAATGGGGGAAGAGGGAAGAGTTCCTGCAAGTATTATTCATAAAAAATTGTTCCTTTATCCTGTGATGTTAAGTGCTTAATATATATGTTGAATCTCCAGCTATCTTTCTCCTGTGAGATCTCCTAAGAAGAAAGCATCTGGACCTCATGTAAGTGGTACTTCCACTCCAGATGGTCAGCCAGCTGCAACCCCCCAAACACAGAAACCACAGAAATCTACCTCCCTCTCTCTGTTCTACAAAAAAGGTTTGTTGCTTCTGTATATGCTGAAATCGCAAAGTTACCTCTTGTTATTTACCCTTTTTTGTGTTTTGGAGCTCAACATTTCTTGAAAGGTTATAGTAGAATCTGTAGTAAACACGGTGCAAACCCTCAGCTGCCTCTGGAGAAACTGTAAAACAGTGCCAGCAGGTTAATGCATGCACTTTGCACACTGCAAGTTCGAACTGAAAACTTATCTACAGAATGTAAGAATGGCCATATGGGTTCTTCTATCATAGCATCATTTTTCCAGCAGTCACCATAAATAGATGTCATGGAAAGCTTAAGAACTGGACAAGCATATGTGGTGTTTCCCCAAGCTTTGACTCTCTCCAGCTCGGGGTTTTGCCTGAGCTTTTTGAGATGTGTCTGCTTAGTAGATTTACGTTCCAAATGCTTGTTCAGGCTCTTTGAATCGACGTAGACATACGTGAGCAGCATTGTTTGGTGTGGACTTCTGTGTGTCCACTGCCTGTTGTATGAAGAATCTTTTCCATTTATTTTGAACCTGGCTTCTACTACCTTTCTTTGATGTCTCATAGTCTTTGTAGTGAGAGATGGTGAACGTTCAATTGCTGTCCATCTTCCATTGTGTTCCTTTTATTTTGTATACCCCTATTATTACAATTTCAGTTTATTTTTCTTCTCTGTTTCTCAAGTGTATCTACTGGCCTATCTTCGACTGCGTACCCTGTGCTTTCGGCTTCTCTCTGAACATCCTGACCTGGAACCCTTGATCTGGACCCTCTTCCAGCACACGCTGCAAAATGAGTATGAACTTATGAGAGACAGGCACTTGGACCAGGTAACATTTAACAAAAAAGTTTAAAATTTTAAAAAATACTTTCCTGAACAAAATATTCCTTATACATTCTTTAGCCATTGGAAATTATTTCTTTATTGACCACTTAAAGGAAAAATTAAATTAGAGTGAAGTCTATCATCTCAGTTTAAGTACTGGCAATTACTTACTATGGGGTCCTCAAACACCATTTATGGCTATTTTCAAAATAATGAAGACACACCAAATTTTCTAATAATTTGCATAAAAAATACCCATTTTCTTTGGGAAGGCAACATGTGTGGCTGATAAACATTTTGTTATTCTGTTCTAAAATGTCAGCATGTGAAATGAGTTTGAGAAGATCCCATCAGCTCCAATTAGTTGATTGCTATACAGAAGTGGAGGGAACAGTAGTTGACTTTTATTCTGGAAGTTCTTATGAAGTTGAGTTGCATGCTAGTTTACAGAGCACAATCAGCACTACAAAGCTCATCAATTGATTTCTTAATTTGAAATGAAGAAGCTGAATTAATTTTCTGCATTTCCAGTTGTCTTGTCTTGTCTTGTTTCTTTAACAGATCATGATGTGTTCCATGTATGGCATATGCAAAGTAAAGAATGTAGATCTTAGATTTAAAATAATAGTTTCGGCATACAAGGAGCTTCCCAACACAAATCAAGAGGTATGGAGATTCTTTAATGTTATCCCTCTATAAAAATGTTATAAACTAATTGTTTCTCTCTGTTTGTATAAAACAAAAAAAACCAACCCCAAACTACACCTGAACATGCAAAAGAAAACTTCTGCTTCACTGTATCTCCATTTTATGGAGGAGAAAACTGTCTGTAATACTAAATGTCTCTTTAAACGTCTCGCACAAATAGTTTGGTAACTCTCCTCAGAAAGCAAACTTCATTCCCCTTTTTTACTTAAAGATGTGAAATAATGGGTTACGATTCTATTCGGAGACAGGATGAAGGATTCAGGTCTAGTGCTAATAGGATTTTGAAAGACAACCCAAGTTCTTTTAAGAGTTACTTAATTTAGCACTAAGGGGAGATAAGCAGATAACTTCCTGTAGAAGCTTTCAATAGAAATAAGATATCAAATAGATATGTATGGTTATATATCAAACAGATACATATGGATTAAAGTTGTAGGCTTAATTCTGACACTAAGAAGCTCCTTTCTTTGTAAAGGCCTTACTGTATTTAAGTCTTTGCACAAAATGATAATTAAATCAATACAAAATCAAACAAACAATCAGACAGTTAATTAAAGTGTAGGCATCCTTTTAGTAGCAGAATTTCTCATAGTGTATTTGTGCATCTTGGCTAAACTCCAGACTTGTGTCTCCAAGCCTAAAGAACTATTTTATCCACATCAGGTTGGTAATGATTTTTTTTTTTTAGCCTTGCAAGGTGTGCACAGTAGCGAAGTCTTTTTTAGACGATTGTATGTGTGAAAGCTTAAATTTGGAAAATGTTGTAAAAGTACTGATGAACTGCATTTGCACTAAGGGGCGGGGCCAGTTAATTAAGTAGGTGCCTCTACTGATGTTCATATGTGTTTGGAAAAAAGAAACAATTTAAAACAGTTCGAAATAATAGTTACAATGGCTTGCATACAATACACGTGCCAGCTTAGCTCTCGTATCTAACCCAGATTTTTTGAATGGCTTTATGAGTTTGTCAAATGTAAAATTTTCATTTTTTTTTTTTTTTTTACTGTGTATGATTTTCTCACCCTCCGTAGACTTTCAAACGTGTTCTTATCAGGGAGGAACAGTACGACTCCATTATAGTCTTCTACAACTTAGTGTTTATGCAGAAGCTGAAAACGAACATTTTGCAGTATGCCTCCAACAGGGTAAGCTGCTAGTTGTGTTTAGTATTAATTATTTAATAGGCTAGGAATATAGAGACAATAAAACCTTATGATTATTTTATTGTTTTTATAGCCTCCCACTCTGTCACCTATCCCACACATTCCTCGCAGCCCTTACCAGTTTTCCAACTCTCCTCGGCGTGTCCCTGCTGGCAATAACATCTACATCTCACCCTTGAAGAGCCCATACAAATTCTCTGATGGGTTTCAGTCACCCACAAAGATGACTCCAAGGTCTAGGTAGGTTGTTGACAAGCATTTCTTTGACTTTGGAGGTTGTAGAGAGATGGGGACTGACCTCTTCTCCCTAGTGACAAGTGATAGGACGAGGGGTAATGGGTTAAAGTTAAGCCAGGCGAGGTTTAGGTTGGATATTAGAAAAAAATTTTTCACTGAAAGGGTTATCCAACATTGGAATAGGCTGCCCAGGGAGGTGGTGGATTCGCCATCCCTGGAGGTGTTTAAAAAAAGGATAGACGTGGTACTTGGGGATATGTTTTAGATGTGGTTTTGTCAGGTTAGGTTAATGGTTGGACTAGATGATCTGAAAGGTCCCTTCCAACCTTAACGATTCTATGACTAAATTAAAGGAATTTCAGGGATTTTAGTGGAAGCAAATTAGAAAACTGCACAGTCTAGTTTGTCAGTAGTCTGTGGTTATTATACCTTTTCTGGTTAAAAGTTTGTGTCCTGTATTTGGAATCTTTATTCATCTTTGAGCTCTTTTCTGTTTCAGTTGAGTCAGTGTGCTCAAGGAGATTGGGGTTGGGGTTGTTGTTGGTTTTTTTGGTTTTGTTTTTGTTTTTTAGAATAGTCACATCCAAGAGGGTTTTTTTTGACCTAGTTGTTTAAATATTGTTGTCTCTGAGTCTGGATCACACTTCTGGAAAAACATAGATGAGCTTTGTACATTTGTTTAAAGAGAAAATACTTTTTTGGAACAAAATGGTTTAGAGTATTTAGTTGACTGAGCAGAACATTTCAAACTGTTGGTCACTAGTTCTTAGCAGATGAGGATGACAGCAGATGTGTAAGTCTCCAGTGGGTTTTTCAAACTAGGATCAAGTGAGCCCCGTTGCACCTGGTCCACTGTGTACAAAAGTTAAAATATTATTGTATATTTTAGGTTGAAGTCCTGCATTGTTTTGATTAGCAAACGCCTAAATGTAATGATGAAAGGATGATTATCTGGGGTACCCAGCGCTGAAGTGTCTTCCTGATGATAAGGGACAGACTGGGGGGGCCTCTGATTCTTTCAAGCCACGGTTTCTTTCCTATCTGTACGGTACGGTTGATTTGGTGATTCAGCATTCAGTGGCCCAAATAGAAACGTGACCGGTCTCAACACAGTAAAGCGTAATATGGATTTGCACTGTTAGTGCAGAGGGAGGGGAAGAGACATTGTTAATGTCTTATGCTAACCTGTGCAAATTAGTGGATTCTTCTATCATTGTTAAATGTAGCTTAATCTTAAATACTTCTCTTCTTCATTTGGCAGAATTTTGGTGTCGATTGGTGAATCATTTGGGGTGAGTTTTAACATTTTTAATGCCTGGTCTTGAATATATGTAACTTTTGGAGGAATGGAGATACCTTGCTGACACCTGTAGAACTGGCCAGTTAAATGTCTCTAATTTACCGTGGTATATTATGGAATCTCTAAGCACAAATATACAGGGGGGTCCTGTTAACTCCTTTCAGATATCCAAACTTCACTTTTAAATTTCTTGCATTTTAATTGCTTAGAAAGAAGGTAGAGTTCTTAAACTGCAGAGTTCTAGAATTCCTGATTATTTTTTTTTTTTAGTGGACGATCTGGAAAATTTGAGTACGTCCAGGATTTATAGGCAATTCTTTCCTTGTTTTCTTGTAATTTCAGACTTCTGAAAAGTTTCAAAAAATAAACCAGATGGTGTGCAACAGTGACGGCCAGCTAAAACGCAGTGCAGAAGTAAGCACTGCTCCGAAGCCACTGAAGAGGCTGCGCTTTGATATAGAAGGGCAAGACGAAGCAGATGGAAGGTGAGAGATTGTTCTTGGCTTTTCTGTAATCTTACTATACTTGGTATATGTATACATCCTAACTTCTATTCGTTTGAGAACTTTAGTAAATATATTAAATGAGAGATGGTACCATAATACTTCTCAATTAGACGCTTTGATGTCAGAAGCGAGGATTTATGCAGTGCTTATACATCCAGCATCTCAGCGTTACTGCTGAGTGCTGATCCATGCTGTTGTCTTTAGTCAGTCTTTTAAAAAACAAAACCCAGATTTTTTAGACATATGAGAAATCAAGCTATGTCTGAGTTTAGTGTGGATGAAAAAACAGTTTGCATCTTTGTAAGAGAAGGCGATAGCAGTGAAATGAACTAACCTTGATTTAAAGTTAGGTTATGAGGATAAAAAGGGGCTTTTTTTTTTAACTTTTGCTTAACCGTATGCTTTCTCTCTGCAGCAAACACCTACCCCAGGAGTCCAAGTTCCAACAAAAGCTTGCAGAAATGAGTGAGTATTATTTTTTTTCATTAACTGCACAGCAGTGAGTGCCTTGGAAAAAGCAGTCCGTGGCCATTCAGATAAAAACATTGCTCAACACTGATGTCATTTCGGTAACTTGCTTAGTTTTTTCTACTTGCACCGTTTAATCTTGAAAATGCAGATTATAAAATGGAAATCCTCAAAAGCCTTTTTGAGGATGTTAAATGGCACAGCAGCGTAGAAGACACTATATTACATGTGAGTAAGAAAATGAACATGACACGCTCTTTCTAAACACTAGAATTCTTGAAATGGAATTAAATGCTTGCCAAGCCTTCCCCATTTGTTGTAATGACGGACCCTTAGCTGAGAGCTTGCAGGTAGAAATCAGGAGTAATTGGCAGCAGCATTTAGTTGACCAGAATACCTTTTTAGTTGATTACAGTGTAGTAAAGGAAAATTATATACACAGAAAAATTGTATGTAATTTTGTATGTTGCTTTGCTGTCTTGTATACTAAAATGCCTGAGACTGCTTTTCTTTTACTGCGGATCAGCGTTTCTTTCAGTTTTTATGGGATCACTTTTCTGTTTTTCAAATGAAAGTCAAAATGGCCCCGTCCCCACATCCGAGTTGTATTTTCCACTCCTGAGAAAGAACACACTTGGTCTGACCGGGCATTCTCACTCTCTGGTAGTCTCAGCTCTGCAGCTGAGCGGATCTGCCCATTAAAAATTCTCACCTAGCAAGTGTTTGCTCATCAAGATAGGAATGAGGATGGATCCAGGCAGCTCCCCTTTATTTTAGGGTAGGGAAAATGTTTCTGTGTTTACTTGTGGCAGAGGTTAAGAAGGGATGTTCTATCTCATGTCCAGTTGTGTTAGAGTGTGTCACTGCGGGGAAAAGGGCATTTCCTGGGCAGGCTGGCTCTGGGATATGGGGACTGCTCAGCCATAGCATTTGCCTGGCAAGGAGAGAAGACACGGAGGTGACGCAGTCCATCTGCCCGCCGTGAGGATGAAAACAGACAAAACGAGGGTACAGAAGCCACGAGAACTTGAGCGAACAGGGGGAATGAATTTCTTAAGATGTGTGAGATTGAGCAAGAATTGCTGAAGCAACTCAGAACTACATGTTTATTATTTTAAAGTGAGGGATTTGTTTTATTTAGAATAGTGTACTTCTATTCCTTGTGTCACAGTATTTAATTTCATTCTTATTTTGTGGTTGTTTGGTTGTTTGTTTTTTTTTTTATTAGCATCTACTAGAACAAGAATGCAAAAGCAGAAACTGAATGATGGAAACGATACCTCAGCCAATGAAGAAAAGTGAGATTCTTCTCAGGACCAGGGGCTGCACTGCAGACCCTCCTAGATTGTTTTTATTTTACAGCCTTCATTAACTGAGTTGCTTTTTTAGTTGCTTTTTATTCCGAACTGCTAGTTGAAAGCATTTGGACTTTTTAAATTTTCAAATGGTTTTCATGATACTTTGCCTTTTGATGTAGCATATATACAACGTAAGCCACTAAATTTAATTTATATATTTCTTTGAGGATTTTAAAAAAAGAGTTGGAAGGTGTCTTAGTTTCCTCTTGCAGCATTACTGATTTAAGCCAATTCAGTCTACTTGGATTGAATTTTTCTGTCTAAAGACAAGAATATTAGCTAGAATGATTTGAAATGCACTAATTTTGTTTCTTAGCTTTCATTTTTAGGTTTTCATTACTTGCGAAGTTTGAAAATGAGGGGCCAGATACTGCAAAGATTTCTGTCTCTGCATATAATTAGCGCGTCAAATTCCCCTTAACTTAAACTGCACAGCAGTCATAGACCTTGCGGAGTCGGGGCCTCACCTTAGAAGTCCAACCTGAATTCAAAGCGAACTCATTATGTAGCCGTACTACTGAAACCAATACTTAGCGTTTTGTAGTTTTCCTTCCCCAGTTCTAACCCCGGTGTAATTTGGGAGGGCGGTTACACTGTCCATCAGTTTGTATTTCATGGAATATGAACCCCACAGAAATTCCTTCCAGAATCCCACAGGGAATCTTCTCAGAAGCTGAAGCTTCTTCCCACGTGCAGAGTACTTGATGGATGTGCACTACCTTATCTTGGAAAATCTCACTTATTAAGAAAAAAGAACCCCAAACGTACATCCCACCTGGTACACATAAGATTTCAAAATTCTAATGATGTAGAATTTTCTTGATTTCTTCAAATTTTCACCTCACTGTAGCCAAGCCAAATAGCTCGAGAAACGGGCACCAAATCTGTTTCCCGTAGCTGAAAGCTGCGTGTCTCCAGTGGGGTTCCAGGTAAGGGCAGCCTGGGCTCTAAAAGCACAGGGCGCCTCCCATGGCCCTTCCTGCAGCCGCTGCACAAAAACTGAACTCGATGAGTTGGGAAAATCAGTCTGCCTTATTTTACTGAAAAGGCAGAATTTAATAGGCAACTTGTGAACTGTTACAACTACCAAAAAAAAAAAACCAACCCAATAAACCAACAAACAACAAAAAACCACTTAACCCCCAAAACTTTTTTGTAAGTTACTGATTTAGATACTGGAATTTTTCTTGCAATGATAAAGGCTTTGCAAAATAGCCAGTGAAGGAAAGCACATGTTTTACTTCAGTGGATTAAGATTTCAGTAAATAAATGAAGTCCTACTTTAACATTACCCATTTTTTATGCAACTTAGCTTTCGCAGCTACTTAAATTAAAACATTTATAGTAGAAAAGCATGCTATTCATTACACAAACATTTCAAAAACCGCATCTTCTCCGGGTAGCTTATTTAGAAATGGTTTAGCTGAACCCGGAATACTTACACTAGTACATGTTAACGATCAGTTCTTTTGTTGAATGGAAGCTAATCCCAGAGCTACTAAAAATTCTATGAACAGCACACTGATTTGTGAATGAATTTTAAAATAAAATTGAGTTATTTTTTTAGTCTCAATATGGCTTCAACTTTCTTCCTGAAAAATGTACAGAAATGTTAGACTACCTTATGTTTATTTTCTTACTTGTTGCAGTTTTACAGACAGAATATATGTTAACATTGGGGTACACTGACTGTAAGCTCCGTTACAGCCGCTGAAGTTCTTCCATGATCCTTTGGCCAGAGGGGTGAGGTTACAGAGTCCAGTACCTAAGCAGATCTGTTATTTCTTTACTGTGACAATGTATTTTTTTGTTCAAAGAGATTGAAGGCTTTACATCAAACGTATGATAATATTTTATACAACTAATCAGTTTCTCTCTTTTCAAGATAAATAAAATAGCTTTTAAAAGATTGGTAGTTGGTAATTTATTACATGGGAAGGCGACTTCATATGGTAATGATGTCCTGCTGTATCACGCTTCCACCGTGATTCTGCAGCTGGTACAAGCAGAGGTCACTTCATCTTTAGTGATTCCCCGCTGCTGCAGAGGTCCAAATAGTTGCGCTGTTGGGCTTGGAGTTACCTTCAGAAGTTTCTACAGGACGTTCTGGAAATGTTTGCATCAGACCTTTTGTTCCAGGGTCACCATTGGTAACGCTTCTGGCTGACACAGACCCGTATCGTGCCCTGGGTCACTGTCACAGCCCTTGCAGAGGTGCTTGAGGCAGTCCTGAGAAGCTGGTGTCCGCCTTTAGACATGTTCCCATCATTTCACCACCCATTTCATCGATTCTTTTGCTTTCAGAGCTGTTGAAAACAGCCCAGGATGTCAAAACCCCTGTGTAAGCCACTGGGGCTTTCTGGGCTGGGTGGCTGTAGGCACGTCAGCCTCGCGGCGCCCTGTCCTTGCTTTGTCAGAGTCCGTAGGTGCCTGTGACTCATGACTCTGCTGAACTTGCAAAGCTATTTATAGCTTCGGAGTTCATGACAATGATTAGAGCACAAAGTGCATCGGCTGACTTGCCAGTCCCTGCCCCCTCCGAAAACACATTTTCAGAGTCTTTATTTTTAAGCAGATACATATGCAAATAAATGTGTATTGAAATTAAAGGCTTTTAATTTGGCAATCTTACGGTGTTTGAGAGTACCTTTCTTACAGCGAGACCTTGTTGTAGTCAGAATGGGCTAGAATACTCGAAGTGTTTCAGGGAAAAAAAGAAAATTAGAATTTGGAACAGAAGAGTTGGAGAGAAAACGGGACGGGTNAAGTGTTTCAGGGAAAAAAAGAAAATTAGAATTCGGAGCTTGGAAGAGTTGAAGAGAAAACGGGACGGGCGTGTTCAGGTGCCTAATGGTGAGGATTGCACCACTGATCAAACTCTCCTCAGCACAGCAGAGAAATGTGTGTTTGTGGAGAAACCTCGTCTCTACCAAAGCTGTTATGTGTAAAATGAGGTCATGTGAAATGCGTGTCGGAGGCCTGTTTCTCTCCCTTGAGGCTAAGGGGAGTTTGACCTATTGGCTTGGCCACGTGGCCATCTGGAGAGGGCTGAGCTGCCTCCCAGCCTCTCCTCCATGCGTTGTTTGTTCTTCTGTGTCACAGAACGCGTAGACCGCATGTTCTCAGGTACAGGAGTGGCTGCGGGAAGATACCTCTGCCAAATGTAAACAGCTGGAGAAGATGATGGCTGTGTGATGCTGGTGCAAACTACCAGCTGAAATATTTTAAAATGTAACCAGTGCACTGGGCATAATGTACATTTGCTTCAGAAACAATTCTTGGTGTTTTGAGGACAATTTTATTAATCATTAAGTGACCAGGGCATTAATTTCTTTGAAAGGTGGAAATACACTGANTGGTGGTTATTTCCTGAAGAACACAAACAGTCTTAAAAATACCTTTCTGAAATACTATCTCTGTTTTATTTATTTTTTCCCACACTACTAACTACATAGCCAACTCAGTNCTTTTTTCCCACACTACTAATTACATAGCCAACTCAGGTTACAAGTGTCAGACTTTCTTCACTTTTACTGAAAAGAAAGGAAAGAATCCCACTCATACATTTAAATATGGCATTTTTATTAATGGTCTATTAAAACCAGGCAAGTTTATAAAGAAACAAGAAATCAAAACATAATTTTATGTTCAGCCTGTAAACTTCCTACATGATTAGGTGGCAGCCAATGAGTCCTGCCTCTATGGGGTAAATAAATGCTTTGTTTTACAAGGAAAGCTCATGGAAATTGTTCAGAGCATATAAAACCAGCAGTTTACATAGTTCTCGAGCATTGTAACAAAACTCTACAGGTGGGTACTAGATGACAATGCGATGCTGGCTCTTGGCTTCAGCAACTTCACCTTTAAATGACCCTATCCCTGTGGTCGTTTTTTTTTTTTACTTTCAATTTCCATTTGATTCAGAAAGTTATTTACCTGGTTCCCTTTCTGCGAAGCTGGAACATCCCTCTTTATTTAACCCCTGATACAGTTGACGCCTGACCTTATTTTCACTTTTTAACAAATACCTTTTTGTGTGTGGTGTCCTAAAGCAGAACAATACCTACATACTTAAATACTTTATTCAGTATTTAACACGCAAGATCCACAAACATAAGCTTGCTGCAGACCATCTCACTGTGGTACAATCCATCCCTAATTTCTTCTAAAATGTCCCACGATTGTGTTTCAAGCACATAGTTATATACATGCATCCACATTTAACCACCTATGCCAGTATGTTTTTTTAAACATCGACCTTTAAGTGCCAAGGAAAGTGCATGCAATGAAAGTAAAAAAATAAAATAAAATAAATAAATGTGTCTACGAATGTAACGCTATCCCATCCAGGGCAGATGAGGCATATTGCATGAATAACGAGCCACCACGGACACATCCGATCTTTAGAATCACCCTCATTCACTCCAGAGATGCTTTTTGTCAAAATTAGAGGCTTTGTCAATTACTCTGAAATTGTAACTAGACTTTAATGTGTACACGAGGCTGGAAATCAGGAGCAGAGAGGAAATAAATTGAAAAAAAAATGGCACTATTGGTTACATTAAGCCAAAGATGCCTGGATAAGAACGCATGCCACTTCGACTACAGTAGTTGTTGAACGACTGTGTGATGAACTTGAGGCAGCTCTGGAGAGTGGTATCGCTCTCCAGTGCCGTCACTCCATGGAGCAGTGTCTCCAGGGAGCCGGGCTCTTCACTGACCGGAGAATGGTTCTGATCAGATGTTGAGTTTAAAAACAATCATTTCACATTTACAGTTTTGATTTGTTTCTTTAAGTAAAACAACTGAAACATGCGGAGAGACCTTTTATAGTAGGTTTCTTGGGAAGGGCAGAGTGACCAAAAGGCCATTGTAACTGGCACGGGTGCCCAGCCAGTTCCAGTGCTGGGTGAGAGTGGCTGTGTGCCAGCGGAGAGCCGCATACGTGGGGCAGGATCCGGTACCAGCTGCCACCCGAAGGTTGGGCTGTGGCGGGACACCCTCTTTCTGTGTGCTACTACCGCTAAGAAAATGCCAGCAGGTGAATCTGGCAGTTCTTGAGCCCAGGACTGAAAGGGGCAGAGACCTCATTCCAGCCACCCCTGGCTTAACCCAAACATCTGGAATTCCCCACCCCTGGCTCAAGTAGAACTGCCTCGTGTCTATGCTTTGGTACAATTAGTGCTGGGCTGTATCATACAAGATTTGCAGAAAAGTTATGCCCTACCGTGATATGTTTTACTGTCTGCGTTAACTTCTATCTGTGTGCCTGAGGCTTTTCAACACAAATGTATCAAAACTGATCTTGTTCCCCAGGGAAGTTGTGGTTTTGATGAAACTGCATTATGTACCGGAAAGTTTTTGACCAGTTCTGTTTGAATACAAAATACTGACACAGCTGCTGAAGTATGGACTTATGCTACTGAAGGAAGTTGTACTAATCACTGAGGGGGTGGCAGAACACGTTTATTAGCAATAGATGATCCAATATAGTTCTAGTGAGAGTCTGAGGCAAATGCCTCAAACACATATAATTTTTTCCCACACCATTTTCCAAAATAATTTGCTTATAGCCCTCTTCCTAAGTAAATTCTGCTGTCTGCGTGCCTCACCCTTCCACGCACACCTTCAGGGACTGAAGTGAAGAGAGGCACTACTCATTACTTCTGATCTTCTTCTCCAAGGATGCATTTCTCTTTTTTCCTCCTCCTCCTCAAGGAACAGGATTGTTTGAGAAATGATCCTCCAACATAATAAAGAACAGTTATTTCTACTTTTGAAATGAGGAAATGAAGCTGTGATCATTTAAGGGAATTAGATTCTTAGAAACCACATTTGAGGATTAGAAAAAGTCATCGAAGGATTCTGTGGCACAGCAAGGAGCTGAAGGAAGGACGCATGACTAATTATATTAGTGTACTGAGCCTGGTCATCCAGCTTCTTGCCTTCTCTGTTTGTAAAATACTTTAAAAGGCACTTAAAGCCAGTTCACCTAGTCAAAATTTAAAGAAAAATAGTTTCTCAGGGTTAATTCACAGTTGCCTATTAGAAAATTCAAGTAAATGCTTCATGGGCTCAGCATCTTCTGTAATGGGGGAAACCTCCCTCTGTGCAACACTGGGTGGGGTTTCATCTAATCATGGAATCACAGAATGGTTTAGGTTGGAAAGGACCTTAAAAATCATC
>RSEF01000001.1:194928932-194945072 GCA_003993805.1 Himantopus leucocephalus | reverse complement strand
AAATAGACAGTGGCAAAATTACCAGCAACAGCCTTGCTCTGCCTGACTTAATGTAACCTATTACAGCTAGACAGCTATCAATAACCAATTTACATTGTTCAAAACTAGCTCGTGTATCTTTATATAATCTGCAAAGCAGATATACAGTAAGTACATGTAGTCCACTGACATCCGTGAAGCATGTGATGTGCTTTAAATGAAATAAATCCTTAAGCTATTTACTGATTGGAGGTCTACAACTTGGTATTAATCGATATCAAGCAAACGAAGTGGATGGAAATAGCATCTAAGTCAAACTTGCTGGAGCACTCACTCTCTAAACAGGTGAATAAATACAGGGGAAAATAATATTCACTGTATTATGTCATTCTGCAACAGCAATTGTTACCAGCAAAACTACTGTCTACATCCTAGGAACTGAATGTAAAACTATGTAATTAAATGAGTTTATTTTAAAAGATGTATAAAATCCATAACTTCCCTGAGTAAATGTAATAAATAGGATCCAAAGTTCAAAACACTTGTAAATTTTCACTAGGTTACAAAACCAGCATTTTCTAGCAGAATGTGTCATTTTCCTGACAGTATCGTCTATTCTGGATAAGCCAATTAAAAACTTTCAGTATCAGTTCTGCAGTTACTTTAAATATTTCTGATCAAAGAAGTAATCGGTTTGCTAGTTACGCTGATGGCAGCCCAGCTATTTGGTAAAGTGTAATAACCACCCAACATGAAGACTAACCACAGAATCATACCAACTGTTGACCAAATGCAGTGGGAGACAATCTGTTCAGACTCCAAACACCCGTTAGTCACTGTGGCTGGACTGCAATTCTAAAAGTGATATTCAGTCTGCCAGAAAGACAAAATGCTGAACTGCAGCATTTTCCCAGAAAAGAAGACGGGTTAATGAAGAATGGGGTAGCCTATGAAGACTTTTTTATTTACTAAAATAACAGTATTTTTTTTATTATTAAGTTTCACAGGGGGAAAAAAAAAAGACCAAACATTTCTAATGGCCTAGTCCTCTTTAAGTAAAACCCTGACCTCACTGAAGTCAATGGCAAAATTCCCACTGAATTCCACAGGGTAACAGTTTCTCTCCTACCGACAGAGGTCCATTTTAAGGTATGTGTTTTTATTCTGATAAATGGCACTTTAAACAAAGAGATAAAGGACTATCCCCTTCAAATGCAGAATATGCTTTAGCGTATTTTCAGTTGTTGAAAGTGTTTATATGTATTATAATTTTTATATTATATAAATTATAAGATACTAATTTTTGTAAGTATTTTATATAAATGTATTTATATATTGTTATTACATATAAATATATAATTATATATTATAAAATGATCTATATCTATATAAATATATAATTTACATATTATAAAGGGTTTGACATGGAGCACCACACACATACCCGCTGTACACGAATGCCTTGCAAAGCTGCTATTCGGCATGGTGTTGGCTGATTGCCGCTGCTGCCCAGTCCAAGCTGGCCATTGCCGTTGTAACCCCAGACATAGACCTTAAAAACAAAGACGGGGATTTTAACTGGCTGCTACTATCTACTTCTTTTGAAAGCAACACAACTACTTCAGAGTTACAATAACAAGTTTCTACAACATTTTCTGTCCCCACAGCTTAGAATCTGTACATTATATGTAGATACACACAAACACACACACATAGATACATACCTATATAAACATACATATATATATACACACACGTAAACGTTTTTCTGTACCAGAAATTTTGGATGCTGCTTCTATTTAAAATACCAACTGCATGCTCATCTAAAATTCTAAACTTCCATATTCATGCTCTGTGAGAGTTAGATTATGTAAGACTACAATATTTTAATAGGAAGAGTAGAAAATAAGTGATTCATATGGCTGTTTCCCAGCACAGAGCAAATTCAGCATGAACACTTCCCTTTTTCAGAGCTAATTTCTCATTCAAAAATCCTTTAACAGAAAAGAAAACACACTAAAACAAGTATAAACTGGAAGATATGAGCAACAGTTTGAGTAGGCTGTTCACAGCTTTATGCTGAACATAAGAAAAAGGGAAAATACTGAGCTCTGACAATTTCAGTGACATATGTTCTACTGTAAACAATTAATAGCTACTTAGGTCTAAACTGAAATGTTTGGAGCAACGGAGCTAGAGAGGATGTAGACTGTCAAAAATCTTCAGCTCATATGAATTAAACCAACCAGAACACTACAACCTCTTCGTATCTTTGCAATGAGGATAAAAAAGTACGAGAGGGATTCAAGGAATACTGCAGGAGAACAAATATATGCCATGTACTTTTATTTTCTGTGTTTTCTCCTGAGATAAAGTGTGCATATATAAGCATTGAAAATTAAAATAGCATTCACTGATTATTCTCACGCTCCTGATACTTAAGATTCTAGTACAGACAATAATTTATTTTTCTATGAATGTTAAAGACAGCAGTGGGATAACATATTAACCAGCACTTTCAGTTTCGCTAGAATATAATACCAGGTCTGAAAATCAGTAAATCAGTGATACAAACTTAGTTATTTTTACATATGAGAAAACAAAACTAGTATGAAATGCTAGGTATACATATATAGGTTTGATATGATTTAATCCCCTAATTTATAAAAACCTCCTGACCTTCACAGTGCTGTTTTTACTTCAGAACTGTATTTTCAAGTAAATTTGAAATTTGATACTTGAATTCCTTCAACTGAAAGCCAACTTCAATAGTTGACACAGAGTAACAGCTGCTAAATTTTACCAGTAATCTCATAATCCAAAAAGCCACAATCCAAATGTTANAAGTAACAGCTGTTAAATTTTACCAGTAATCTCATAAACCAAAAAGCCACAATCCAAATGTTAGTGAACAATTTTCCCCGTTTCACTGTACCTCCTTTCTAAAGAAGAAACCATAATCAGCGTGGATAGGAAGATGTGCTTAAGTATGTCAGAATATGCAGGGCAAGTTACGGTAAGGGAATTTACAAGCAGTATAAGCAGGTAGATTCGAGGGACTCTGCAAAGGTATACTTCTTTTCTGAGTAGCAGCTCAATACTGACAGGTTTAAAATCATCTACATCCCATGACATTACATAAAATAAAATTCAGTCAGAAAATTCACTTAAAATTTCTTACCTCTCCATTTTCCACCACAGCCATAGAGCACATCTGTCCACAAGCTATATTAACTACTATTTTATTTTGTAGGCAGCTGGTAACTCTTCGAGGAATTGGTTGATTAGCTGTTGAACCAGATCCAACTTGGCCTGAGTTATTATAACCCCATGTGTATACCTGTTGTTAAGAGAATTGTCATAAAAGAAGACTCTACAACATACAGTTCAAAGTACATATTCAGGAGAGAAAAGTTATATGCGTAAAAAATTACACTTTGAGTTCAAGTGGATGTATTCTTTTGAAGATACACAGGTTTACAATTTCATTGTTTCTATCAAAAAGATGCCACTCACACTATTTATATATTCCACACCTTTATGTTCCTCCAATCAAAGGTAAGAGGCGATATGACAGCTACATTAATGCTGGAAAAATCCACTGCTAGTTTTCCAGAACCCAAAGGAAAAAGGCTAACTGGACACAAATGGCACCTCAAAGTAAATGACAGAAAACTTTTTACTTTAGTGGATAGAACTCCTTACATAAATGTGATTTATATTAATGTCAGCTTTAACGCCATTAACCATTTACAGTAGAACATAGCATAGGAAGGAACTGGCTGCCCTCTACAAAGACATTATATTTGTTATTAGAAGCAGATGCGGCACAAAAATCGATGTTTTGCATGCTCTCCAAAGCAGCTAGACCCTATCAGGTTTTCCATTTTTATCGAACATTTGTGTTGCATCCGCACTGTGAGGATAGCAAGAAGCAAGGTCTAATGCTCTAGGTGCAGAATGTTTTCCTGTTTCTCACATATGTGAATTTCATTAAGAGAAAAAGAGAGATTTATTCCAGTTATTCTCACCTCTCCATCGGATGTTAACACCATAGAATGATGAGAGCCACAGGCAACTTCAATGACTTTCTTGTTCACCAAGTTAGTGGAGACTTGACAGGGAATGAAACCATGATTTGTTGTACCATTGCCCAACTGACTATAAGCATTATGACCCCATGTATACACTTCTCCTTCTATAACAAAAATGCAAAAAGCTGTTTTAAAATCTCTATTTTTCTAATGAGTACACAACACAAAATTACAAACTGAAAAGTCAAATTCAAAAACAATATACATATTTAAGTGTATACACATATATATGCCCTTTAGTGCTCTTAGGCCCATAGACATACCAATGCTACCTTCACATAGCATTGACCACAAATCCAAAAGGATAGTATCACCATAATCTTAGTAAAGGAAACCATATAGCTAAAAGAAAGGAGATAATGCAATATAGAAAAGGATGAAATGACAGACAGGAGTCTCCATTTCAATTTCTTTGATACTGACAATCAATCAAAATTTCTTGTCTATGCCCTGGCACCATTTCCCTCTTTGGAAAATGCAAATAACAAGCTTTCATTCCTTTACAATATACATGAAGATGCTTGTAAGAAAAACTTATTATCACTTATTAATAAATATATTATTATTTATCTATTATTTAAACATACTATTCATGTCCTATATTTTGAGAAACATGCTAGTAAAATTAAGAATGCATGAAATGTCTGACTGGGTTAGACGAATGGTCCGCCTGGTGCAAAATTCTGTCTCCAACTGGCAAGATAAAAAAGCTGCTGCTTAAGGGAAACATGCGCCTGGTCGCTTTTTGCGGTTCCCAAGCATTTACAATCACTAGTGTACCAATATTACCAGGTACTTCTGGTTCTCTTTAATGTACATATATTGGGCCATTATCCATGAAGCTAACACCTTTTTGTACTCACTTTATTCATCTGTTCCAAATCAAGTGTCCTCTAGTCACAGTAGTGTGGGACTTGACGAATAGCTGTCCTACATTCATCTTGCCTATTATCATCATCATAATTTGCTAAACCTAAATTACACTGTTATTGCAGGAGAGCTAGGTTTGACATACAACTCCATCAGATTTCTGAAGAGATCACCAAACTCCGTATCCCTAAGAAGGGTTCCCTCAGAACTACAAAGGCAAAATGTGCTACAATAAATCAATATTTGTCTACAATAATAGGTTAAATCTAATGACTTTATCCTGTCAAAAGCAAACAACCTTCTCCTCGTTTCACAAACACGAGGATACAAATTTCAATAAACAGGTGAAACAACCACACAGAAACATACAACAAACTGGAAATAATAGTAATTAACACAAGAATTGTGAAGTATGTAATGGCTGTCTGAAAGGCAGGATAAAAGAGGCTGCGCTGAATGGAAATTATTCATGTGAATGGAGTCATGAGCAAAAATCATTAAGGATCAGTTCTGGACCTGTTCTTTTGCAATACTGTTCGCAATACCTGCTCATCATCTGGGTAAGGAATATGAGCACGTCAGTGAGATTTGCAAGCAACAAAGCTTAGAAGAATGCAGGTGCATACATAAAAAGCATTCAGAATGGTCTGCCCTAAAGACTGAAGAAAACNTGCAATACCTGCTCATCATTTGGTAAGGAATATGAGCATGTCAGTGAGATTTGCAAGCAACAAAGCTCAGAAGGATGCAGGTGCATATATAAAAAGCATTCAGAATGGTCTGCCCTAAAGACTGAAGAAAACGGTGGAATGTAACTGAATATAAAGAACAGTCACACATTTACAACACAATTCCCCACACCTACCTTTAGCATCTAATCTAGAGTACTCAAAAAGATTTCTTCTCATTAATGGTCAAGGAGAGACAAATGTGAACATCATCAGTCAGGCTCTAATAGAACCTCACTGGGAACACACTATTAGCCATTTGTCTTGGAGAATAATGTACTTAATTATGAACAGAAAGGCCACTGGCATGATGTGGATAATAGAGGGTCAATGAGACAGCAGAAAACAAAAGGCTGAGAGACAACATAACCGGTCTTTAAAGCACATCCAAAAGGAGGTACAGGAGGGAAAAGACGAATTTTAGCTGAAGGACAACGTTAGCACAAGAACGTACGGGCATAATGTAGCGACTGAAAAAGCATTTCAAAAGCAATCAGAAGTTCCAAACTTAACTGCAAGGTAAAAAAACTTCCAAAAGCAGTAAGAAGATCAAAGCAGAGCTTGAAAAACTTTGGAAAAGAACTAGCTATGAACAGAGCTAGCTGACGTCTCATATTCACCTATGAAAATATGTTGGACTTGATAGCCCAGAATGCCTATCCCAATTCTTTCTCTTGTGTTACCAGCACAGACCTTTCACATCTGCTGGACTAATTAAAGTGGATTATCTGAAAAAGCAATATTTGGATCATGCTTTACCTTCTGTAGCAAGAACAACATGAGGGCCGCTTCCGTAACTCAGACAGGCTATCTTTTTGCCACATAGAGAATCTAATCTCCTTGGTTCAATAGTGCTCTGCATGTCACCTGTTCCCAAACATCCACTGCAGTTCATGCCAAGCACAAACACCTGTTATAAAAGAATCACAAAATAATTTAGGTTGGAATGGACGACCTCCTCCATAGGTCAACTAGTCCACCTCCCTGCTCAACAAAGGTCTAAATAGATCAGTTGACTCAAGGCCATGTCCAGTAGAGCCTTGAACACCTCCAAGGAAAAGATCTCACAACTCCTCCAGGATTTAACCACTGTCATTGTAATTTTTTTTCCTAATACCGAATCAGAATTTTGCATCTCACAGCTTGTGTCCATTGCCTCTCATCCTGTCACTATGCACCTTCAAGGAATGTCTAACTCCATCTTCTCTTTGTCCTCTGACTTTGGTAGGAAGCCATTAATTTGAATTGAAAATGTTTTAGTAGCAATCAAAATGATCAGGCATTTTTGCATGCAATTTTTTCTAGGTATACTATCATAGTACTGGCTTTCAGAATAACTTGATACATAAATGACTAAATACGTAATGTTCATACACACTCTTGGACAATTACCTCATCATTTTCAGTTGCATACAACACTTCATTACCAGCACTGCCAAACACACAGGCTTGACGAATTAACTTGAGCTCTTCTTGGGAACAAAGTGAAAAAATTGGCCATTTCCCAACATCCAGCATCTTCAGGGCTGACAATAATGTTGCCTCCAAGACCTGGTGTTATAAAAGATGATATCAAGTACCTAGTCAGAGAGAATTGTATACCTTTGCACAGTAAAAAGGGAAAAATCAGAGAAACACCACCATCTCCTTTTTCAAAGACAAACCAATATTTCAGTTCTAGAGTAATATTTGGAAGGTAGCTATTAAAATAAGCAAATAAAATATATTGTGATCCAGAAAGAAAGGATCTATACTATCTAAGATCTATGGAGAAAAGTACCATGTAAGAAGTTAAATGGTGAGGTTGTATTTTCACTATATTCATACAACATAACTACTAGCTTATAGTGTACAGGATTCTAATCTAAAGTGTAAAGTATACATTCAAAACTTGAAAATAATTTGTGTCTTTTCCTCTGGTGCTGAAATTACTGTTAAAAGAAGAAACCATAAAAAAATCTGCCCAAGAGTATGCTTATCTTTGAAAAATATATACATTTGTTTTCACGTATTGAAAACGGAAACTTGAGAAACCTTTTCCTTTCTCCTTTACTTCTGAAATTTACTTCTGTGTTTCAACAATTACTGAATCTTTGGGAACTTCCTAAGAATACCTGCATTTTACGTAAGTAGAAATATAATAAAAGAAAAAATGTAATTGAATGTTTTCCAGCTTATCCAAGGACAAATGACAAGTTTATAGTTAAAGGAAAAGAATAACAGGTGTCTCCAGACACTACAACTAGTCAAGCTAACGTCTGAATCTCATGCAACATTTCTACTGCTTTAGCATAGCATAAATCAGAAAAATGTTGCAGTATCAAAATTTAATAGCAAATTTTGCATGGAGCATGCATCAAATTTTCTTTACTGAAATTAAAACAGGTTCTGGACATGAAAGAAAAGGAATGCTACTTGCCAGATCTGAAGGTAAGTAAGAATGTCTGTGATACGCAAAAACTATTATGTAGTTCACCACCTTAACAGTGAAGATTGCATCATTAGTTTATTTCTAGCAGGTAGCAGAGTTACAAAGTGATCTGTTACACAACATATTTTTTTCTACCTCTGACTGAAACAAAGATGTGAATAAATACTAGTTTGGAGTCTGAAGCACATTATGTCAGTTATAAGAATATTGCTTTTTTGATTAGTATCACTTAGTAAGAAAAAATGTACACAGAAACACAGATAACATTTGAAACTACAGAAATAAACCCTAAATAAATCCTGAATTAAAATCTTTAAACAAATAGCAGTTAATCACACATTTCTTTATAATACACTTCTGAGGAAGGGAAAGGAGGGTTGGTCATCTTTACTACAGAGAAGTTGTGGTTTTGATCACACCAGTTCTTTCCCCATCTCTTCACACCAAGTAACTGAACAATTTCAGCCAAATTTGCAAGTGAAAGGGAAGTAAGATTCCACTAACACAATCCATTTGGCAGGAGGCAGCTGGACAATCAGACATGTATGTTATGAAATAAGTCAGCAAGCTAGTCCTAGGAAATGCTGTCCTCCATGACATATAGCAGGGTTATAAGAGACGAAGGACGTGAATCCATATGGAATCAGGCTTCATTCATCTGCTGTTCGCAGAACAATTTATGTCAAGAGGCTAGCATTAATTCTATGAAGGATTTTAGGCACTTTCAAAATATGATAATAAATACTGAAAGCATCACAGACTACTCTTCCAATTGCATCAACAAAACTGCATCCCACTTTTGCTTAAGACTGATGAAGCCTGAGGTTCAAAAGGACAGTCAGAGTGTCCTTCAATTGTACAGATTCCCTTACTGGAATAACGTAATGGTTTCTTTAAAATGTGGGCTCTAAATTTCAAGTGCACAGTGGGTCAGAATCCATGCACCATAAATAGAAAAGTCTTTTTCTGTAACCTCTTCCTATAAAGCGCTCATGTTCTACCCTCATAATTAACAGGTAAAAAAACCCAATGAACTGTAGCATTTCTTAACACTAAAATAATACACTGAAGGGAAAAACCCAAACTACTATTACAAAAAGCACTCAAGGAAACAGTTATGATACTGATTTTTTTAACAAAAGAAATAACAACAAACTTTATCAGACTAAAAAATAGCCATAATCTAAATCCTGTCTCTGGAATTATTAGTTGGAATTCAACTCAGTAAGAGATATTCTGTCACCTTTCACATTTTTCTTCCCTCCCACGTTTCTCCATTATATTTTGTCCCCAATATATGAAAAACAGCTTGAACTATCAGCCTGCCAATATTTATGTCCCATAAGTGATCAGTCTATATTTGCACAGTCATGAGAGAGAGTTAGATCAGAATTTTTAGACCAGAGATTTCATATGGTCCAGCTACCTATGCCAAAGGTGTATCAGTTATGCCTCAAGAATTCCTAAAACTTCTACACTTCACTTGACCTCAGCAATCAGTTTGAAAGCTGGTTATTCAGTTTTATTTGTCATACAGATCACCTTAAAAGGCATCATCATTAAGCTCAAAATCTGAATTATGTTTCATTAAGTTTTACACACAGTATTCAAAGAAAATAAAAGAGAATAATGGGAGGAAGTTTTTGCTTCAAATTATGCTACAAAAGTCAATTCTAAAAAGTTTATGTTGTTGAAACATTAGGCTGGAACATGTAACTTTAGACTTAAGACTAAATTAAACCAGCCTTGTAAGGGAAAGGAGCCATTCAACCTAATTAAAATGAATATATTGCTATTCTAATATTTTGTGGATCAGAGAAGCAACATTTCTTTTGCTAGTATCATTTTTCTACCTATAGCTTTGGTTTTCTGTTTATCTTCAAAGCTACTAGCAGGTACTAAGCTACTGCTAAATGGAACCAAGTGCCTTCCTTTTGAGTCAAGCAGTACAGAATTCTCAATACAAATTCACACTCTGACCTTGACACTGATTCCTTGAGAAGGAGGAGGTTCATCCTCCATATGGATTTGTGCTTCTGTCCCCCTGCAGAGAGAGAGCAGTGGTTAAAATCACCATATCATATTGCAGCAACAATACTTTATGGAACTATACGCACTTAATATTAAGCCAGAACTATTCGCTTCTGTGGGGTGAGAAAACGAGAAACACAAAGATGTCAACTTTGGTTTTATATTCAATTGTACAGTGACCAGCAGACTCTGCTCTTCTATATTCTTACCTAAAATAATAATTCTTGGACAAAACTTTTTTTTTTTTTTAAACAAGAAGAAAAATTAATCAGCCTGTGATTGGAAAGGACAAAGTTTTATTAAACATAATACTCCAATGTCTTTTTATGGCTGTAAAAATAAATTTAGAACCTTGCTGACATAACTTTGGAAGACATTTCTTCCAGCAAACAAAAAGTACACTTGTCAGAGCTTTCTGTTTCTGGCTTAAGCCTTCAAATGCTCTTTTTTCCAGTTCCATTCTAAAAACCAATGTTAGAAAAACATTTGGGTCTTTTCAGGTTTACTGAGAATTGTTAAAATATTCACTTTGCTTCAGAAAATATTTCTAACCCTGTAAATTACTTGTGTAATTTCTATGTATATTATCAATAGAAACAAATTTTCAGATCAGATGTTTCTTCTATCCTTAAATTATTTCCTAACATAAAGCCATGCAGCTTCATTTTCAGAAAAACTGCAAAAATGAGTAAGCAGCTCTGAAGCTGTGCAAGCTTCTTTTACTCCACAAGTGAGAATACTGAACACACAATTTTCTTCGAGGCACATTGGTTCAGCCAATGATAAAAATTTGTTTACTACCCACTTAAAATTAAACATCTGTAAAAATCTGACTACAGGCAGAATAACATTCAACAAACAAGAAGCTACAATTTTACTTAGTTACTTTTCAGAGGAATACCACACTAAAAGAAGTATCAAATGTAGCTTTATAAAACTGCCTAACTTACTACTAAACATGACTCTTATGTAAGACTTTTATGCCATAAGACCTAGGCCAAGGATCTAGAACACATGAAATTCATATGATTTAAATATTACAAACATTAATGATTTAACACATATAATTTAATTTACTGACTAAACAATTGTTTTTATTTATTGAAAACAAATAAAAAACTGAACAATTGCCACAGCTCAACCATACTGAATGTGCACGCTGTTAAGCTTATGCTTTAACAAAACCCACAAATCTATATACACACAGTGTATTTTATACACTTAGTTTGAGACATTAAATGATAAATTCAGCTTACGTGTGAAAGTCCAGCTACTCTCTTGTCCATGTTGACTTTGAGCTTAAGGCTCAAACACACAACCAGGCTGAAATAACTTGAAGCTAAGTTATATTCCCTTTCAATTAGGAAAGATAAAGGGCTGATTCAGTTGCCCACACATTAGCACCTACTGCTAGTTGAGATGACATTGCGGATCCCCAACACCAAACGGTGCTGGCAGATATAAACCAGGACCTATGGGGTATCCATGCCATGATGGAGCAGCAACAAAGAACTAAACAGTGTTAGTTATGTATGTGCAACTGAACAGAGCCCTGAATAAGCACACATAGCTATTTACCATGCTTTACAACTTAATGTTGTAAAGGGTAACTTGTTAAGCTCTTGCTATTAAGTGATTTGTTATTTTCTTATTTTCTTCAATGTACTTACTCGTTCAAACAAGAACACAACCAGTTGATTTTGTGTACATTATCTCTAAACTAGAAACAACTCACCTAATTAAGGCCTTTGGCATGTCCACAGCCTGAGCAGGACTGTATTACTGAATTGCAGTTCTGAAACGTTTAATTTCAAGTATGTGAGTAGCCCTACTGTGAAACTGATTATCAGGGCTATCCAATATTTTGCAGCATCAATTTCCAGCCCATCCTAGCAATGCGGTTACCCACTTTTTGGCCATCCTTAGCCTACACTCAGCCCACAGGGCTGACATGTCCCCCAAGACTATTAACTAATTTTCTAATTTAAATAAATGTAGAATTCTCTACTTCCTTCCTCAAGCCGTTTGATATATAACTGATACCCTTGATTCTTCAAGTTCTAATATTTAAATTAAATTGATTCAGTTTAGATAAAAGCATGGTTTGACTTTAAAAGCAGTTTGTTAGTATAAAGAAAGATATGTTAGGATCTAACCATCTGCTACCTAACAAAAGCTTCTCCAGCCCACTACTTTTCAGAGTCCCACAAACACGCTGACGGTTTTGTCCCAACTCTTCAAGAACAAAGACCACTTACACATCCTTACACCTCAAGAGTTATAACGTGTTATCTTATATATAGCTAAGAGAAAATTACCCTGCAATTCCATTCTTCAAGCTGTTCTGCAAACACAGACACCTTATTTCTGAGCAGCCCTACAGGAGTACATGGGATGGCTCAAATTACACCAGTTTATTCAAATTCATNTTTTATTCAAATTCATATATTCTAATAAAAGCACATACTGATTGCCACAGGTCTGCATCTGCAAAGGTGGTCTTTCTAAAAACCTGGAATTGATTTAAGAGTACACATTCACCCNAAATTCATGTATTCTAATAAAAGCACATACTGATTGCCACAGGTCTACATCTGCAAAGGTGTTCTTTCTAAAAACCTGGAATTGATTTAAGAGTACACATTCACCCTGGGATCTTGAAAATAAAGAAAAAAAAATTAAGCCTATCTCAGAATCATTCTTATCTGCGTATCTTTAAAATACTAGTTATGATTCATATTTGCCTACTCGTAGGAATTTTCCCTCCAGAAAAATAACCCTTGTATATACAGAGTAAAGCAAAGAAAAACAGTATTTTCATTAAAAAAAAAAAAAGACAAAAACCTGTATATTTGAGTACTTCAGGTACAGAAGAAAAACATATCCTAGTTATTTCAGGCAAGTTATTGGTGTTGTTAATCTACTAAATCTTATAACATGCCTTTAATTGCTAAGAAACCTTACTTTAAAGTAGCTAGCCACTACGTTTTTTATAAAAAAAATGCAATACTTACTTTAGAAAGCAAAAAGGTAAGCAAGAAATATTTCTCATGTATTAACACTTTGCATACGTTTTCGCTAGCTGTTTCCAAAAAAAATCTGAAGTACAGATCTAAAGAAGAAAACTTCATTGTTATAAATTTCTTGAGGAAGTGCACAGGATTTTAATACAAAAATATTTATAATAAAACTTGCACAAATCTCTTATCTGGAATTCAAGTACAATTAATGATCTGAACAGCATACTCTGGCAGTCTGAGCTTAGATCTTGGAATTTGCAAGTTCTGACCCTGGTTTCGGTCCAACCATGATAGGTCTTTGGGTAAGGCACATATGCTGCTGCCGTACAGGTAAGACTGAATTAAGGAACACAAATACTAGTTCTAATAGCCAAGTTTTATCAGCAGTCTAAGACCACTGAATGCTAAATATTTAAACAGGTTCACTGACTCATTAGAATGTAAACATTCTTGTAGATTCTCTCTCCAGGAACTTGGCAAGCAAACAAAAATTTTCAGAACTCCACTTAGTATTTCCTCCCACTTCATTTCAGCATTTATGAATCTCATCTGCTGAATCAAAGGTCTGTCTGGAGCTTCTTCCCCAAGGACTCTAAACCACAGATTTAGGAAAAATTAGGAGGAAAAAGTCACAGGAAAAAAAGGGACTTGCTGACACCTTTAGGAAAGGAACCTAACCTTCTCTGATACTCTTGATTTCTCAGCAGTTTCCTACTGGAGTAATCATGAAATGATGTTAACTTGTCCAGGCGATCTTGCAGGAGAGGACAGACCAGTAATATGGTCAACAGTTATTCCTATTGAACAGGTCGCATTCCCTTTCTAGAAAGACTATTTTCAAAATTATCTTCCTTCTTCATGTACAGTGAAATGTCACTACTCCATCCAGTGCTGACAATAAACTGACAGAATTCAGCTTGTCGTTCATTCTTCCATTTATTCCACATTTTCCATTACCAAGAAATTGCAGACCTTGAGAAACAGTAAGTGGTTGTTTGAAAAACTACTAACGCCAACCAAAGCACAGTCTTCTCTCCTTCCGTTCTTGCTTCTTGACACCAGACTGTGACTTCTTGGCTCTTGATGCAAGCTCCACTGGCTGCCTACTAACTGCAAAAGCAAATCTACATGCAGCGTAGAGGCTAGATCCAAGAAACTCTGAAAGACTGGAGTATTTACAGTCTGAAAAACTGACATCCTTGACCTTGCAAGGTAGGTAACTGCTACAGAAATTTCTGATTGAAATTATCTGAGATAAGACAGCTTTATTGTCTCAATCTCCAGAGATAAAACTTTAGCCAAAAGCATCTTGTCAGATGCCACCTCTCTTTTGGCATGTCAACCAATTCCACTTGTTGGCTCCAGGGATGGACCTCCAGCAAGTTTTCAGAGGTTCATCTACATGTAGTATGCTGTATTGGAGCTAGATTCTTGAAACCTATTTGCCTTTTTTTTTTCAGTAACACCATCACCCCCAAAAAGAAATTGGTTGCCAGGAATGAAAGCAGTGAAGGATGAGATACAAACAATACACAAAAGAAAACATGGGCACAGGAAAAGCAAGGAAGATAGTGGGAATACTGTTCTGTTACCCATGCTTACTACCATCCCTCAATACAGGTTCAATACCACTGCAATAAAAAGCAAATACATCAGGGAAAAATGTTTTGAAAGAAGTGAGAAGACAGGAAAGAAAACCAAGGGCATGATTTTTCAACTCTCCAACGGTTTAAAAATAAGTGTTAGGGTCTGGTGTGAAATTTCTGCCTTAAGTGACAAAATTGCTTTGAAAAATCATATGTAGATTCCTGGGACACCTTCCCCTCACCTCCAAAAAACCCCACCCTGGAGTTTTGGGCTAGCAAGACAATTCATAGAATCACAGAATCACAGAATTGTCTAGGTTGGAAGGCACCTAATTCAACTAATTTGATTTTTATAAAATCATCTAGGACTTTTAAAAGTCCTAGATGATGGTAAGACACGTTGCTCATATTAAGTTTCTTTATTTCTCCCTTTACTTTTTTCCCCCTAAGAACTGCTGTCTATCATCATCGTTGATGTAGAATGGCGTGTTGTTTACCAGTGAGCAACATGAGTGGAAGTGACTGACAAAATGCATCACGACCCACCAGAGGGACAATGTTTAAAGCAGAAGACAAAAAATCTCAAATTCTTTTCTCATTCTACAAACCCTACAGTCACCCTGAAAAAACAATTTCAAAGCTTTGGCTCTCCAACTACTTGACTTAAAAAAAATATGAAGATTTGAATAAAGCTACTAACAACTAATAAGAAAGAGAAACTATATAACAAACTAATGAAAGCCAGAAATACAGAGACTAGAAAACAGTAATGAAGTTTATACTAAAATTATGCCTCTGACAGACTTACTGAAATGTCAAGGTCAGCACCTAAAAAAGCCTGAGAAGAAGGTGTCAATCAAGAAATATTGTCAAATAAAATGTTAAAAATATTTACACTTCTTTCTACAGGTGCAAAAATAGCTTTTGAAGACAATCAAGTGTTTCAGATTATGGAAACAAAACAAGAACTACCTTCAAAGTTGAAAAGCACTATAGGAGGATGGTGGAGTCATTTTCACATAGCTTGTGGTTTACTTCTGCAGTAAAAGAAAAAAAAAATCTAATGAGCATTATCTCCAGACCCTGAAGTGTACTAAAATAATCAAACATTTTGTTAGACAGTCTCTTGGGAACAGGATGTCACTCCTGTATCTATATCTAACTTAATGTAATCTAATGTAACCTAAATCTAACCTGAGATGCTGAAGAAAAACATTTGTTCGCATTTTTTATGTGGCTGAACCAAGATTTTCAGAAAATTAAATTGAAAAGCTTTTTCTCTGCAGAATTGTTAGCCAAACTCTGAACTCGCTTCAGCTCCTGTAATCCGTACATACATACAAACATAATAAAATACAACTGATGCAATTGTTAGCTCTTGTCTCTTTTAAATCACAGAAC
>RSEF01000001.1:194877004-194906090 GCA_003993805.1 Himantopus leucocephalus | reverse complement strand
CAAGGTCCCTTCCAACCTAAACCATTCTATGATTCTATGACACAGTACGTAACAGAAAACTGCTTTTGTCTCACATGGGCTGCAGGCTCACAAAGGTGGAAATTCCCTGTTTAATGGAGGTTAAAGTTTTCTCACTGGTGGGTACCAACAGGCTAGTTTAAACAGGCTAAATTTATTTGTATGTTATATCACTATTTCTGTTTTTTTTTTTTAAAAAAAAAAAGAGAAAACACATAGAATCTGTAATTACGGGGGAGTAAAAGGTCAGGGCAACCCAACCACAGCCGATGTGCTCGGACAGAGCAGTCAGTCTCACCAACAGAGAATTAAGGGGATGTACCCACCAGAGGAGGACCCCAGCCCTCTGACTGTAGGAGACTGTATCACAAGAAGCCTTATCCCATGTTTCCCTTCTGACAAAAGGGAAAACTCTCTTTGCCTCCTCTGCTGTGTCAGCTCAGACCTTTCCCTGAGCTGACTCAATGCTCTGAGCCAGCAGGGAAACAGCCCGGTCTTCCGCTGATTTGAATTGACTCCCAGGTGGATCCACTGAGCAAGGAGCAGCAAGCAGGCAGGAGGCCAGGAACAGAGAGTGAAGCAGAAGTGGGGGCTAAAAACAGGACCTCTCCTTTTTCACGGGGGTTAGCACTGCTCGATCCATCTGGTGAAACCACAGCCTCACTAAGAACAGAAGGAATCGGACTGTTATCCCTGTGCTCCGTATGGAAGCAGCTGGTTGGAGAAACACCGTGTTTCTATTGCCTTCCTTTCGCCCTCCTATAACACATTGCTTGGCAATGCTCATTTGTTTAACTCATTGTTTGTGAGCACAGAAGAAAAGTTTGCCGAGTGCCAAGATTTAATTTTCTGGGGACCTGTTAAAAGGCTTAATTCAGTGCTTTTTCAGCAAAGATTCCAATGAGAATCTTTTACCAAATCTTAACAAAGCAAAGTTAAGTGTTCCATATTCAGCCCAAAGTTGACAAGGCTAGAAGCAGGTTTTGCAGGTAGGAGATATTTTACTGCATTTCTTCAGATTTCAGATTCGATACTTCCAGAGACTCTCTAGGACGGATGCTGGTGTGGTAACCTTCCTCCGCACGGGCACTTGTTTTGTAGCATAAAAATTGGTGTTCTTCAAACGGCACATGCACTCATGAACGTTAGAAATACGTATGGAGGTTAAAAGATTTTAAGACACACTGCATGCTTCAGAAGCAAAGCAGAAATCTTTCAAAAACACAAACACTGCAGCTTAATTTTTGTGGCCAGACTCTGAACTGTGGCTATGTTTACTTGTTGCTGGACGAGCAGGAAATTGTGATTCCCAGTTCTGTATTGCAGGGCTGCTCTAATTAAATGCTTACCAATATATCATATCTAACAGAGACTACAAAAAGGGAGAATAGGAAGCAAAGGGGGAAGAAAAAAAACGGCTAAATAATATTGTTTTAAACACAGTTCTCCAGCGTACTGTACTGTACGTTTTCCTTTACTCCTTTGAAAGTGGGTAGAAAATACTATTGTCATGGTTTAGGCCAAATCAGCTACTGGGGACATGGGGGACCCCAGATGGGACTGATAGATGCTCCCCTCTACCTGTCTTCAAAAAGAGAGGCAGAGGAGGGAAAAAGAGACTTATGAGTTCAGAAGGAACTAAACTATTTTCATGAAATATTAATAATAAAAGGAAATAATGAAATATATAAAAAAACCATACAGAGCTCCCAGTATGACAATCACGACACCGGCTGGCACTGGGGCAGTCCCAGGCTGGACTCGGTGACAGACAGGAACTGGATTCCAGATCTGGATTCAGGATCGGGATCAGGATCAAAGGCAGATGAAGAGTCCTCCTCAGATGTTGGCCATTGAAGGAAGAGAGCTGACCCTTTGATCCCTCAGCTTTTATACTGAGTGCAACGCAGATGGGATGGAATACCCTGTTGGTCAGTTTTGGGTCACCTGTCCTGTCCGCTCCTCCCCGCAGGTGCGACCCCTCTATGCTTGGTAAGGTAATTTATTTTTTTTTTACCTTTTAAATTCCACTTCCTTTCTTATTGTTCCGCTCATTGCCCCTATCAACAAAACTGAACTAGGTCCAGCCAGGTGGCTGCCTATACAATACAGGCATGTGGGATGAATAGCTCCTAAATATTGCAGTACTTTTCTCTCTTGCAATGCTATTTACACCTAGAGGGATTTCCCTTAAGTGTTGTCAGAGGTATTTTGATTCACCTCAGTCACATCTTAGCATCCAGAAGGATTTTGTTGTTGNTTTTCTAATTTTTTTTTTTTTTTTTTTTTTTTACATTTTCCTGACTTAAAAGCTTTCTGTTGTACTAGTGTGTTTAAAAATTGCTGAAGATCCCAATTGTTTTAATTGCTTAAATTGCCATTCTGTTTCTCATCTACACAACTAGAAAAGCCAAAGCTAGCCTTATTGCTATCACAGAACACGTCTAAGTGTGGGTAGAGTAAGAGCTGTAGGGAAAACAAATTGAATAAAGAACTCTAGTTTCCTATCTGGTTTCACTCACAGGGAAAGGAGGGCAGGCTTTGTTGGGAATGGACCAGTTTTTCTGGAGTTGAGGAGACTGTTGTTGTGTATAAACCCATTAGCGAGATACAGTAACCTCTAATCCATCCCTGGCTTGTTTGCAGACGGGAAACTAAGTCCCATTAACTCTCCTAGCTGAAAGAGAAAAAAAAAATCATGCACATTCTCCTTCCTTTATTCATTGTAAAGTCTCAGAAAAAATAAACAACCTTGCTAGCTTTGGAAAAAGGTTTAAACAGTATAGTAAGATTATAAATTTCCAGCACCAGAGAGATCTTATTTTTATGAAATCACTTGGATTCCTCAATCTACTTTCAAAGATCCTGACCCTGAAGTTACCAGCAGGTAAGGATACCATCACACTCTCGATGGCTGCTCAGGATATACCTCCACAGCATCTTAAGCTGACCTAAGTTGCAGTGCGTTATCACTGCCAACCAGACATGCTTCCTCATGTCCTTCCTTGTGCCAGTTCAGGAAGCTAACCAGATGAAAACCACCTAAAAGGAAAACTTAGTTTTTTTGCCAAATCAGTTCCCTGAACTGATGCTCTACCTGGTCATGACTGTTGGTTCCTCTGCCTGGCAGAGGACAAGACCATGCGTCCAGAACATGGGACTACCCCAGCCCGGATTCAAACTGTTCTCAGCAGCATTATAGTACACATATGCTCAGTCTGGATTTAACCAAGTAAATGTAGGTACTAAAAGCAGTCCAGCTTCAACAGCATGAAGATTTGGGTGGGTTTCTTTCCTCAGAGGGGAAGTTCTTAGAGTGAAAGGCAAGAAATGAAGTACTAAAAGAATCAGTATTTTATTTCACATCTGCATTAATGACCTTGGCACAGAGAACAGAAATGAAACAGCAGATGACAGAGTTGTATAAATCAAAGACATAACATCATAGAAAAATAACCAATTTTGAAGAGGGCAAGAATAAGTATGGGATGACATTTAGCTACAGAAAATGCAAGGTTACATGCTCAGAGAAGACTATTAATTATTTCTAACCTAAGGTGTGATTTCTTAGAATCAGGGGGATGAAAAAGCCACGAGATCACCAATGGATTACAAAATGAGCATGGGACACCAACGTGATACAGTTGTAAAAGGCAGACAATAACATAAAGGTAAATGCAGGAGATACAGGGAAATATTAATGCCTTTGTACAAGCTGCCTGTGGATTTCTTCTCCTTGTTCTTTTTTGATTTTTTCTTCATTTTTGTCTATGTGCAAATAAGAGCAACACAAGGGTAAAACGCTGAATTTTATGGCTGGGCACTGAGCCAATCCTTAGGTAAGAAATTAGTGACTCCAGTGTGTCAATTGCCTTTTTTATGGCATTTCTTCTATGGTAACCCTAACGAAACCCCAATTAAAGTGAACACAACAAGGTGCTTTGCTGTGACCAGTCTGGCAAGCAGTGTGTGGTAACATGCACCTCAGTCTACAGTGAAAGCTGTCCTTCCTGCAGATGGTACAGACTAGAGAAAATATAAAAGTAGTTTGGGAAAATATTTTCTACAGTGGTAGTACTGACACACCCAGAGTTGGAAACATGGTCATCATCTGCATTAACAGATGAGCAAGCATGAAAGACAAAAATCACTTTGCATTTCCATGCCACCTTATTTAGCATTTAAAAGAAATCAGCTTACTGAAAAGTCACAGATGAACAAACCTGGAAACTGCTAGTTTTCATAGGATCATAGAATGGTTTAGGTTGGAAAGAACCTTAAAGATCATGTAGTTCCATAGACCAGGTTGCTCAAAGCCCCATCCAACCTGGCCTTGAACACCTCCAGGGATGGAGCCTCCACAGCGTCTCTGGGCAATTTGTTCCAGTGCCTCACCACCCTCATATTATTTTTTTTTTTCCTGGTATCTATTCTAAATCTACCCTCTTCCAGTTTGAAGCCATGACCCCTTGTCCAATCACTGTGTACCCTTGAAAAAGTCCCTCTCCAGCCTTCTTGTAGGCATCCTTCAGACACTGGAAGGCTGCTGTAAGGTCTCCCCAGAGCCTTCTCTTCTCCAGGCTCTCCCAACTCTCTCAGCCTGCCCTCACAGGACATTTTTTGCCATAAAAGTATCTGTCACTGTCCAAACCAAACTCCAACCCCAGCTCCCCTGCCGCAAGGAAGATGTGAACGATTTTGCATATTTAGGGGATGGGAATCAGCGTGTGCTTGCATCTGTCTTTTGCACAGCTCCAACAAACACCCATGGAACATTTCAGTTTGAGCGCGACACAGGGACGCGAAAGCTCCTATAACCAAAGCCAAGGATGAACCACCCCCACGCTGCACCAATACGTTTGCATACACATACCGACGCACATATGTTTATAAAAAATACATACAGGCACATACACCCGCAGTTACATATAAGCACACACTGAAGTCCAGCAGTCCCTTGTTGGCACCTGTTCAGAAGAAGGAGGGCTCATCTTTGTTTAACGGCCCCACACCTCCGACCCCGCCGGCCCGGTGCGAGGCACGTCAGGGCCGCCACCCTCCGTGTCCCTCAGCCGTGCCCGGCCCGGGACACGCCGCCCGCCGAGAGAGCTCGGTCCCGTCCCCCCTAGCCCGTCCGGGCCCCGCTCCCCACCGCTTCCCCCACCCCGCCCGGTGCCGCCCGGACGTCGCTCCACGACGCCTACAGCAGCGCAGGGGTGCCACTACCTGGGTCCTACCTCCGCCGCGGAACAGCCAGAGACACTGCCTCACTAGAAATCCTCACCGCCGTTCTCCGGTGCACCTCGTCCACCCCTTAAACCTCTCCCCTCTCCGCGCCAGTCGAGTAAGGAGACAAAACACCCCCGGTCCCTCCCCCGTAGCGGTCAGCAGGGCATTTTAATTTTCCTTTGCGATCAGGCGCGCCGAGGGCAGCTCAGAAGGTAGAAGGGGCCGCGAAGGCCCCCTCGGGCGCCGGTTGACGTGTCGGTGGGGAGCGGCGGCGGCGCTGAGGAGCATCATGTGAGTGAGCAGCCCCCCGGTCCCCCTCTCCTCCCTCCCTCCAGCCCTAACCCGGTGCTTTCTCCCCGTTCTCCTCAGGTCGAAGGTTACGTTTAAAGTGACGCTCACCTCGGACCCGCGGCTGCCTTACAAAGTGTGAGTGGGGGGGCCGGGCCGGGGCTTGACGCGAGGAGGCCGTGAAAACCGGCGGCAGCGCAAACGTACGCGCTCCTGAGCCGCGTGGCTTTTAACGGTCGTTCTGACAGGGCCTCCCCACACGCGGAAAAAGGCGTTTTATTCCCTCCGCGTGAAACGAGAGGCGGTTCTGTGTTGTTAACTCGCCTGTCAGGGCTTTTCGACGGTGCTCTACCGCCATGCCTGTCGTCTTGGGCTTTGGTCCAGACCTTAAAGAGTACATGCATATCTTTGGCAAGAGTATGGGTAAAAGTGAAGTTTTAATTAGTAGTTCAGTAAAAGTAGAGCTGCTTTTCAGGTGTTTTTTAGCAGTCATGTTATTTACTTACATTGTAATTTCAGGTTAAGTGTTCCTGAAAGTACACCTTTCACAGCTGTCTTGAAGTTTGCTGCAGAAGAAGTAAGTAGAAAGTGATGATGGTTTTCTTTTTTTTAACTTTTTGAACATTCCTGAAAGTAAAAGCTTTTTACTTGTAAAGTACAATGGTTTATTCAGCACAAAGAATGCTCTTGTTAGATACATGTAGACACAAGCTTTGCTGGTGTTGGTGGGGGCCTGCCAAAATTTTCGGAATCCTAAACTTAGTAATTCTTGCAGAATTTACACATCAACAGCAGGTGTTGGCACATGTCCTGTTCTTCTTGGCAATTAAATTAAGCCATTTTATATCAATAGCGTAGAAGTGTATGACAGGCAACATAATTAAACAATACTGCTATTGAATATTTAATATTTTAAATTGCTTGCGTAGAATATCCAGAAAATTCTTTAGAATTGTTCAGGAAATTCTTAAACTCTTCTCACATTCAGTTTCAGTAATCTCTGATTTTGGAAGATGTATAGTTTTTGATTATAGAAGGCATTGAGATTAGGCATATGGGCTAGATTCAAAACATGGACTTAAGTGAATAAGAAGTGGATAATGTGTTTTTTGGCTTCTGGGTGTTTGATCTTTCACATGGAATCCAAAATCAATAGGTGCCTGAATTCCCTGTTTCATATATTTGGAAGGATGCATCCTGTTTGTTTCAGATTAAGTGTACAAAGATTAAGAGGTGTTCATCTGGACGTAAACAGTAAAATAAAGTGCTGAAAAAGCATGATGGCTTTTTTTGTCTAGTCAGCAAAGAGTCTGTTCTTGCAATTCCCCTACTGTCTTTTTAGGAAAACATGGAAAATTTTGGGTTATTAAAAATTTCATTTGTTCAAGCATTGGAATTGTGATAAAATAAATAATTAGAAAAGGTAATGGACTACGTGTCTTGAGTTTGCTTACGTTGTTAGTGTTACACTGCTATGTGACAGAAGTTCTTTGTGGAACCACAGTTGAGGGGGGAGGTTGTAGATTGTTTGTTTGTTGTAACTTTGCTTTAACAGAACAATATACAGAATAATAAATGCTGTTAAAGATACTTGCTGATTTAATTGCTTTCTTTTAAACTATGTTTTTTTCCCAATTATTTTTAATTAATCTGAACTAATGCAGCTGTGCCTACACAACCCATGCATAGAGACCTAGACTGAAAAGTCTAATATGAGGGACCAGGAAAGACTGGAGTGGGACTGAGTAGCTGGAGACACCATGAATGAGGGGCCACTTCTGGTGGGAGGGTTGCTATCAAAACTGTTAAGTTTACCTACTCGTGGAACCACAGTGTTAGTTGGTGATAGGATCCATGGTGAAATGGATTTAGAGAAGAATTAATTACTTAAATATTCACATTTAGCAAACCATTCTTTTAGTTGATGTGAGCATCTTGAGCATCTGTGGGAGTTCTGCTGTTTGACCTCAGGCCACTCTAGATCAGATCATTTTATAGAGTAATTGTAGATGTGTTTTGGGGTCTCACAAGAAAGATTGAAAATGTGTGATGGAATGTAAGAGAGCCCAGTGTTGTTAGTGCTCACTAGAGTATTTCCATTAAATGCTTATACAATAAACATTTTATTTTAAAGAAAATATAAAATACAAAGAACACTTTATTAATTTCCCCCCAAAACAGTGTGAAGCACTTTGTTATTAGCCTGTGTCAGTGATAAATAGAAATTAATAACATGATTTTTCAGAATATAGCACTGTTTGTAGTTGTCACTGCTGATGTGTTACTGAAGCTTTTTACATCTCTATGAGACAAGGCAGAACTAAATGCTTTGAAAACAGAGAGCAAAAAAGACTTTTTTTTAGAGTTAGAGTCTTCCCCAGGAATGAAGTTCCTTTGATCCTTTGTGAACTGGCACTGAAAAGAATGAGAGAGAATTTTTTTCTTGTATAAATGTTTTAGTTCCTTGAAATGCATGGCTTAACATTAACTTATGCTGTGTACTGTGATTCAGATACCAGTTTCACAGTACCCTGCATGAAACATAAAAGATCAAACTGTAGCCCTGGATTTTGGACAAAGATGTTAGTTGGTCTCTAAGGGAACTGCATTATCTCCTCACTGATGAAAGCACTTGGGGCAGAGAAGGATTTAAGTTTCAGCTGTTTAGCCTTCACAAGTTTCTACTGAGTTGTTTTCCAGAGTCTTAAAGTTTGGCCAAATCATAACCAGAATTCCCTTGGAACAGTAGAACTGTAGAATGGTCATCTTGTATATCAAGTTTCAGTCACAGTGCTTGTCAAAGGTCACAGTTTTTCCAAGTAAAGTTTTCTGAATTACTTTCATTGCACAAGACAAGATGTGTTCCNTTTCCTTTTTTTTTTTTTTTTTTTTTCCTCTTGGAAATAACTGAAATATATAACAGATTTTTTTTCTGTCATGTTTAGCACATCACATAGCATGTGAAAGTTCATTGTACACAATTCACGGCTGACAAGAGCTGGAAGTGAAAGAAAACTGGGTCATTAAATGGGGAGGTCACAGGAAGCCTCAATCATTTGTAGTCTCAGCCCTTCCCAATATATACATATGGCAGTGATAATTTGGATAACAGAAATAGAAATGTCTTTATTTTTTATTTTCTGTTTGTCTTACAGGCTATACATAAAAGTATAAACTGACATGTAGAGTATTTGAGACACTGCTCTCAGGCTTTTTATCTATTTAGAGTTCTTTCCACAGTTGTCACAGTTTATTGTGATAGTGTTAATGTTCTCATTTACAATGTGTGATATCTGTTGGGTTTTTTCCTTCATCTGTTAGAGCTACTTGATACATACCTCACATGTGCTTTTGCACAATACTTACAAAAAACCTCTCATACATTTGTGGAATTGTTACTAAAGTAGTCATCCATTTCCATTAAATAAAGTTAAATTTTATTCTTTCATAAACAGGTGTATATTTGAAACTATTATTTTGTTTTTCTAATGTTACTCTTGATAGATTGGTGCTAAAATACTATGGTTTAATGCACTTACCTGCTATTCTTTGTGCCAAAAGGAAATGAGCTTATTGCTGTAGAGGATTTTTGTCGTCATTGTAAAAAGTGAGAAAGGGGTATAATTGTTGCTATGTGATTGTCATACTTTCCTTATAATTTGACTGTAAATGTTGACAAATATATTTCCTAGCATTGGAGAAAATAAATTGTGTGGCAGCCTCGGTTATCAATTTGTAAAGTTCTTAAAGCAAACAATTTTATTTTTTTTTTTAAAGTGTGTGAGTTTGAGGCTGGATGTTACCCAATTTGGTTTCAAAGCAAGCCAGGGATTAGTGACTACAGAAATTCTTTGCTACTTGAACATCTGTTTGACTTTGTATCACAGAAAACTTGTATATTTTCAGCATGGGAAACATACGCTTAAGCCATAGGAACAATGTTTGATTTAAGTAGTGAACCGTATTGCACTAAATTATGTGTAATTATTTCCAATGGTAGTTTCCCTTTCTGTATTATACTTGTGATGATTTTCACGTGCTAAGTATATAGCTGACTACTATTGATGTTTGGCCCAGTATTTTGGGCTAAGATAATAAAGTGTTTTCACAGAATCACAGCGTGGTAGGGGTTGGAAGGGACCTTCAGATATCATCTAGTCCAATCCCCCTCCCAAAGCAGGTTCACCTAGAGCAGGTTGGACAGGAACACATCCAGGTGGGTTTTGAATATGTCCAGAGAAGGAGACTCCACAAGCTCTCTGGGCAGCCTGTTCCAGTGCTCTGTCACCCTCAAAGTTAAAGAAGTTCCTCCTCACGTTGAGATGGAATTTCCGGTGTTCCAGTTTGTGCCCACTTCCCCTTTTTTTTTTAAATTGTCTTTTAACACAATACAGTATGAAGTAATAAGAGAATCTTAACTAGTGCTTCACTGACTGGTTGCCACACAGTTCCCATGTGCACCTGGTGTGTAGGCATCAGGTAGATTCTTCTACTGAAAAGCAAAGTGACACAAAATGTGTGGAGACGTCCATCCTCCTGTGAATGATCCATCCCTTTCGTGCATTGTTGTGCATCAGAAGAGACAGAGGAGAAACGAGAAGAGGCACTTAACATTCTAGAAGTTACATCTTTGGTTTTTTTCAGGTGATTTAGGATGAAAGATCCATAGTATTGTTTAGTTACAATGGAAACCTGCGTGTTGAAAAATAACTTAATGCTTAAGTTAAACATATATTATCTGCTTGTTCAGGTGTTTTTTTTGTGTTTTATTCCTTTACTTTTTGAATTGGAGATGGACTTATTGCAGGAGGCAGGGCTTAATATGATTGACATTAATCCCACTGTTCAAACCTTGTAAATTCATTTTCTCCTATTATGTAAAAAAAAAAACAAAACAAAAAACATCACCACAAACCCAAACCCGTTAAAAGATTTGTCCTTAGACTGATAAGTCAAGATTCCCAAAGTCAGTGAACTTGAGAATGAAGGCTTGCTTTCTTCAGCATATAGTACATATATACATTAGCTGTTACGAGATGGCATATTATTTTTTACATTCTTACTGTTAAATATGTAGCTCCTGTTTTAGCAACTACATTATTCAAATCTTGCTCTGAAGACAAATTGTTACTTTCCTCATGGCCTTTCTACAATGACACTGGTACCTTGTGCGGAAATTACTGTTTTCATGTCAGCCTGCAAGATGAGGAGGTGACATCATTTACCTGCTATGGATAAAAAGCTCAGAGAGAAAAAAGTCTGCTGATCTTGTGTGTCTGGAGATAAAAAGCACCAGTTTTTCAGTATATTAATAATTAAGAACTGTATTCAAGCATGGTTTCTGTGAGCTTTAGCTGTTGCTGTTAATACATGGTGTTTCTGCAAATCAAACCATTGAAAGGCATGGCTGAAGTGACTTGTTCAGCAGATGGGAGAGCTCTGCAGTTCTTCCAGGGAAGCACTCAGTGTTGGCACTTGCCTTAAGGGTTGTTCATTGTGCTAAGTAAAGGGAGCCCAAGGAGCAACCTTTGGTCCTCAGACCAAGTAGCAGTGATTGACTTCCACCCACCTCTTCTTTCCTGTGTGGTCCAGCCCCATTACATAGTGCAGGATTTTTTCTCTGACCTCACCTGGCTCCTTGTAGTCCTGAGAAATAATTATTCTTGGCTTCCCCATCTCAGGTCAGCTCTTCTAAAACAGTTTGAAGCCTGTGTGCCATGCAACCTCACCTGAGTAGGGCTTTTCATGTTCCAAAACTGATTGCATATGTTGCGTATGAAGGCGAGGTGCTGTGGAGACCCATGGTGGTGACTGAGGGTACAAAGCCTGCTTAGGCTGGTGTCAGAAATCTGAGGAGGGAGCCAGATCTGATGCAGTGCTGTTTGTGCTTCCTTGTGTAAGCAAATCCTGGAGTGAACTCTTCTCTTGGAACAGTGCAGTTGGAGATGTCCCAGTAGAGCCAGGGAGAAAGCTGGGAAATTGGTTGAAAGTAACACAGATTAGCTCAAGCTAGTTCTTGTTTAACTCCTGTTAGATGTAACAGGTATGCGTCTTAGAAGTTCACTTCCATACATGTTTTAGGTATTCCTCTGTTCAGTATAATAAGAACTCATATTTCCTAACTTTGTGGATGTTTAACTTCTATATTTTTTGCAATGAGCAGCGATAATTGAATTTAATTAGTTGCCAATTTCACATTCTGTATTGAGGTCTCTAATCAACTTTGACTTTAAACCTTTACTTTGCTGTATCTGTAAATCTGAGGGGAATCTTTTCTCATATTTTTTTTGTACCTGAATCAGCTAAAATTATAATTTCTTTTAATATCTCCCATGTATTTTCTGCTTTAACTATGGTCTCTTACATTATTTTGTCCTACTCTTATTTCCTTTAGTTCAAAGTTCCTGCAGCAACAAGTGCCATTATAACAAATGGTAAGAATATAGTTTATATAGTTTATATAGTTTTTTATAGTTTTTGTATTGTAGTTTTGGTGCAGCGGTATTGATAAAAGTAAAAGTGTCTTTTCTTTCACAACCTCTACAGCCTGCAAACTGGATTTAATAATATTGCAGTATTAATTAAATTGCTTATGCATGGAACGAAGTTATTAAGCCACTAATACCATTAATTTGGTTTTGTCCAAATATATAGCTTGGATTTTCTGTGCTGAAGGTTTCTTTTTAGCTCCTGTGCTAAGACTAGTTTTGGTTATAGGAAATAGCTGCATGAAGACCTGGTGTAATAATTACATCTTGTTGGTATATTGTATTTTTTTGAGCTGTAAATTTAGTGTAGTAAATTGCAATATGTCTGTTTCATCTGCCTCTTTTTTTCTCTTCTTTTTTTTTTTCTTCCTAGATGGTATAGGAATAAACCCTGCACAGACAGCAGGTAAGTTATTATTTATGAAGCCCAGTATTAAAAAGCTCAGTTACTTTTCTTTTAAACTAATGCTTGGCACTCGGGGTTGATTTCTGTTTTAAGTTTTGATTTCTTAAATGGGAGAGGCATTACCCAGTAGCTGGAAACTGCAGTCAGTGTATTGTGTAAAAGGTTAAATCCACAGAACTGTTGTTCAGCATTTGTTTATTTAGGTGTGTGAAAAAATGAGACACTTCTGATCTTCAGAGCTTAGCTATTTAGTGTGCAGTTTAAAAGAATAATACTGTATTACATGTTACTGAAACAACAAGTAGTAGCTATATTTTTTCCCACTATACCTAGATCAGTAGTATTTGCTATTTTAGTAGCACTTCTGATGAGATATGATTAAAAAATATTACTCAGTTTTAGAGCAGGAACTCTTAAGTGCTTTGGAAAGCATGTTTTCAAGATGAGAGGATCTTGTTGACGATAGCCCTCTTGTTCTCACCAAGGGATTCCATGTGAGATATCTCTGATTTCAACTGTGGAGGCTTGCTATGAGACAAGAGTTTATCTCTGCCACAGAAAAGTGTAAAGCTTTTCGCCATCACCTCCTGAAATATATGGAAATATATGGAAACGTAGTACAGATGGTGAATTGTACTAATTGGACTTGTTCTTGAAAAGCTATACTTTTAAATTAATTTGGAAGCTATTACAATAATCTAATCTCAGCCCATTTGAGATGACAGTTACGGTGGAGTGGAGTATCTTGTTAGGGAAGAAATGTTCATAAGTTTCTACTAAGATATAATAAAAAAGGCTTTGGTGCTTGTGGAACCCAGTCATCCAGTGAAAACTGTGAATCTACTTTTACTCCTTCTTGCAAATATGATGAACAGTGGATGGAGACTTGCCATTTCTCTGTTTTTTTTGCACAAAATCTCTGCGAGGTCTCATTCATTTGTGCCCTCTGTCTGCCAGTCATTATTGAACATACCACACCATTTTTTTTCCAGATCTGAAGAGAGAATAAGAAAGGAAGGTATTATCAGCATACTTAGCTATGTAAGATAAATAGTATAAAGTAAATCCTTGCAGAGCCTGTAATAGTATCTGATGGTTAGAAGAGCAGTTGCTTGACATTAGTTTGGGGAATTTCTTGGAGTCTTGAAAGGAGCTATTTAAATGTAGTGACCCTTTTCTGAGATCTGTGATTGCATCAACAACATTTGAAAATGAAGATCAAGTGAGTGTTTGGCTTTCTGCTCCACTGGAGGTTTCTGTCCTTCCTGGGCTTGCCTTAGGACACCTGGATTATGGTTTGACAGGTGTACAGCCTCAGGCAGACTCCTCAGCTGATACTGTCCTCATTATGATCCATGACCAAGTATATTAAAAACAGAAAATAAAACTAACAATTTAGTTTAGCTACAAGATCATCACCCACATTATAAAGCCACATTTTCACATGACCACTCAAGAATACTTAAGCAAAACAGGTAAAGTCAGTTGCTTAATTTAAGGTATACCTATGCTGTTTCTCTTCCTCAAAAGTATACTTTCATTTTCTGTTATGTAGCTCAAATTAGTTGTAGCTTAATCCTGCAAAGTAAATGTATTTAGGAGTACTTGACTCCTGAATGAAAAGATCCATATGGTAGTTCATCGTGCTTGCAGCTGTGCATATTGAATTCACATCTCCAATTGATTTGCCAGTTGATTTTATAAGTTCTTATAAAAGTTGAGGATTTATTCAGTAGTAGTGTAAGACAGCATCTCATTATTAAGGATCGGGTAAATCAAAAGCATCTAGATGCAAAATGTTTTCATCACAGTCTTAATCTTATCCGCAAATGTAAGATTAGGCACATGGATTATTTTTGTTTTAATGTAGAAGGTACCATTGCCCTGACAATGCTGTGTGATGTTGCCCTTAAACTGGAGGAAAAGGACCACCCCCAANCCCCCCCCCCCCAAAAAAAACCAACCAACCAAAGAACGACCTATATCAAACCTAAGACCCAGACCAAAATCCCTCCTCAGTTTACAAGTAAATATATATATAATTTAGATATAACCTTATGTTCAGCCTTATTAAGTGATATATCAGAAAACTGGTAGGGTAAAACGTACTTTTTTTTTCTGCTTCTTCTTTTTTTAATATATATATTAAAGTTCCTGTAAATTGAACAGTTACATTAGTCTTCAAAAACTTCCCAAAATAAGATGATCTAGTATTAAAATCTTAGTAGTCCTTGGGGATTTCAGAGGTTTTGTGCTGTTCCACTATTTCCCCACCTCTCTGAATAAAAGTACTCCTCAAGTATGACTTTCATTCTCCCTACATGATTCCATGGAGCAGGGGAAATGAAAGCTGAAAAGGTTAGGCTTAGCACTTAATTCCTGTATTGATTTCACTTTTAAATCCTCGATAGTTCAGGGAATAGTATGCCATAAACTTTAATAAAACCACTGTGATGTTAATGGTGGAAACAGACTGAGAGGTGGGGTGAACTGCTGTCTGCATGAGATGCAGCTGTGGCCTGTCTTAAAATTTTAGAGTTTTATGATAGCGGGTGCAATACGGATACTTTTCATCTAGATTTGTAAGCTTCGTTCTCTGGTTTACTGGTGTGACAGGTTTGCATTCAGTGGGTTTTACAGACCCCTTCAGTATGTGGTCCTGGCAGATCGGAACATCTTCTGACAACACATTCTTTTGAACTGATTTTCTATTACTTGCTATATTGAATGAGTAGAATGGTTTCAATCCTGATCCATGTGCCGGAAAAGTGAAGTTTGAAAAAAGGTAGCTTTGTTCCAATATGCTGATAACTCGAACAAATGTAAATATCTTAATCTTTTTTATGAGAGCACTCTACAGCCATGAAATAGGGCACCTGGGAGAGAAATACAGTTACTCTGGTTTTACAAGTCACGCAAAGATGAGTAGGAATAGGTAGATACTATTAAAACCTGATATAGTAGAATTGCATATAGTCTGTTTCATGCAATAGCAGTATGAAGTTAAACAAAAATTTCCATATAGTAATTAAATAATGCATCACTTTTAGCAATGTGTTTTCATTTTCAAATGTTACATTTAATAGAAGAAAGGAGCAACCTGAATGACAATCTTGAATACATGCAGCAAATATTCTAGATGTCTAAGTATTAGAAACTTCTAATTTTCATACTATGTCCTCTTGAAAAGACTATAATGATGACTATACAGTAATAAGTATGAAGTTAAAGATTTTTTTATACTAAAATGAGACTGAGTTATGCTTGGATATGCGGAGAGCCTTCCTAAAAGAAAAGTACAGTTGAGATTCTGAAGTGAGAAGCAGATACATACTGAACCAAGGAGAGAATTAAAAATGAGTATATGCATGAAGGACCTCAAGATTAAAAAAAATGATTATGGAGAAGTAAAACTTCATTTCCTGGTCTTGAAATTATTATCGCGTATAAGTGAAATCAGACATTGAAGTATGGAACTGCAAAGTTTGAAAGGCTTGCAAGTCTGATTAGATGACTTTGGGTCTGGTATTTTTGTTTAAAAATAAGAGTTATTTGGAGTAAGAGGGATAAGATAAAATTCCATGGAAACATAAAAATTTTATTTGTGGCATATTAGAGGAATTGCTACAAAGACGTTAAACACTGACCTAACATTATTATCCTTTAAATGTGTATGCTTGTTTAGCTAACATTTTACTTGGTTGGTTGGTAACACATTCTGTTTTGTTTGTTTGTTTAGGAAATGTATTTCTAAAGCATGGTTCAGATCTACGGATTATTCCCAGAGATCGAGTTGGGAGTTCTTAACATCTCGTGAAACATTTGGAACAAGTGACATTGTCATGCAGAAAAGGTCAATTTATTTCGGAACTCCAAAATGCAACTAATGAATTGGCCTTTTTTAAAGCAAGCAAAAATGACTTCCCAGGATTTGATTTTTTTTTTTTTTTTTAAAAAGATAAGGTTTCATTTTTATGTTAAAAAATGTTAACTCATGCACTGATTCTTCCCTGACTAATAGAAGAATGGGCTGATTGCATGTTATGTTCCTGAAGGAAAGATGGACTTCTCTATAGGTGTTACTGACACCACAGGGGTAAACACATAGTCACGATCAATAGATATTTAAAATATTGGATATTGTTGAGCCTGCTTTGTGGAAGGGGGAACTGTGTTATGATTTTGCTACAAAGAAATTGTTCTTACTGAGTACTAAAACTTTTTCTTTTTTTTTTCCTTTTTTTTTTCTAAACTTACTTCCATGTTTAGAGGAACAATTTTCACATGGTTGAAGTATTAAGCTCAAATAGAAGGGAAATTTCAGGGGTTTATTACTCAGATAAGTAAATAACTGCCAAGTGTTCCAAAGTAATTGTACAATTTAACTGCTGCAAATATTTTAGGTAAGGGAGAAAACAGAGGTTTCTGTGTGTTAAAGATTTGTTTTACATATTGTGAAGTTAAGTTAAATGTAGTTTCAGACAATTTATGGGACCTAATATCCTCACATGGAAGTGCCATCAGCAGCGAGGGATTGCAGCATAATTTGGGAATGTGTAGGTACTGCTCAAGTATGTTGTTCCTTTTTCAGTAAACTAATATGGGTTCTTTCTAAAAGTCTTGTTACTGCGTGTTACATGGGGAAAAGCGTAGAATTCACTGAAATGTTTGTGTTCTGATTATATGCTGCTTGTCTATAAATTGCCAGAGGTGAACTATCGGTTGTGTATTTTAATTAGAGAAATTGCCGCTTTTCTTGAACTGGTAATCTACTTTGTGATTTAATATATTTGGCAAAATCTTACCCTATTGCATTTATTTTTCTGTCCTATTGAGTTTAACAGAAAGAGCAATGGGAAATGTAGTGCTTGGTTAAATGAGTATTGTCACAAATACAACTGTCCTGTGCAATAATCATGCTCTAGAAAGATGTTCAGATAATGTGTCAGATAGTGCAGAAGTATAAAATGCCCTTCTGAATGGGTGTAAATTGTGTATAGAGAGGAAGACTCTTCTGAAAACGGTATTTGACTATAAACATTTTCCAACCCTAAGATAAATTGTAAAATTGTGGATTTTCCTTTATTTTAATAAACAATTATATGAAAAAGGTGCAAACTTTGTTCCTCTCATATTCTTAATTAGATTTTGACAATAATTAAAAACTCTACCCTTTGAACTTCTCATCAACATGCTTTGAGATTCATTTCAAGCCAAAAGATTCTTATTATGCAGAATTCTACAGAACACTGGCCTTAAAGGGCAGAGTGCATAGTTTCTGTTAATCTAATGCCACAATATAATTACAATGAGCCAGATTAGTTGCTTGTCATTTTTGTCTGCAAATCTCTTGACTGAATACATGAAAAACCACCTGATACTGGGATGTAACAAACAGGAAACTTTTTTTTTTCCTGTCTAAAGGTACAATATAATTTTTGAAAGGCCATGATGGTTTAATGCATTTTGAAACTAAGGTGCTTTGATGTTTATGTAAAGGAGGGTTATGTAAAAATAATTGCAGATGTTATCTAACATTTCTTACACTGTTACTTGGATAAAAACACAGATAGCACAAAGTATTTGTTTGACATACTGCATTGCAAGTAGTTTATGTAACGTGCAAAGTGTCTTAATTTCGGACAATAACTGGTCTTTGTAGTACTTTCCATGTTCATTACACCTTTGTCTCGGTATGGTCTCTAAAATCTGAACATAACTTTTCTGTTTGGTAAAGAGGCTTGATTTCAGTAGTAAAATGTACTTAGCAGTTGTTTGCAAGTTGATTTGATGTTTACAAGTTCATTGCGTTGTATCTCAAGTCATGTTTCACGTGGTTGCATGGGAAAAATTTAAGTTTAGAGCCAGACTTCTTAGGGCTTGGGAGTCATGATAAGATTGTGAAAAGTGCTGCGCTCTCAGACTTGTACTGGTTTGTCTAACCATACGTTAAGGCATACTTTGGAAATCAGCTCTACCTGGAGTTTGTATTGTCTTTGGCTCTGGTTATAACTTGACTGGTGTTAAATGGAAGACTTCTGGTTTTTGTGATTAACTTTGTCACGCCTTTGCTGAAGTCAATTTCTTTTTTTTTGTATTTTTTTTCTGTATTTTACATTTATAAAAGGATCGCTGGTTTATATTACAAAGATACTCTATGAAGAGACATTTTGGCAGAATCATTAATGTGAAAAGTCCCACCAAAACTTAAAGAGCTGTAATCATTCTTTTGGTTTATACAATATTATATTAGCCTTATTTTTCTCAAATCTATTATTTGATAGAATTTGAAGATACCATTGAAATTTTTCAGGGAGGGAAACAGTGATCTGATGAAATACGGAAGAACTGGAAGAGTTAGGAAATGGCCATGATAATAGTTCTGGCAGTATATGGCTTTCTTCCTTGTGTTCCCAAGTCACAAAATCCAACTTTATTCTCTTGGAGATTAAAAGACTATTTTCCTCTCTTGTTGCTACAAAATAATAACTGTAAAAATTGTTGACAGCAGGGCTCAAAAGTTGAGAATTTTTCTTCTTTGTGTTTAGGTTGATGGTGAAAACCCACCTCCCGCTGCTGCTCCAGTGATAAAATGAGCAGTCGGAGCAAGAGAAGGAGCTGTGCCAGTACGACTGCAGAATGTTAGTGATTCTGAAGGTGCTGGGGACACAGCAGTCCTTTGTATGGCAGCATGCAGGTGGCCATCAAATGGAGCACTTTAATGGGGCAGTGGAAAAAACTAAATCCTGCAGTCATCCTAGTAGCGCTGTGGAGACTGTGTTTCAGTGATGCTGGCAGGAGCACTAAGCTCCAGCTGGGTAAAATTCAGTCCATGTGTGGTACGTAGTGTTCAGATTTAAATACAGTATACCCAACTGTACTTCTCAGTAGTGAATTTCAGCCGCTGTCCCTACTGATGGAAGGTAAATGCGGGGGAGTGTTCACAAAGGCTAGCGCGATCTTTTTGAGAGTAATCTGTGCAAGCTGTTTCTGAAGTAAATGGAAGTGAGAGTTCTCCAGAGAGCGATTCAGAGCAGCTAAACGAATCTTCAGTTTTGAATCGTCCTCTGGAGGAGCCTTTCTCTCTTTACTGGCTAGAGAAAGCTACTGAGGCCTTAGCCTGCAGGGGCTAATGTTAACCTTTGTGAATACCTTCCCCAACAGGCACTTCCCCCTCCTCTCAATATTATATGTTATAGCATTGTACTACCTACTCATTGTTGCTTGATCTTGATGTTCAGCACATGATATAAAGCTCCCAGGGTCTTGCTCAAAACCAAAATTACAAGAACTTGCTTGCGTGGAAACAAACCTGCTTTTTTATGTAATAACAATTCGTTGAATGCATCTTTTTTCTTTTCTTTTTTTTTTCTTTTTACAGCAGGTTCAGCAGCCTTGGTGGGAGTGTGGGGAAGGCTTGTTGTTCTTTACAGAAAGCTTTGTCAGGGTAAAATTAGTTCTGTCTACAAACAAAGAAAATGTGTGTACTGAAGAAGAAAACAAAAGATTCTACTACTACATTTTTTCACAGTGTAGAATTGGTCTCCTTTATTTCCTTGAAGAGGTTAAATGTTCCTGGAAAGCAGATTTTAAAGGGTTTGGAATGCATACAAATAGCCACTAATAGAGGAACCAGGTGCAGGTGCTCCTGTTTATGACTATGAAGAAAATCCTGAGGCTGTGAGTGGGAACTGTCAGTGTCTTTCACTGATGAGATGTTGCATGTAAGAACTATACCAACCTTAGAGGGTTTTTAATCATTTTAATGGAGAAAATAGATCAAGTTTGTCCTACAATTAAGTACTATTTATAGACCTTGAAAGTGATCTTCGTGTGGTGGGAGTGAGAAGATGACTGTCCACAGTCCCTTTCACTGCTCATGAGATTCAGCTGTTGTATCATGAGTGCTGCTTTGCAAGATTGAGGCTTGTTTTTATATATGACTTGAGGTCTAATTACAGGATGCAGTAAAGGAGCAAATGTTAGTTATTTGGAATTCAAATTAATTGCATACAGAGTTGTTCACAGTTTTCCCCAATAATTTGTCCCTATTTGTCTGAAAAAAAAAAACCCTAGCACTACGATAAATAGAAGTGCAGTACCCATTTCCTGCTCGCTTACCAAAATGAGATCAAAGGTGTAGTCATTTAAGTGATTGTCATATCTTCTGATAACGTAGACTTGATTTGATGTCCTGGCACAAAAGAATTTTTAAAGGCTGTTTCAAAATATCATTGACTATTATCCTATTACTACAATCCAGTGAAAAAAGCAGTGATGTTGTTCACTGTCTGTCTTGGGGAATGAGCAGTCAGAATTCTGCAAACTAACCGTACTAACTGTGCAAACTGAGCAAATAACCATCAGCAGGTTGCTGTGCAAGAGTGGTTCTTGTAGTCACTCAGATGTGTCTGCTGCTAAGTTAGTTTTCTATTTCTTGAGATTTTTGTTGTGTAGAGCTAGGTAAAAGAGCTATTTCAAAGCTCTGTTGTAAAAGTGTGTTAATTTCTTGCCCAAAATTCATGGCTCTTACCTGACTGTTCAGGTTACTGTTACTGTCACGTGGTTATGTTAAACACATTCTTACAGCTGCTGCAATTTCAGTCAGCATTGAACTGACTGACCTGTTCAGGTTAGTGACTTCCAGAAAAGTGAGGTTGCTCTCTGTGGAGTCAATTGAGACACCTTTGGATGTTGCCCGCTAGTAAGTTACCAATACTTTAGTTGATAATTCTTCAGAGAGCATTAGAATAAAATCTGGGAAATGTGGCCTGCTGCTCTGATATGCATGACAGAACCGTATCACAGGAAAAATGCTGCTGAAGTGAAGGGGACTGCTGTTGTGGTGGAAGGGACTGGTACTAACAACTAGACAGTTTTACATACGGGACCAGATTCGTTCCTCAAATTTGACTTGTTGGAGTTTTTTTGCTAATCTTGTGGAAGTATTTTTTTTTTCTGTGCTGTGTGTATGGCTTCTTGAATGGTAAGGAGGGAATCCAGAACAATGTCTGGGTTGACAACCTAGTGCCTCGAACCAGACAGAGGGGGATTCCAGCGCTTGTTCTGGGAATGGTGTCTGTATTGTACACCCTACAGCCAGCAGTTAAAACAAGGAAGAGGTCATGAGTAGAGGGAGAACACCGCTGACCTTCTAAGGCAAATGAAGAGAGAGGGCTCCAAATACTGATGAGTATCTGTGTTTGCTCATATTCTCTCTGGTGGTACACACCTTTCTTTACAGTTGCCTATGTATGTGTGCAGGCTGCCCTCAGGTCAGGATAGCGTGTAGCCTACTGTTTTCAATATTCTCCTGAGAAATGAGAGAGGTTGATCTTCAGGATAAGGAGAAAATTGGATCTTCATCTTAATACTGTAGGTGAGCCCAAGCAGCCAAACTTAGGAGGTAGGGGGAATGACCTGACTCCAAACTGGCAGCATCAGAGTCAGATCTTTGTGGTTAGCAGAGTTCTGGAGGGCTTGCAATACAAAAGAAGGGCATTGACAAGCTGGAGCAAGTGCAGTAGAGGACTACCAGGATAGTTAGGGAAGTGAAGAACGTAATGTAGGAGGAGAGAGTGACAGAGCTGGCTTTATTCAGCCTGAAGCAGACAAAGGTAAGGGGCAATCTTTCAAACATCTAAGGGATGGATGTATAGAAGATGAAGACAAAATTAAGTTAGAGATGGACAGTGAAAGCAGTGGACATAGATTGCAGCATGGAAATGTCTGATTAATTATAAGGGAAGAAGAATTCATAGAGTGCTTGGACGCTGGAACTGGTTGCTAAAGGAAGCTGTGGAGTTTCCATGTGTGGTGATACTCAAAAGATGATTGGACAAGGCCCTGAGAACTCATGTAACTGAGGCTGGCCCAGCTCTGAGTGGGGCTTGGACAAGATAAACCCCAGAGGTCCTTTACAACCTGAGATAGTCCCTGGCCATTTCTTGATAGAGAAAGAGCTACATCTTGCTTTACCTTAGGTATCTGCCCAGATAGTCGCAATGTGGCAGAGCCACAGCTCTTCCTACTTGACCACTTTTTGCCCTCCAAACACCTGTGCTTTGTCAGAATACCTATAAAGGGTTGCAGTCTTTGACCTCCTGCTGGAGTGGCAGTAAAATTTTGGCCAGAGGGAATGGTCAAAATGTTAGTATCCTCTACTATTGTGTAGAAGCTGTGATGCTGTGACAGTTGCATGGGAAGTTTGAAGTCTGATAGATGAGATACAAATGCATGTGTATTCATTATGATGTTAACATCAGCCATTTTGTAAATTATGTTTTTTATGTTTAAATTGAAAACAAGATGATGTTGGATGTAGCTAATCAACTAATGTTTATTGCAGTAGCTTTCTAAACCACATTTTCCTCACGTGGGCGGGGGAGGGAATGTAAATAGCATTACTGTAATAAAATGCTGTCAGAGGATCCATGTTGCTTGAAAAATTAACATCTTTCAATTCATTTTTACATTGACGTTTCCAGTTAGCAGTAGTGATTTAGCAGTAGTCCCATTAACTTGTGACAGGGTTCTGTTCTATTGCTATAGGCTCTTGAGTAGGATACAAATAATACTGGCTAACAATAACAGCAGCCAGGCATCTTTACCCCCAGCATGACTAGTGAAAGATCGTACAAGCACTCAATGTCAATAAGCAGCACCCATGCAGAGCAGATTATTAATACATGAACAAGGGCACAGCACGTCTTGCCAACTGTACAGTAGTCGATGTTATCCATTATAGGTGACAATGAAATCAAAATGGCCCAATTATTTATGTTGCGCTCATTTAATTCCCACTTCTTGACTAAATGCAGTTCCAGATGAATACATCTGTAGCACAAAGTAAGAGTGGCCAGAGTGAGCTCAGGAACCAATTATTTCATGGCTCTGTTTTGGACAACTCCAACTCTCTCCAAGACAGACGTGTTCCGTAGAGGGACTGCAGGACAGTCAGTGCCATGTGGCCTCAGGTCCAGGAATCTGTCATTTAAAAGCTGGGCTGAAGTTTACCCATTTCATTTTTATTTGTAATCTTGTGGCCATAGAAACTTAGGATGGAGATCTTCCATTGATTTTTCAACCTTTAGGGTCATGGATTGCTGAAGATTTAAGTGCCATATCTAAACATCTGCAGATGACAGAGGAAAGGAATTTTAACCATGTGCTTTTGTGAATTAGCCTGTGATTTTTAAATTTCTTATACTGACATGCCAGAGGAACTTAATAATGCCAGAAAAATTTGCAGACACGGAAAATGTTTAGGGGGTGTTAAAAAAAAATAGTCTCTAGAGGTTCTTAAAAATTAGAGCACTTGGGTATTGCAGAGACTGATGAGACTTGACATCCCATTTCATTGTTGCGGTTCTCTCCCAACTTTCATTGGTGACCACTGCCCTGTGGTTATTCTGTCGCCCTGATTCCAAACACTTCCAAATACAAACTGAAGAGGCAACTCGTCTCCAGGCATCTCTAAAAAAAAACCACACTTCTTTCAGTTCTGACCATTTAGGCCTGTCCTGAATGAGATGATCAGTTAGCTGTCTGGTATCAGTGATACTTTCGTAGGAGACATCGTGTCTTTTTTCATCAAAGTAGTGTGGACTATTTTATCTCTAAATGATTAAAGTAATGCAGTTTACACTGGGAAGCCCGCACAGCCAGCTAAGCATAGCAAATGCATAAAGTGTCTTGGGTCCTGTTCTAAAAATAATTATCAATCAGGTGTTTTTAGCTCTCTGAAATAAAATGAGAAGAAAACCTGTAACTTAACCACTTTATACTGAAAGTGGCAGTAGTGAAAGTAAAGTATACATTCTTTTTTTCCATATTGTGCCTTAAATGCAAATTTTATATTCAGTTTGAACAGTGAGATCACCTGGAAAACAAAGCTTTATTAAATCGCTGCTGTGATGTGCTTTCATTACTTGATGACCTCAAATTAGAATGGCAAGGAAAGGTTGTAACAGCTTCCAGTGTTCATCACAAAATCAAGATGTTTGTAAAGATGTATTAGCTCAGGGTTTGTCTAGTTAGTGGAAACGATTTTAATGAAACCCTTGACAGCTCTTGTCTGAAGATTTGACATTTGATGATGCTAAATGCAAAATAAATTCCTGCTTACTAGTGCTCAAATATTTGTTTAAGTAATGCTTCCCTGATATGAGTGAGGGATATCACTGCATACTAAATCTTCTGCATTGTGTTGCAATTTCAGTATAAAAACTAAATGAAGACAAATAATTACTTCCATTATCCAATGATGGTGGACTGAAACATCAACTCTGTCCAAACAAAGGACAAGAAACTGAGGTGGCAAATAAGTAGTTATGATATCAATAATATGCATGATCATCTGTTTAAGTTCATGTGAACTTTTAGTATTAAACAATGAAATATTGATACAAGCTGCAATTGAAATTCACTGACTCTGCTTCATTTTGATTTGCCAAAAACAGTGTCAGCACCACACTATTTGATTTAATGCAGAAGACTGTAAGTACAAAGAACTGTAACTTTTTTGATACAATAATTCTTCAACTATTTCTGTTGTCAATAGGCTTGAATGAATTATATACATTCTACATAGGTGGAATTTCCAAAGGGATCCACAGCTTTTCTGGAAAATTGTTAAGAGATGTAAAGTTGAAAAAGGCTGAATAAAATTGATCTGGTCAAACTATTGGTCCTGCAATAGTTAAAGAATAAGGCAAGAATAAGTCTAACTGTACTAGAAAGTGCTTCTGCAAACATGTTCTTCTTTTAAAGTACCGGTAAAAAAGATGTTGCAGTTTCTGGAGGTTTTCTAGTCTAGTGTTTTACTACACTTGTATTTAGAAAGTTTTTCCCAAACTCCATTTTAATTTGTGAAAATGAAGCTCGCTTCTTCTTCCTCTTTTCCCAGTGTATATTTAGAACAACTGATGGGACCAATGACTGCAGATGCCTGTTTCTCCAGAGTACAGGAGAAGCCTAATCAATACGTATAGGCTAAGTGGACCTCTAGCACAGGTAACATAGGTTCCAATCAGGGAGGCTTTTACAGAAAACAAACGTGTCCTTAATGCATCTAATGAGCAGCACAGATGTGGGAGATGATGCTTCCTGTTCTCTGCAGCTCATTGGTTTTATTAGCTTCCTCGCTACCCACAGTGTTGCTGCTCATAAACTTAGGCAGCTTAAAAAGCTGTTTGAAACTAAGCTAAAAAACCCCTCTAGATTCTGCTTTAATTAAACTCCTGTCAGAGGTATTCAGGCAATAAATTAATTTGGAATCTTATAAATAGCTCTGTCAATTCAATTAATTTCTTGCATCGTACGTTTAAAGATGTTCATCTTTCTTCACTAAGGTGCCTTTTTCACTTTAGTTAATGCTGCCATTTTCACACTTCATTCTTCTTTTTTTTTCCTCAGAATTCTCTTCCCATCTACCTTTTTATATATATAATTTCCTTCTTCCTTTGTTTTAATCTGGTTCAGATTGTCTGTTACTAGCTTGAGCCTTGTTCCATCCCAGCTCTTTGAATTCCATTTTTCCCTTCTTCTTTTCCTGAGACCTTTCCACAATCTTCATTTCTGCTATTGAATGTAGCACAATTAAAGCGGTCCATGCTGCTGGCTTGTTCTGAATTGCTGAACAGCCTTCCTGCCTGTTTTGCTTTCTTAATCCCCAGTCTAGCTGATGCCTTGACTGTATTTTTTTTTTCCCCTCTTCCTGGCCTGAAGGCTAATTTGGTGGGTGAGGAAGTGATGGAATGTTAATGTATATAGCTGTAAAAGTCTCCTCTACACCAAATGCAGGTTCACTGAAAAAGAAAAAAAAAATAATCTGGCATGCAGAACACAGGCTTCAGTATTCTGGAAACATAATATATCAGTCTGGACAACTCAATCATGAAATTAGCTTTGTCCTTTTCCTTTAATGCTTGCTGCTTTTTCATATTCTTCACATTGCTTCAGTTGAACTAAGTTTGTATTACTCAAAAGATTCTGAGCTGAAAGGCAGTTCTGTGAGGTAGGAAAATAGTTGGAGGCAGAAGAACTTCCCTTTGAGTATCTGGCAAACAGCTTAACCCAAAGTGAGCTTTCCATCCCGTTGCAGGATGGTTTACTGCTTCCTTTCTGGAGAATCCTATTGTTTCAGGTCATTGATTACCCACGGCTCATCTTACACCAGAGGTTTGGGAAATATGTGTTCTTCTAAACACTGCTTCTTTTCACACCCATAATGAAGTGTACTTTATTTTTTCTGAAAAATATATATATATTATCAGCTGTGTCTGTTTACTGCTTATAAAAGCCCAAGGACAGACTCTCTTCTTGGGCTGGGTGAGCTTTGAATCGGGCATGTGTATGGTATAGACCAAGGGTGCTGCAGATAGTTGACAGAGAGACAAAGGAATAGTAGTCTGTCTTGGCCAGAGCACTAACACTCAGGTGATTCAAGAATTCTCTAATTCTTGAATCTGGTTTTGAGCTACTTTAAGCAAGCCATGAACTGGCAAGCCAAAGCTACTGTGAGTGACTTTGAGCAAGCCATAAACTGCTTTTGTGCCTTATTTTTCCTCTGTAGTTTTCTTTTTGTTCTTTGTTTTTAACTTTTTTGGTCTGGTTATCTTCTCTATGTTTCTTTTTTTTTTTTTTCTGGAATAGTTCTTAAGACATACTTTAATCCCATTATCCTACAAATCCACCATAGGCTATTATTTCCTCGCTAACTACAGCAGCTGATAATCAGTACGGCCAGCTCTCATGCAGAGTGATGACAAAGACAATAAACAGAGCATGAGAAACTTCTTCAGGCATTTAAAAATAAGCCGAACTGCAGCAAGAGACTATGAAAATTACATTGGTTGAAGAATTAGTTCAGGTAAAAAAGATAGTCTTTACTCAATTAAGAAACAGGATTTTTTGTTAATGGAGGCTATGAAAAAACTCTTCTCAAGCACTGAGGGGCTTCTCTTGGGAGATGCTGAGAACTGCCCTCTTCCAAGAAGGCAGGGAGGCTCATGTGAATGTTTTTGGCTGCTTGTAAATGGGACATGGGCTGGGCAAAATGAGCTGATATAGGAAAAAGGAGGAGGTGAAAATAGAAGGGGGCTCATCTTCCAAGTGTCTGCATGTGTTGAAATAGGATACTGGTATCTCTGAACGCGTATGCGTGAACTCCTGACATTCTTGCTACTGTGCCCCCACCCCCATACACTGCCTTTCCTCCTGCTAATTAGCATCTCCATCTACTAATTGCTGAGTGAAGTTCCATAGATGTTGAATAAAGAGAGCAGAATCTGCTAGACTGGCACCATCCCACCTCCAACACAGTGCAAATCTGCCTTTCCTTCAAACCTGGGGAAGCTAATACAGGGTTTGTGTTGTTGGAGGGTAGAGCCCGTGCATTTCATCCAGTGTGCTCCTTGCAGGGGTGCACAAATTGCTAGATTCTTGCTATGTTTGATCTCGCCACTTTGCAGCACCCTCGCGTTATTGTTAAACAAAACGCTTTGCAAAGCTGTGTAGTTTGTTGAATAGTGGCATTCCTCTTATTAGTGGATTGTGGAAAGCCACCCGTGACAGTATTAACTTTTAGCTTTGTGTCTGACTAGCTCAAACTGAGAGTGACTGATTTGTTGCAGGAAACTCCCTAGCAATTAAACTGTCTGCCACTAAGAAATGTGAACTTAAGGATTTGATCCAACTTACAGGAAAGTGAATTAATGCACAAGTCTTTCTTTACGTATGGTTGCTTTCAATCTGCCGCACTTAGAATACCTGCCCTTGTCTCATGCATGAACCAACATAAGGCGGGATAAGGAGGGAAGAGGCAGTAGAACTGGTTCTTTTCTGACTCTGTTCCTTTCATCTCTAATATTCCCAATGCAGGTCCCTTCTGCACATCACAGAGGAAGGACTGTAAACTGTAAAACTTCCCCCCGCCCCCAAGAGAACATGTGCTTCCCCAGAAAATGGGGTAAATGTGACATAAGGGCTCTCTGACTCCAAAGATATGATAACACTGGAAGATTTCCTCTGTTCTTTCTTGGCATGTTCCCCTTCAAGGACTGAATTGAGCTACAGCCAGACACTTTTGTTGTAGAAATGAGAGTTAGATTATTTTGGCAAAATGTCTATTGCCAGTAGTGGAAGCCCTAGGAACTTATTATATCAGTAGATACAATTGTAGAAAGCAAGTAATGATATCAAGTAGGAAAGCCTGCAATAATGAAAGCATAGGTGTAATTTAAATACAGGTGAGAAACCAAACAGAACAGTATATGTATGAAGCCAATATAAATTGCCTTTCTGGTGCAATACGTACATCAGTCAAGAAGACTACAGTAATATTCGGTTTCTAATTCCTCAGCACGTCCTATTGGCTCACATTTTTAAGGTAGGATTTTGGTGTCTTGTTTCTGATCTTTTTTTCTTTTTTTCATCAGAAAAAGCACAAAGTTGATTAAATGGAAAGACATTTTTCTTAAAATCTCATGTCCTGGTTTGAGGTAAAACACAAGCAATTTTCTTTTCAGTGCTTTTACTTTCCAGCTAAGCCTCTTCTAACTAACTCTCTGAAATTCACGGCATCTTTTTCAGTGTCCGCTTCTAGCAGATAAGGTCTGATGTTTATGGTGAATACCAAGGCATGGTATGCAGAGAG
>RSEF01000001.1:194815770-194876904 GCA_003993805.1 Himantopus leucocephalus | reverse complement strand
CTGGGTCCTCCTTCTTGCCTTTTTTGAAGATTGGAGTGATGACAAGACACGTTGTAGAAAAGGTAAAATACTACAGAGAAAGACAGGAATTTAGCAGTCCATCACAAAACATCTGGATCATGGACCATCATATGAGAAAAGAAATGTCATCTAGCATGTAGCATCTGGCAATCTAGAATTTATACAGGGCACTGCTGAGATCTTGTCTGCAAACACTCCCTACAACTGCAGGTTTTGGCAATTGTAGAAGGTGAATAGGGGAAGAATATAAACCCTAACCCTAGGGGGAAGAATATAAAGACAACTGTTAAAATGATAAGGGAAATGGTTAACTTGTTTTATGAAAGGAAATGTTAAAAGCTGGGTATGTTCATTGTTGTCAAATAAAGGCTAAGAGTGAATATGATTTCTTTTTAGAAATACACAAAAGTGACAAACACTAGGGAGGAAATAAGCTGTGCAAGCTGCAAGTCAGTATTGGTGTAAGAACAAATGGATACAAAATTGCCATGAATAAATGTAAATTAGAATTCAGAAGGTGGCTTCTAATCTCCAGAAGAATGAGGTGATCTGGGACAGCCATGTATGACAGGAACCCCAGTAGCCGGAGCTCTGAGACAGATCTGCCTAGACCTTCTTGTACTGGGAGCTTCCCAAGTAAGGCTGAAAAACTTTTAAATTCAAAAGGCTGGAATACTTTATTTTTATAAACTAGAATAGTTTATTTTTGAAATATTGAAAACATTCAGACACTAAGTAAAGTAATAATAATAAAAAAAAGGACTTTGTACATAATCATCTTGCTTGTCCGCTGTATCCTAGTGGGGCAGGTCCTTGTTTCCAGCAAGCTCAATGACATTCTGAGTTGCAGAAATCTCTGCTCAATCCCTTTCATCTCACGGAGGCTTTTTAGTCCCTTCAGAGGCTGGCCTGGCATCTTCCTGTCCCTCACTGCAGTCTCCCAGTTCTTGCCTCTCCCACCCTGGAGCATCTCCCTCTACCCAAGCAGCAGGTCTCCTGGGAAGGTGCAAACTTCCCCTCCTCCCAGGTTACAGTCTTCCAGTCAGCATTTAAAGGAACATAGTATTCAGCTGGAAAGTCGTAACTGCAATGGATACCATCTGAAAGAAGTGGCAACAAAGTACCTCTGTGACTTAAAGATAGAGTCAGATCATTTACGAAATGGAAAATGAAGTGTGGCTGGCTGTAAAAACAGAGAAGTGGACATGCTGATGCTGGAGGTCTCTGTCCACCACAGTTGGGAATGTGGCAGTAAGAACGCAAGCTGATGATTTCCCATGTTTCTGAATAAACACTGAAACCGACATAATTGCTGAAGATTCACAAGGAAGCTATTGACATCTGACCCATTATCTGCAACTGCTGTAAATGTTTGGCTTGTTAATGAAATGCTTTCCTGTAACTGGGATGGAGTGAGTATGTTTCTGTCTGAAATCCCATCCCAATTTGAAGATGGCTTTCAGTAATCTGGATCCCTCACCTATGCAGTGAATCAATAAGACATATGAAGGAAACAGTGTACCTTCCTGTAAAGGCTATCTCATAACACGTGTGCAAGCAGAAACAAAGAAGTTGCATAAGCAGTCTTACTTCTGGCACTCCCTACTTTGACTTTACTATATTCATCTCAAACATTATATTTTGACTAAGTTAATGCAGATGAAGTGTCCTGTGTGTATGCAGTGGAGATGATAGGATGCTTCAAGTTTCCAGGCAAAAAATATTTTTTGAAAATAAACTCTTCAGGATGAAACCTTAAAACGTTCTTCTAGTCCTTAAAGTTTCGTGAAAGTTTGCTTGAGGCTGTATTTGCCAGTATAGCTTTGTCCATCCCATATTTCTGTGCAATATGCTGCACATCTCGTTGTTGTCCATCATTAACAAAGGGGTTGTCCTGTCCCTGTGGCGTGCGTGGAAGTATGTACCTTGCATGTTAAAGACTAGGGAATCTTTGGGGAGCTAATATTTCTGGATTCTTGCTTTTAAAGTCCAGTTCCTACCCCATAAACTTTTATGCCTTAATCCCATGAGCAATCCCTTCACAAAATGGAATTTCATTTGTGATTTACAATTGTGTGCATCACAAAATCCATCAGGGCCCTGAGGCACCGCCAGGCCTGCCTGTCCCTGCCCAGTCCTCCTGGGGCTCCCTCCGCCCTGCCCACAGCCCAGGACCCCACGTCAGTCCCCCAGGGCCATCAGTCCCTGCCCCAGAGACGCCACAGCAGGGCTGGTCTCCAGCTCCCCACAGCCTTGCCCGGCCATGGGCCCCGCTGAGCTGGGCCCACGCATGGGCCCACATCCTGGCTTGGCCTTGGCTCATCCCCAGGGAGGTGCCTGATGACTGGGGATGGGGCGGCCCCCAGTGCCCCCCGGCTTGCCCTGCTCCTGGCTGGGGCGGCGGGACGGGCCCTGGGCTGCCCCGATGGACCCCAGGGGAGCCCTCCCTGGTTCCTGGCTCCCCATCCCTTAGGGAGTTCTGACCCTCGCTGCTTCCTGACAAAATCTGCACAGGATTGAGTCTGCTCCACAGACTGACACTTCTGTCCAATATCATTGAAAAAAAATTCATATTTGGATCAGTCTATGCTGCTATAGAATCATATTGACTTAATTCTTTGGTCAGGCTGTAGATTTGTAATTTAAGCTATTAGCAGTGAGGCATTTAAATCAATACACCTTTAGTATTTCTAATGTAGCACTACAGTAATTCCAAATGTTATACAGTGTATTGTTTCATTGTAAATATTAGTTCAGTTAATTTTCTGGTGGATATCTTGTCAGTGCAGAAAGTATCATAATTAATTATGAATCCACATCCAACTAGATTTGTTATGTTGGTCAGATTTTTTAATTAGTGTTTAAAATATTTACAGATCTTTCTTTCAAAATGATCCAGCATTTTATTTGTTCTTTTTAGTTATTTTTAATTTTTAAGTGGCTCTAACGCTTTCAAAATGTGCCAAAGAGTAATGGTGGGCAAAGAAAACTTCCATGTAGTTTTAGGGTCTGTGAAGTCCTGATAGCCTTTCACAATGAAGTGTCTGGCTTGGTAGATGAAAGGAGAGCAGTGGGTATTGTCTACCCTGATTTCAGCAAGGCTTTTTACGTTGTGTCCCATAAGATCCTGGTAGGGAAGCTCATGAAGTACAGGGCTGGATAAGCAGACAGCTGAGGTGGACGAATGGCCCAGAGGGTGGCGGTCAGTGGCATGAAGTCTAGTTGGAGGCCAATGACTAGTGCTGTACCGCAGGGGTCAGCACTGGGTCCGGTCCTGTTCAACATCTTCATTAATCATCTGGATGATGGGACAGAGCGTACCCTCAGCGAGGCTGCAGACACCACCAAACTGTGAGGAGTAGCTGATATGCCAGAGGGTCATGCTGCCAACCAGAGGGGCCTCAACAGGCTGGAGAAATGGACCAACAGGAGCCTCATGAAGTTCAACAAAAACAAGTGCAAAGTGTTTTTGGAAAGAAAGAGTACAGATAGTCTCACACACACTGATATTTTGATCCAGAACAGCACTAGACTGGTCCCAAACCAGCTACTCTACTTTCATCCATACCCAGTATGAGGGCTGTAATTTCTAGAACACAGAGCTGATCATGCACAATTCTGTGTATTTCCTGTCGTGACTTAATTGTATGATTAGGGGGAAAATCATGAATAATTCTTGTGTTTTGGTTTTGGTGTTCTTCGTGTTATGGCCTGGAGCTAGGAAATGATTACTAGTTATTGCTTGCATAATAGTCACACAAGAGGGAGCAGAGCCTCCCGCTTTCTGCAGTCTGTTTTGATGCACTGCTTCTAAGATGGAGGATGTTTCTTGATCATTGTAGTTAAATATGATTCCTCACACAACTGGGTTTTATATTGCACACAGACTGCTTGGCAATAAACTAGAGAAATAACATCATACTTCTAATATCCTGCTTCAGTTTTCTTCAGAAAGAAAGACTATTTATTCACACAACTAAATTCAGCCACATACCTACATTTCTTTTTGTACTATGATATTTGTAGGAGCAGCGCTATGACCACTTGATGTATTTCTACAATCAGGAAAGAAAAATCTGGTTAGAGGGAAATGCAGGTTAGAAGTCACAACAGATTCAGAGAAATTTTCTTTTCTCTGTCTCAGTAGCTCTAAACCTTCAAAGCAACCACCGCAATTCCCAGCCATACGCTCCCCAAACAAATTCTTGCCCTCTGCAACAGTCTAAGGTCTTGGGAAATGTCTTGCTTTTATTTCTATGTCACTCATAGAAGTTTTTATTCTTTTTGGCGATGAATGTGTCTCCACAGACTGTTTGTATTCATTACTGCGCCTGAACTGGACAATCCTCAATGTAACATCCAAGACGTACTATATTGCAACGTTTACCTAAAATTTTGATATCTTATTTGATTTTAGTCCCCCAAATGACTCGTGTCAGTGCTGCCCATTTTCTTTTATTTTTTTCTTGTTTGTTACGACATTTGTTCCTAGAATTAATAAAGTATTTGGGAATAGGAATATCATCACATCTTCCCATCCATGATTACTGTTTCTTCCCTCCATGCGAGTGACTTCAAAAGGGAGAGATCAAATTTACAGTTTTGTTCTATCCAGTATACCAAACACCCATGCTGATACAATGATTCTATAGTATCTAATATTATAAGTTTGGAGTTTATCTATCTGCATAGTGACATACATGAAAGTTGTTCAGGTAAGAACTTATTTATGCTCGAGTCAAAAATTCAGTCCTTGCTAGTCCTTGCTACTCTTTGGACAATACCACTCTGTGCTGCCTCAGAGAAGAAAGAAGAAACACGGGTTTTCAACAGAAGATCAAGAGTTTAATGCAACTGTTCAGTGACAGTTCTTTTTTCCTGCTTCCTTTACATTCTTTACTGTCCTTACCTGGTCTCTTCTTACTGCTGACAAGAAATGCTTGCAACTCTTCTTTTCCCTCCTCTCTCTAGTCTCAACTGTCCTTATTTTTGCTGCAGGTTTCACCCAGACCCTCTCGATCCCTTTCATGAGGTGGCAGGCAGCACAGGAGGTTGTGATCATGTGCATAACAGCATCCTGCTGCAGCTCCTTGCTTCTTATTTGTTTTCCTCTGCTCTGGCATGGGTTCCTCCATATGCTGCAGTCTCTTTGGGGATGTCCCCACCTTTGCATGGGTTGCCCAAGAGCTGCAGCCCCTCAGCAGTGTTCCTGCCCTGGTATGTTTTGCCACAACAACCATCCCCTCAGAGCAGGGGGACTCCAATACCTCCTCTGGCATGGAGCACCTCCTTACAAGAGTATGCCTTCAGGCATGTTACCAACAATGTCTTTTTCTGCATCTCGTCCATGCTCCTCATGTTTTCCCTCCATTTCTGCTCCTCCCAGCAGCTGATGCTCATTCTTTAAGGTACCCTGTGCTCCTCTAACAGCTGCAGATTTAGGTCATGACAGGTTGCTCACAGCAGTTTCAGAGCTGGCTAGAAGTGGCTGTGATCAGCCCAGTGCTGTTCATGGCCATCAACATGAGCCAGCAATGTGCGCTTGGAACCTAGAAAGCCAACAGCATCCTCTGCTGCATCAAAAGAAGTGTAGCCGGCAGGTTGAGGGAGGGGATTCTGCCCCTCTATTCCGCTCTCAGGAGACCCCACCTGGAGTACTGTGTTCAGCTTTGGAGTCCTCAGCACAAGAAGGACATGGACCTGTTGAAGCGGGTCCAGAGGAGGGTCATGAAGATGATCAGCGCGCTGGAACACCTCTCCTATGAAGACAGGCTGAGAGAGTTGGGATTGTTCAGTCCAGAGGAGAGACTGGGGAGACCTTGTAGCAGTCTTCCAGTATATGAAGGGCGCCTACAAGAAAGTTGGAGAGAGACATTTTACAAGGGTGTGTAGTGATAGGACAAGAGGTAATGGCTTCAAACTGGAAGAGGGTAGATTTAGAATAGGTATCAGGAAGAAATTTTTCACTCTGAGGGTGGTGAGGCACTGGAACCGGTTGCCCAGAGAGGTTGTGGATGCCTCATCCCTGGAAATGTTCAAGGCCAGGCTGGATGGGGCTTTGAGTCTAGCCCTGGTCTAGTGGGAGGTGTCCCTGCCCATGGCAGGGGGGTTGGAACTAGATGATCTTTAAGGTCCTTTCCAACCAAAACCATTCTATCATTCTATGATCTCCTACAAAGGGCCCCCTGCAGCCTCCTGCTGCCAAAACCTTCCCAGCTATGCCATTGCATGTCTCATTTTAGCCAAAAAAATCTGCACTATTTCAGCTATTAGCTAAGAAAAAACTCCCATGCTCTTCAGCATGATAAGCAATGGGTGGTTTCTTGTTTTAAATGGCCCCACAGCAAAGGAAGATGTCTGCAGATAGGGAGAGCAGAAACTGCAGTGTAAACAGGCACTGTACACCTCCACAAAGTACGTGTTTTCCCTTCCATGGTCTGAGGGCCTGAAACAGAAAAGGGTTTTTTGATCCAAGGTCCTGTGTTAGGTTTTATAGGTACTTATAAATGTTGTATTTTATGTCCGTGGGCTTCTGCTAAGTGTTCTCTGTGTTTGTGCCTTGGCTTGTCAAGAGGAAGACAGGGTGGAAAGGGCTGAAGATGTTTCAAGATACTCCACAGATAACATTAAGCACTGCAAGTTGTTAAAACCTCTTCTCTCTTACCAGCTCACATTTTTAGTAAGACTTGGAAAGTGCAAGCCAGCTATAGAAGACACTTCTGAGACATGCTTGTTTACAGGCTTTAAAAGCTATCCAAAATACTATGTTTTTCTTGGATTCTGCTTTGTTGAGGGGTTCTATTTGTATTTTGGGGGTGATTTATTTGTTTATGTATATTGGGAGAGAGATGATAGATGATCAAATGAAAAAGAAACATTTTTCACTATTATTGAAAGAATATGAAAAAAAGAAAAGAAATTCCATGCTATTGAAAAAGAGCTGTAGGGAAAATTGACACCCAGGCAGTTTATATTCACATATAATATTAGTAAATCACTGAAATGATAAAAGCGTCACTGCTAGGCTTTACTACAGAAATTAAAAACAAGATAGATCAGTTGAATCCCCCATAAGGAAGCCAAAAGAATAAGAAAAGAATCCTTGAAGAGAACAATTCATATTGTAATTATTGAAGAACAAATGAAGAGGGAAATCAGTTACCTGGTTAGCTAGTCCTGTCAAATCATTCAGAGCTGTTCATAGCTCCTCTGTCACCATCTCCTCTTCCTCCTTTCTCTACTGGTCCTGCTCCAGCTTCCACCCTTTTCCATCATGCATCCCATGGTCCTCCTAGCCCACCCTGGCCATCCTACCCACTTTGCTCTGCCTTCTGTCTTTTCCATCATCTCTTCTTGCTTTCCTTTACTTAGGTACCAGGTAGAGGGATGGAGCAACTGAGGAGCTGTAGGCTGTCCAGTGGGTTGCATCTGCTGTTGGAGGAGCCTGAAGTTGAGCGTATTTTCCTGTGCCTTCAGGGCATGTGGGGTAGCTCTGGATCAAATTCTGGGAATTGAACTATAAAGGAATATTTGTAAGGTGGTACAAACTGAGTAGGTACTACAATGTAAGTTTGCTGATGATGGTGAAAGTGATGTTCTATGGACAGCTAGGGGGAGCGCTGCATCCTGTGCAATGGTCTCCTTGGAGCAGTTTTGAAATGCTGTATATTAATATGAGTCTTTCCAAAAATATCCGGGAGGCCAAACCTTATCTGTGCCCTCAAAAAAGAAAATGTTCTTTATCTATGAATCAGAGGAGATCTGGAGGTCAGAATTGGAAAAACATTTGCATAAAGAAGAAAAAGTGTGTTATAAGCAAGAGAAAAAACAAGTGGGTATTTTAAAACATAGTATGGAATTTATGCTTTCTTTGTAAACTGCTATGACATCAGTAGATAAGAATTATGTACATAACCACTATCTTATATTCAACTATAAAGCACACCTTTTGGAACAAGCTGTCAGAGCTGTTGTCATGTTACCAATAATTATTCTTGTATAATTTACTCCTGAGAGGAAAAAATAGGCAGAGTCAAGTTCCCCTTAAAATTAATTATTGTAAACCTTAAAATAAAAAGTCAGAGTCTGCACTTACTGTTCAGAATAAAGACTGAATTTCAAGCAGTTGCAAATGGAAAAGGCAGAAAGCTTTAGACATTGGAGGAAAAGAGTGAATGATGATCAACAGAGTCTGCTTTAAAAAAAAATCGGGATACATCTAGCCATAAGTAAAACAAAAGTAATATATAAGGAGACAGAGTAAAATTCAAGTAATAAAAGAAGCGCTCAACATTGAAGGGTCAGACCTAGGATCAACATTTACTTGTATAGAGAGAGGATGAGCCTTGTATAGACTTGCCAAATTACCAGTTTCATTCTTCTGCAAATGTTGGATTGGTTTTACAGGATTTTGAGGTTTCACCTAACCTGGTATTAAATATCCCAACAGAGGGGACTTTAATTATTTATTTTGGGAGATTTCCATAGACTGATAGACTTAATTTCAAGGAAATGTTATTTAGACCCTTTTTTCTGCAGTCGCTTCTAGTGATTCAAAATTACTTGGTTTCTGCGTTAGTTTATGTAATTTGGGACTCATTTTATACTTTTGGTTCAATAGGAATATCATGAGTAAGATAAAGCCGGAAGGAACAACGTATCCCTGCTTTTGTGCCAAATCCATTTCTGTTTCCTCTGACCACTCTGGGGCTCGGAGGTACTAAGGTGAATAGATGCTTACAGAGGTCTTGTATTTCTCAGGATATCAGAAATGATATGGAAAGACTCCTGCATAGTTCCGTAGACCATAACGCCCTAATGCCCACAATAAGTATAATCTTGGTTACTGTCAAGACACCTCTATTTTTCTAAGTGAGACAGGAAGAACAATAGGTAAGTTCTATACAAGTTATTCTAGTCACTATTTCTTTGGTGACACCGATCTGTAAGGCTCAGATCTCAGCGATGGAACAGCTAGGTCTCTCTTAACGAGAGAATGATTTTATTGAAAAAAGTAAGTATTGCTACCAAATTACTTTCATTTTCTATCATTTTGCCTCATTCCCCAAAGCATTTCCACACCCACATCCTACCACCTACTTTTTGTTCTGTGCCAACACAAGAAGAATGGAATTTAAAAGCTAATTGTCTTTATTTATATTATGCAATAAATTTTTTTTACTAGAAAAAAAAAGATGAAATCTTCATAGCTATTAGTCAAAAAATAAACAAAATTCAGTAAGGCTTTTCTTTTCATACATTTATTTTAATAAATCAAATGTAGTTATGTTACAAGACATGATTTCTTTGAAGCTAATAGAATATTTCTGTCAATACTTTATCCTGCTTCACCTTACCATTTGTTTTATTGATAAGCAGAGGACTACGGGTTTTTCAGAGGGGACTGAAAGCTTATAACCTGTTCAAAGATCCTGACTTTGACAACATAATTACCATTTTATGCAGTGATGGTATGGATAGCTACTATCTGGCTGCCAAAAACAGCAGGTGCTTTGACTCATTCATCTGTCTACCGACTCAAACCACAAGCCATTACATTACACACCTGCGCACAGGTAGTTTAACCTAGCCGCAAGTGTATCATGTGCCTAACTCACTTAGATGCCAATGAAAAATTACTACTGTGAAAGCCTGGAATTTGGCTTCCCAGTTAGTGGCTATAATGGTGAGACATACCATTGTAAGGGTGTTGTACCTCAGCCTCCTTTTACCCATTAGCCTTCACTCCCTGTCCAGTATTTGTGCCCGTAGTAGCCTGGGTTGCATTATCAGCTGACTAAATACACATCACTTTAAGATGAGATTAGTCACTTTCTGAACTCTGTTGACTATACAAATTATATATCTAGGACTATGGGAGGCCTTTTTCAGCTGGAATCTTGATGGAATACCTCATAACACCTCAAACGATGCCAGATACCTATGCTTATGCAATCAAATTCAGCCCTAGATCTCCACTGATTATAGTAGGTGCTCACTAAACTTAAACTGTGAGTATCCACCTTCAGTTATACAAATGCACTAGAAGAAGGTACGAAGAAAGGTGGTACATGAAAAGCATCATGACCAGCATATCTGTAATTAGAGCTCAGGGCTGTGCCAACAGAAATCTTATTTTTAGAAAATTCTAGCAATATTTTGTACCTTCAAACCCAAATGACCAGCATTTGCAGATATTTTGAGAAAATGAAGAAGGACATCACCGCTTTCAAGATTGTATTTATGTCAATACTGTCCAGGTAGACGCGTTTGCAAGATTTTCTAACTGTAGGAGTCCTCAGCACAATAAAATGCTATTATCTCTGTTATTATTAAGCAAGTCAAATTACTATTTATTCTCTAAAAGTACATCTCAGAAGTTCATGATTGAAATGCTCAATAAATTTGCCAATTTTATTTTCTCTGTACATGTGTAGGGAAAATAAGAGAAAGTTGTACACTCGTTAAATCTACAGCTGACTTTTGATGGTGGTTTTTCTCATCTTGGATAACCTTATTAACAGAGTAAATCCTTTCCTGTGTTTTTCAGGTAATTGGAATAAAAATCTTTTGTCAGACATAGTTGATTTATTTACAGTGTCTCATCACGGTAGGTGGGATTCATCTTCTCTAACTTTACCCATCTACAACACATAACATCTGAATTATTTTCCCTAGGTTACTTTGGTCAGTGGAGAAAAAATCTATGCTGATGGTACTGCATTTTTATTTTCCTTAATTATAGAAGGACTTGGTAGTGACTACCTCAGATATAGTCTTCTACATGGTAAACATCTAAGATCTTTGTTTCCAACAAGGCACGTTCCCACCAGGGCTAGAATGAGATGCCTTTAGGGAAACCTCAGCATGTTGGAAGAAAATGCGGTGTGTCAGGAATTCAGTCAACACATATGTGATTTCCTGATGTTGTTTCAGGACCAAGTTACTCTCCTGTCAAGACAAAAAGTCATTTCTTTTAACTGAACCAAGATATGTATCAGGTGCTCTTGAATTACTGTCAGTCTGGAGGGGAAACGTGCACTGGGTAGTTCTGCATCACTGGCTAGTAAAGGAGCTGTGGGAGCATGTCAGGGAAGAGTCTAAACTTTACTATGTTTATTGACATGGAGGTAAAATTGATTTTCTTTTGCCTTGACTACAGTTTTCCATAGTGATAGCTAACCTGAATTAGCTGTTTCAAAAGCAGTGTGTGTTTTTGTCTACTGATGACACAGATTAAATATAAGGTGACAGCTATTATGTACTCAGGCAAGTTGTATGTATTAATAATGCGTTTACCATTACCAGATAGCACATGCACTCTCTCAGGCCTGCATGAGTGATCTGACTACACTAATAGCTGGTTTGTTGCGACAAAAAAAGTCTTGGTTTTTAAGTTATTTATTATTTTCTCAGTAAACTGACTTTTACAGTTACTATGCTTCTGATGTTTGCATCCATTATTTTCTGGCAGCACAGAATGAAACCATGGAAGAGGATCCCAGTTCTCCTCTTACTTTCATATATGTCAACATGGAATAGCTCCATATTCAAATCAAGTCCAGCTGCAACAGTGTAAAATGGGAGGAAAAGAGGGAGGCCAGAAGTGTCCAGCTGAGTATGCATTTGCTTTCTGTATCTCCTTCATGTGTGCTTTGTCACAAAGGATTCCAGTTTCCTATCTTGAGATGAAATTAGTAAATGCAACATGGTCATTCCTTAATCTAAAAAAACACAAAGCCAAAAAAAAAAAACAGAAAAGCAATTTCTACTTTATGTAACAAACTACATTATTTTAAAGGTTACTTTCAGTATTAGAAATGTAATGGGAAAAGAGTTTCCCTTTTTAAGAAGGAAAAAATTTGTAGCCTGTCTTTTCTGTTGGATGCAGACTTATCTCTGTATAATTAGCATAAATTCAGACACTATGTACATAAAATTAAAATATTACTAGAATATGACTATGTATTTCAAGCAAAATCTTCCAGTAATGTTGAGGGACAAAGCTGAAGGATGAGCATTAACAATATGGTGAGAAATTCTCCAGCCACCACAAGCTTTGCAGCAATGAGAGAGATGATGTTCTGGGGGATTTTTAGGGTAAAGACATGCTTTTTTTTACATTGTGAAAATCACAGTTCACACATGACCAAGAGAAATTGATTTTCGTAGTTAAATCTTCAAAGGGTCCATCCTCTAGCTTAATTACTCTCAGCATTAATCAGATCTTCCTGGTGCTGTCATTGAAACGTGGTATCATCCGTGGCTTTTCCATAATGTGTATGAGAAGTTCTGGGCAAGTCATTTCACCTAAACTTTTCATGGGAAACTAAAAACTGCATGTTTCTCATTTTCTGTGTACCAAATGTGAGACACTAAGGTCTGATTTTCAGATAGATTGAGTCAATGGCAATTGCAAATGAAGTCATGTCGCATATATAAAGTGTCATACAACCTCATATGCTCTGAAAAATGAGCATCTAATTATTTGCAAATTGTCATTCAAAATTAGTGAAAGCATTGCATCTCATTTTCTTCATACCTTAGTTCCAGTGCCATAAAACTGAGGTTAATACCACCTTTTACTGCTCTGAAGTTTTCAAAATGTATTATATTAGGGCATGGAGCTATCTGCACAACAATAAGAAGAAAATAAGCATAACTACTCATTAATTTGAATATAGTAGCTATTCACTCTTGTGCAAGAAATGAAGGCTGGTGACCTTTCGATAATATGCAGTCATATACTTACAGACAAAATTGTTAAAAAGAAAATTCTGGCAGTCTTCAGTCTCTCACTTCCCTGCTTTTGAATACTCGGCTTTGTGATTCTAATCTTGTTCTTTTGCTGTGGGGGTTGGGTTTTTTTGTTCTGCGGTTTCAGCTGTTAAGACAATAGACTCTACTTAATATGAAGCCTCTGTTTTCATATGATGACATGCAGGAATTTTATGTCATCTTAGGACACGGTTTTAGTATGAGACAAAGAGGAAAAAAAGGGGTCCCTTTCTTTAGTACCCATACAGACCAGATCACCTCCTCTTTGTTGTCTGAATGAGTGGGCAATTCTTTGCGGGAATACATTTCCATGCTCACAGGACAAGTGTCCTCTGGTAAATGGAAGTTCAAGAACATTGCTGGTTGGATTGGTTTTGTTTGTTTGATTGTTTTTGTTTTTTTCTCTTAGTTCAAGCACACGTACAAACTTGTGAGCGTGGAACCTATCACTCATTCTCTGGTTTTTAATAATGTGGTTGTGCTGTAATTTGTAATGTATAATGTGATTAGAAAAACAAAATCCAGTGCTTTTCTCTCCCAGGTGAGTGCTCAAACCATTAGGGCACAACTCAAGGTACTTTTCATTTCTTTTGAAGTTCAAAAAGATAGTTTTGAATTTATTAACTGAATTACGATTTCAACTCAAGTCTCCCAGTGCTTGGTCCAGGGCTGTGACGTAGATGATGGGTTGTATGTCTTCCATCAATCTTAAAAGAAAAAAGAATCCACTGCCATTTTCACTGCAGACTGCCACTCCATGTAAAGAGTCTTTGGAAATCATCTGGTGAATAAAGCATTACAAAAACAAGGAGGATTTGGTTTAAAAGTGAGCTAGGACTGAGATATTCAGATGGGGCAGTTCTGAACAGACTTGCAGCCTCACAGGAACATCGACGCAGAGCACAGATGCCTCTAGCGTTCAGCTGAGACACATGTTTAAGAAATATATAGAAGGTATTACCTGGGCCCAAATATTTAAATTCACTAACTTTTCTCTCTCCATCTGTTTTGGGTTTATTGTCCTCTATTCTGTGCCGTGAATTTGCAGCGTTGCAGGTGGGTAGAATCTCCCAGACTTGTCAGCTGTAGGTCGAGTTGGCTGGAGACAAAACATCAGAACTTCAGCAAACTCTGCTGACTTTGTTGGCTCCAAGAACCTAGGCAAGCTGCAGAATGGACTGTGAATCTAGGAGCCAGGGGTTCTTGTCACAGCCTGTAAGCAAAGAATGCTATCTTTGTATTAACTTAATTCTTGTTGGTTGTTCTCATCTAGTCTAAGTCACTATAGTTTACAAAGTAGGTACAGCTGGTTTTTCTCAGTCCCGCATTATAATACTTTAGGCTGCCTACTTTAAAAAGTATTTCTCTTCGCTACTTTACAGTGGTCTTTAGCAAACAGCACACATTGCTGAGATAGATACATCTTTACATCTTACTGAGTCTGTTAGAACTGCTTGCAGCTCTGAAGGAATGCGTTATTTTGCATGTGATAGTAATGGTTTTGGCCCATCCTTCCTACAAGTCATGTAAACACTACACTCATGACTTGCAGGCTGGCTTTAGAAGAGTCTAGTGTAGCTAATTGGAATCAATGTGTGTACCCACATAAATTACTAAGTGATTTTGTTCCTAATAGTGAATACTTTCAATCACAAATGTTCAGAATGTACTGGTATCCTAGATACAAAAGGGCCTTAATGATGTCAATCTCAGTTCATATTGAATCTTTCCATATAAAACCCACACAAATAGCAAATAAAAATCCTATATTCCACAGGCTCATTTCAGAAAGAAAATAGTGATATAATGGTACTCTGACAAAAGCATTCCAGAAAAAGCAGCCAAAGGCATAATTTCTTCAAATTAATGGCATTCAACTTTCTTCCTTGTGGGGGGGTTTAGATCTTTCAAATAAGTCATTGTACTAAAATTTCAGGTCATTGAGAAACCATTGCTTTTATATCTGTTAGCTTCAGTCCCACACATGAACCCCATCAGTCTTAGTTGCTTGTTAGGTATAATTAATTTTGAAAGTGCACCATGCTGAATAAATTGTATGACGCATTACACAATTTACAGTTATTTGTATCCATCTTTCATTCACTCTTTTTCTTGTGTAGAGCAACGCATTAATCCAACCTAAGGAAAGAAGAAAAGGTCAAGAAAAACATCAGTAACTGCTAAATAAAATAACCTTGTTAAAATAAAAGTAAGCCACAAGTTTCTGGCAGTAATCAGAGATATTTGACAGTGGAGCCTGAGAGGGAGAGGTCCAGGCACTTGGGAACAAGCCAAAGAACAGAGAAGGAGTAAAAAAAGAGTCCTGAAGCAAGCTATTACTGAATATATGCTGAGAGAGGTTGCCCATAAGAAGTCACTAGCATTTGTTAATGAAAGGATGAGCTTGCTAAACAGCCCGTGTTTAACTTTAAAAGCACAATTTTAGGTATTCTTAAGCTGGGTTCAGCCTTACAAGCCTTTAACAAATTTGTCTTATATCAATGCCCCAAAAGACATATAATCCAGATCCTTGCAAAAATTGAAAGGTACTTGGAGTTAACATTCCAGCTCACATTCAGATCAAATATGTCTTCGATATGATAAAAATAGCTTTTGGGCATTTCTCTAAAACCAACACCACATGAAAAGCTGCACTTCCGTATGATTCTGGGTCGAGGAACAAACTATTTGCAGTGACCCACACTTGTTTGCCAGATCTGCAAGCTATGAAAAGTGTGTGGCAGCTCTGTAATGATGCAACTTCTCTGCCATTACACGGCCAGGGAGTGTAGCAAGTGGTGTTAGCAGGAGCAGCGGAAATAAAAAACTTGTATACCCCAAAGCAAATTGACCCTGCCTCCTACAAGCATATTGGTAATGATAGTTCTACCTGTCCTTTACAGAGCTTCCCCCGCCCCCCCCATATGCACACACAAAATCTACTCCCTTCTTCTAAAAAGACTTTGAAAAAGTTTGTGACTCACAGAAATTATCTAGTTTACAGTTTTCTTACAAAGCTGAAATTTAAACAAGCCCCAAGCCTGCAGATTTATGTATATTTTTAGACACCACTGTGCATTCCACTGAAATTGAGATTAAATGCTGTGTGTATAGTTAAGCACATGTATAAAGTCTTTGTTATATCAAAACCTTGTTTGTTTTTTCAGACTACTCTCTTACTTTTTGAAGAAGAGGTGGAGTTTTAAACAGGGGTTTTAAATGGGTTTAAAAGGGACACAGGGGAAACTGAGTTTTACTTTGAAATTTTCAATGTTCTAAGATTCCTGTCTACATATCCATACAGTTTGAAATAAAAGGAAATTGTCTCCTAAATTCCTGTGAACTGAAACTGCAGAGCTTTGCAGATCTTGGATGAGGTGTTTGTTCCCCATCGTAGGTAGGGTAAAAGGTGGTCCTTTCACTGCATTAAAGCAGTATTTATGGTATCTGTTTAGCTGGGGACAGGAATTACTGGACATTATAGGAGACAGCTGTAAGAGAAACCTTCAGAAGTCTCATACGTGACTTGCAAAATGTCCTGGAGACACAGACTGGATGAAGAAGAAAGGCATTTTGGAGACAAGATCCCCAGGCCACGAGTGAAGAAAACTGCTATAATTCATAGGTTACATAAATACATGTAGCCTGACCTTCTGTCAGACTTCACATCCTTCCTTAAAATGCCATATCCTCAGAGGAAAAAGTCTCTAGCTGGCCTAAAAATTGATTGCCATATTTGATTTCCAGCCTCCAGGCAGCAGTGGAAGCAGCTCCATTGCAGCATTGCAGGTAGCCTGGCTGTTCGCACCTCAGCCGGTCAGCAGAGGAGCCAGTTTTCCCCCTCCCTTTCTCCCACTTTTCTTAGTGCAGAGCTTGGGACATAGCCAAGCAGTGAGCCAGCACCTGCCGGTCGCGGTCCCCTGCCTCCTGAGCTTCCCACCGCACTGCTCTCCCTCTTGCTTGCGATGGGTGAGGATTCCCGCAAGTAGCACGGTTTCCCGGTGGTGAATCACCACTCTCACAGAACATCACAGGCTCTTTAATTTTATTTTTTTTTCCTCCTATGCATTTGTTTTCTTACAGTGTGTGATATGTATTTGTACATAGTTAACCCCTCTACTTCTGCATAGGAGATCTGCTGGCAGATAGAAGGGGGCAGAGAACTGCTACTGCCAAAAATCGTTCCTGCCCTTTGGAAAGGGATTGATTCACAGTAAAAAGGTCTGGATGCTGGACAAATATGAAGCTTAATTGATTAAATTCTAATTGGTCAAGGCTGACCTATATAGGACTTTACCACCAGCTAAACAGTATCAGGAAGAAGCAGGATTGAGGGTCAAAGACTACCCAGGGACATTTAACAGCTGAGGTTTAATAGGGTGTCAAAGTGGAATAAAAACCACATTGACCCCCCTCCACAGCTGCACTTTATTACAAGTCTAAATGTGGCTCATATTCCAAGGCCTCTGCTCTGATGCGTTCTGATATCTGGAGGTTTTTTCCAGTTGTGCCCATCTTTTAAAGCTCAAAGGTATTTGGTTTCACTTGCAGGGGAAGAGGTGAGTGGTGAAAAAAACCAGACAGAACATTGAACTTAAATTACTGTCTCTGGGGAGACCTTATTGCTCTCTACAACTACCTGAAAGGAGGTTGTAGGGAGGTGGGGGTCGGTCTCTTCTCCCTGGTAACAAGAGACAGGACAAGAGGAAATGGCCTCAAGTTGTGCCAGGGGAGGTTTAAGTTTGATATTAGGAAAAAGTTCGTTACTGAAGAGGTTGTCAAGCACTGGAAAAGGCTGCGCAGGAAAGTAGTTGAGTCGCCATCCCTGGAGGTATTTAAAAGACATGTAGATGTAGCACTTAGGGACATGGTTTAGGGGTGTACTTGGCAGTGCTGTGTTTACAGTTGGACTTAGTGATCCTTTCCATCCTAAATGATTCTATGATTTCTGTCATTCCTACTTTCCTTTACGATAATATTTAAATCAATCCTAAAGGATCTACTGCAAAAAAGGGACAACTTTCCTCACATAGATGTCAGAATCACTTAATACATTTTCAGGATGATGATGCACTTAACTTTGTTCATGTCCCTATTGAATTCGAGAATGTCTGCAAAGCACGCGATCAATAAGAACTGACCTCAATGTGTCTAAAATGCAGTGGAAATAATGAAATTATTTAGGTTACTACTACTAGACTTACAGCTACTAGTTTGGGCAGTGTGTTTTGGGGGTGATCCTATTCTCAGGACAAGCAATTTAAAATAGCTGAAGAAAGGTTTATTTTCCCAGACAAGGATGCAACATTAAAGGCAGAGAAAGAAGAATGGGCATTACCTTCAAAAGACATTCTGCAGGCAGGAATAAGTAACATGGAGGAAAAGAACTGTTTTGGGGGGATTTCTGTTGTCAGTGGAGTGCTGCACAGATAATAAAATTTTAAAATTTGACAGATGTATTGAGACAGTATCTCTGCTTGCATAGAAATTCTCCCAAGCAAAAACATGCATCTACTTTTCTTATTAATCTGAATTAAATTCTTGTGTTTAGAAGGAAATATGCAGTCTCTTCAGCCGCTGCTGGTGTGAGTCAGTCACAGTGTCCCTAGAGATTCCTTCTGCCGCATAATCCCACTGCAGCCTTGCTCAGGAAGAGAGATCTTTGCATAAGAGCTGCAGCACAGTTATTCTTTTATTTTTTTTTTTTTTTTGATGAACATTTTAAGGAAATGTGCGCAAACATCTGGGTTGGGCAAGTAATAAGCTCTCACTCACCTACATCAAGTAACTGATAAGGCATTTGCCACTATTAACAACTTATTGCATACCTTTATACAGAGATAATGAAACCAAGTACAGGTCTTCAGTCTTAAATCTGTTGGTGTACAATTATGTGCCAAAGGAATATAATCTGTTTGCAAAAAAACAATGAGGTGAGACCAGTTTTGAACCTTGCAAACATATATTTTCCATTATAATTGTATACTTAGATAACTTCAGTTACAAAGGCCTGGGCTTGTAAAATGTGTAAGAAAGCATATATCTTCAAAGAAGGACAGATATGGGACAGGGGGGTAGGGGTGGGAAGGCTTCTGAAAAGCAGCTAGTCCTGTGGGCAGGGGATCTGAAGCTTGGTTTCCTGAGATTTTGTGATCTGTGGTTGTACTAGCCAATACCCAATTAAATACAAATTCCAAGCAAGCCTACTCCTGGCACTGCGTGAGACGCAAGGTCTCGTTCCTGAGGTGTCTGATGTCTAGAAATATAGCTGATCTGACATTGCAGACTTCCTTCAGCAAGCCAAAGTCTTTGTCTTCTACTCTTCTGTTTATTTCATGAAACATGTGAACTCTGTGCCCCATACCACCCTTTACAGTGCTCAAATTTGGCTGAAATTACCCAACAATTTCAGGGATTATTGGTTGGAGACCAGTAGACAGTTACATAGCATGACTGCACACATACTACTTCCTTGAGAAAAAGCCAAAACAATGTTGTACTTTTAATGATGTCTGGAAAAGCAATGTAATATGGACTTTATAGTTCCTATATGACTCACACTTTTTTAGCTGAGCACAAAACCATAACCAATTTATTTACATTTAAGGGGACTTTTTCTCAGAAGTAGGTTTGGATACCTGACCTGAGATAGAATTCTGGACTGATTTGTTGTTGTACTTCTGGTGTTCTTAAGAATAAGTTGAATGCATGTATATGAAATAAGTGGATAGATTTTAATAAACAATAATAATTTTCTCTGACAGGGATAGGGATGGCTTCTTTATCCTGACAATCCATAGATAAATTATGAAAGTTACACAAATCTGAGCTTAGACATAGTTTATTCTTTTGCATTACAAAGAGGCTTATTCAAGCACACTTAGTGAGATAATTCCCAGATTTTCTTAGATGACTAGGAGGTTTGATAGATGCCTCATGGAAGCCAAATGAAATGATAAGTAATCTATCAGGTATAATATGCCACTATAACTGTTTTATACATCTTTAAATAGCCAAACTGAAAAACGTTTGTGATGATTGATCTTCAAGATATGACTTCTCTGTAAGGAGCACAATAGTTCTTAGTTGTGTCCATATACTCTCCATTCAATGTTTTCCATTCAGCTATAGCCCATGCTGGACAATTAGCTGATCTGGCCCAGTCATTTCATCCACCCACCAAGCAATGAGGTTTATATAAGTGTTACCAGCCATAATTCTTCTGACGCTTCACACAGTCTTCTATTCGCTCTCCTACCCCCATTCCTCTATGTACGATCCATTCGTTTGGTTGCATGGTTTGTCCCTTGACTTTGAAGATATTTATCCGTCTGTCTTCTTTCTTCACAAATGTCTAGGTCTCAGACTCATAATTCATCAGACTCAGGCTCAGACTTCATCATTCAGGCACTGAATTCTGAGGTGTGGTGGGCTCCTTGCACAACAGAAGGCAATTCAGCATTGCTGTGATTCATGAACTTCAAGCACATTTGTTTTATTGATCTCAGTAAAAGCACACAGAAAGTAGCCAAGTGCAGCGCTGAATCAGAGCCACAGATAGCATGTAAATTAAATGAAAACCAAAATGCTTTATAACAAAGTATTTAATTCCCACATTCCTCGGGGGACTTGTTGAAGGTGCACACAGGTCTTTGACAGTCACTCTTTCTTCTGATTATCTGCCTGCTTTTCTATTTGAAGATTTCCCATTATTCTACCAGCTGGAGCATTGTTTTCACAGACCACAAGTCAGTGAAGGTATCAGGAAAACCTAACTCAAAGCAGTAACCATAACCTGCCCTCTTTCTCAATAGCTGTTTCTTATATGCTATATCGAATTGTAACCCTAATGATGCCACTATTGAATTCTGAGCTGCTTTAAGTTTTTCTTCTATTTTTTCTGGAAAGAAGTGGGTATGAGGAGAGAGAGAGAACTTTGAAAGGTTAAGAGTGTTTTTGAGGTTTGAAAAAAAACCCTACTCTGGATATTTGAAAAGATTTATTTTTTTCCTGGAAAATAAGTGTTTTCAAATTTTGATTTGTCAAAAATCCCTGTCCTCTAGAACAGAAAATTCAATAACCCACTCCATATTAGTAAATTATAACCATTGCATCAGCTAAAAATTCAGAGAGACCATACATCTTAGCTTTTCTCGAAACTTGTATTTCTTTCAAACAACCCATACTCAGTTGTTCTGTGACTATAATATTGTGCATGATGGTTATTTCACTTCACCTTTAACCCTGACATGTATGCTTTTCACTTAGCATCTTTGGTTCCCTGAGGAGCATCAGAGTGGGCTAGGATCCCATAACAGTGTCCAGTGCTGTAGGTCCCGCGTACTTTGTAATGAGCAAAGTAAGAGATGATGGAGGTGGAAATGAGGGGTTTGCTGAGATTTAACAATGGAAGAATCACCTAGTTTAAGACAAAGCAATTGGAAAACTGTTGGTTGAGAAAGGAGTAAAAGGTGTAAGGGACGAATTGTAACAGGGATCAGACACTGGAATGAAGGACGGATAAGAATTGGTTGAAATGGCCGTTGAGTTGGTGTTTGGAGGATGGAGCCAAATATTGATCCAATGCCAAATGTCCATATCCACAGTGTTTATCAACGTGTAAGGTCTTTAAACGGTATAGCAACAGGCTTCCAACAAATGCTTAACAGAAACCGATAGATGGGCTGGCTCAATTCTGTTCTCACTTTTGCACAAGACCGGTCAAATATCCAGAGAGAAAATGTGATTCCCAGTTTGACGTTATCTCTTCCAATGAAGTGCATAACATACATTTAAGCGTCAGGAAAAATTACACTAAAATATAAATGCTATGGAGACATGAAAAAAAGCTGGATTGCATTTTAGTTTAATTTAAAATAACCATGTTATTGTTGGATATATAGAGAGTAATCAAAAATGAAGTATCCCAAACCAGTGATATATTACTTTATTTTTCAGTTTATATCCTCCCTCCCATTGATTCAAAAAGGCATTAAAAAAGAGACATTTATCTTTAAATGTCAAATTTTGATGTTAAGGACTAATTTATGTCTACAATATAATATATGAAACATATTTGGGAATTCAGTTCAAATGCTGTTACAGTGCCATCTGCTGAAAAGCTCCTAAGGCTAAAAAGCATTTTGTAATTCATTCTTGCTAGGATATCTGTAAATTCTTGGTCCATCCTGAGGACTTTTCAGTCTTTTCTGCTCTACAATATCACAACACAAAATCTGTAGCCCCTGTACAGGAGGAGCTATAAACACTGCATTTGCCTGTATCATTAAGTGTAAATGGTATCACTGAAAGGTAAGCATGGCATGTACGTAAATGTCTCAAGTAAGAGGATGCTAGAGATGCTTAAGGTTTAAATTGTTTTTTGTATATGCGCGGCTCAGAGGCTGGATATAAGCATCAAAATTTTTATTCTCTGTCAAGTTACTGCTGATAAAGCAGCCTGAATTTATTAAATGCTATTATGTTTAAGAAAAAGTAAGCTGATATGTGTTGGCTAATAAATTTTTAAATCGATTTCAATTCCCATCTCTAGAATCCTTCTCAAGCATGTGAATAATTATTTTAAAATTAACAAGACAGACTGCATGGATTAAGGTAAGCTTTTGTAGGAGCCTGAATTTGGGGCACGTGATAACAGCCCACTTGTCTGAACTGAAAGATGATTTCTTTTTTTTTCTTCTTTTAATCAGCAATGGATCTGAGTTTTGATTTGTTTCTTAATTACAGCTGAATATTTTTGTGCTGCTTGCTGTGTTAAGGAGACTCATCCTTCAATCTTTCTATATTTGTTAAGAAATCCTTCTGGCTTCTCAGTCCACAGTAAATCAAATTTTCAACAAGTCTCACCTAAGATCCGGTCAATAAGCTCAAATCTGTGTACATGTATCTCCATTAGAAATGCAGCAACATTTTGGCATACATATAGATGTATGGCATCCTGTCAGTGAAAATCAGATGATTTCTTCCCTCCCCCAACCCCAAGTGATGTTTGAAAAGGTAGTGTACTTGGCATTATCCTCCTGCTTGAAAAGTTTGCAATGGTCATTTTGCGAAAAGAAGTAACAAAAGCTATTCCAGTAATTAATCACAAGCTGCACACTGTCACAGTGGACATTTCATAAATAACCAAGAGGCTGAAATTCATTTTCATAGGTTCTTCCATGAATAATTTAGACTTGCTAATGCAAAGTCGATCAGTAACTCACTTAAAGAGAAAAAGACTGAATTTCAATTAACTCTGTCAACCAGCATGACTAATTCTACCCACAGTTCAGCTGATGTAGGACATGTACAAGTTTTGCTCATAAATACTGAGGACTGTCTCAGGATCTGGCAGGTGACAAGGTTCAAAGGTCTTTGTATGACTTTTTGCTAATAAGTGATATTAGGTATGAATTGCCCAAGCTAAGGAAAAATTACAAAGAAGCATGCATTTAAGCTTATGTCTTCCTACTTTGCTTTTTCAGGGTTTAAACTCATATGTAACTCGATTCAGAGACTGGGAATAATCTCCTTAAATTCCTCCTATGATTACTGTAGTAAGATATACTTACTCCAGAGGGTAAGTCAAAACAAGTGAATTTCAACTCAATTTCTGACCTGTGCTCTGGCAAGCCTCTTTCCCTCTTCTCTCTTCCCTGTTTCTTCACTTTAGGAGAAACATAGGTAGATTAGCTTCTGGAGGCTAATACAAGGCTCTGTGAATGCACCTTCAAACTCCTTCTTTCCTTTCTCTGTTTAAAACTCTGGTAAACAGCATAATGATAAAGCAGCACTTAATAAGGTACAAAGAAGGTCTGGGGCAAATGCTCCTTATTTGACTCATTACAGACTCTTTCAGTAGCTACCAACTTCCATGTTGAAAAAAAATCACAAAAAACCCCAACCTTGGGGCAAGATATTGAAAAGATGTACATAAGTATGTGGATAAGTTTGAAAAATTTCACAGATGCCTGCGTCTGTAGGCACCTACTTAGTTGGAAATTTGAATTCAGTTTTCCTAAAATTGTGTTCTGTATCAAGAAGAAATACTGTGTATTTTGCTGAACACAGCACTGTCTTCAATGCAGAGAAAATTATCAGCAAAGGGACTTCAGGTCATTAATCTGTTTACTGGAGATGGTGGGTTTACTGTGGGTTCTAGTGGTTAATTTAAAGTTTTATAATCAGGCCACTCTGTTTATTAAACATACCCTAAGAGAAGACTGACTGACTTCTAAGAAAGAAGTTAAATGACAACTGCTCCATAGTCTGGGAGCTTTCTGAGGACTGTGAGTTGACTACATGGTTGTGGCCAGCCTGATCCTGTTATCTTTCTCTGCTTGCAAAAATGGATTATTTCCAATGGGCTTCATTTTGAAAAATGCCCTAACTTTTGTATTGTTATTACAATAATAGTAACAAGAGTAAGCTTGGCTGCCTATTTTGGCTCAGAGAAACAACAGAATTATAAATGCAACTGATGGAGAAAAAGAAGCATTACTCTAGCAAACTCTGAAATCTCCCAGAACACTGCAGTATTTAAAGAGAAAAAAAAAAAATAACAAATGCAAATACTTCCAAAGTATAACCATTGCTTAGCATGGTGTCAGAGCCTCAGCATTTATTTTCATTTAGATTCAGTAACTTTCACACAATTTTAAGGCACGATCCAAAGTCCACCAAAATTATTTGGACCAGCTGCTGTTCTACTTGATTATTACTCTACAATGATCAAAGAGATCAATATTTGGCTGTGGGCTACAAAACAATTGGAAATTTGGGTTTGGGTACATAATATGAGGTATTGCAGAAGATTTTGATTTTCACCTAGCAATCATCTTCGAGGAAAAGATGGTTGGGTAGTTAAATTATTGGTTTGAGATTTGAGAAACCCAAGTCAAAAGTTGTTTTCTCCTTAGGGTGCCTGCTTGGTTTGCGTAAGCCACATACTACAAAGGTGCTACTTAATTATTGTAAAGTCTTTTGACTCCAAAGCGTGGAGGCTGATGAGGAATTCAGTCTTTCTTTCTTTCTTACAAATAATTGCTCATATATACTGCAAAGAAAGACTCGAGAACTTTGGAATAAGAAGCTCTTTAGTGTGTATATTTCTATGTGCAGTGAAGGTCAGGATGGATCATAGAATAGTTTGGATTTGGAGGGACCTTAAAATGTCATTAAGTCCAACCCCCTTGCAATTAGAAGGCACATCTTCAACCAGATCAGGTTACTCAGAGCCCCTTCCAACCTGACCTTGAATGTTTTCCAGGGATGGGGCATCTAAAACTTCTCTGAGCAACCTGTTCCCATGTTTCACCACCCTCATCATAAAAAAATGTCTTTCTTATATCTGGTCTAAATTTACCTTCTTTTAGTTTAAAACCATTACCCCTTGTCCTATCACTGGAAAGTCTGTCCCTATCTTTCTTATAAGCACCCTTTAAGTACTGGAAAACTTCTATAAGGTCTCCCCGGAGCCTTCTCTTCTCCAGGCTGAACAACCCCAACTCTCTCAGCCTGTCCTCATAGCAGAGGTACTCCAGCCCTCTGGTCATCTTTGTGGCCCCCCTCTGAACCCACTCCAGCAGGTCCATGTCCTTCCTGTGGACTCCAAAGCTGGACACAGCACCCCAGGTAGGTTCTCACCAGAGCAAGGTAAAGGAGCAAAATCATCTCCCTCGGTCTGCTGGACACATTTCTTTTGATGCAGCCCAGGATATGATTGGCTTTCTGGGCTGCGAGCACACATTGCTTGGTTCATAGACAGCTTTTCATTCATCAGTACCCCCAAGTCATTCTCTGCAGGGCTGCTCTTAATCCCTTTATCCCCCAGCCTGTATTGACATTGGGTGTTGCCCCAACCCAGGTGCAAGACCGTGTACTTGGCCTTGTTGAACCTCATGAGATTCACATGGGCCCACTTTGGGCTTCATTGGGATCATTGGCCTCAAATGTTCTTTAACAGATAATTGTACTTCTACAGATTGACACAGCTCAATCCACAAGTAGGTGGCAAAAACGTCTTTGATTTTAAGTCACATTAGAATTTACTGTTCTATAAATATAACATTATAGAGGTATCCTTTTAAGAAGTGCCATGGAGATACTCTCCCCACAGTTTACAAGCTGTGTCAGGTTTGCTTCTCTAGGGTCTAGGTTTCCTAAATAAACAAGTGATTTCTTCATTATTTTTGGAAGTGTATGCAGTGCTGCTGTGCACCGCACCAGAGCCCAAGCTTCATTTATGTGCACTCTATCAGCTGTCCTCAAGGTTCTCAATGTTCTTACACTTTTCAGTCAACTCCTGTCCTAAATTACATACTTACAACCCCAATGGCTTCAGGGAGATGAAAACTCAGGGCTGAAACCTCCCCTGCCACTTTTCAAAGAGGATGATTTAATCCCCACCTTGGAATTTCAGGCACTTGCACTCCATCCAAAAGTTTTAGAAAGAACACTCAGCTCAGTTCATCAAAACATCATCCTCCCCTCAGTGTTTGGGACTACAGGTTACTGGAAGTCAGGAAACAGAGTGCTTAAAAAAATCACTTGATAGTTCCCCAAATTACAGTCCTCATTATATGTATGAACTTAGAACTCCATTACTGTTCTAAATATCACAACCACTCATATTTCCTAGGGCTGTGCAGAGAAGAATCAGGAGTTAGAAGACAGTGGGAGATATTCCAGCATATTGGGGTTCTGCGGGACACTGCCTGCTGTGCCACACAGGCTCTGCAGCAGGTCAGAGAGAGAGAAGAAAAGCACAGACAAAATGTACTTGTAGTTTCGAATTAGAAAGCATGGTGTATCCTCTTTTGAATAAGACAATAATATGTTCAGAAAAAAGCATGCAAAAGCAAGGGCATTGGGTATATATGTAAGAACTGATCATCTGTAATCTCTACAATCATCCTTGCAAAGCATTGTCACTCCATCCTTTCCTTTCCTTTCCCTTCCCTTGCTCTTACCTGTCTTTCCAGAGAGGCTTTACTGATATTTGCCTAAGGCAAGATTTAGCAGTAACTGCAATATCTTTTTCAAACTTAACACAATAGGAAGAAAAGATAAGCTCTCAGATATGCAGACCCTTCATTTACTCTGTGCTAAAAAGTCTGTATCCTTGTGCTAACCAGAGGCTTTTGTTTAAAGATATGTTTCTTCAGCTTGATAGGGAAAAGATGTGGATCATTAGCAGAAGCAGGTGAAATGGAGATTTTTACAACCTTGTTTGGGGCTTGTTTACATCTTTGTTGTTAGTACAGATCAGATTTACTAAAATTCTCAGTTGATAGTGATTTATACCAAACTGCCAAACAAGAGATATCTGAGGACCTTGGGCCTTCACTCTGGCAGTGTTGATGGGGAAGTTACTGGCTTGGGATTCTGCTGGGAAGTGTCCATGGCTCCTCATCACACAAAGTGTGAATCTACTAAGGACCCATGTTTGGAAAGACTAAGAGAAATGCTAAGTCTATGGTTGGGTCTTTTACTCGAAGTCTGTTAATCTTTATAAACCTAAAGCCCCATTTTTTATTTTTTAATGCAACAATTACTTTTACTAAGATTTCCTAGAAAAGCTAGAGGACTTCAGCCTTTCCATCAGCAGCGAGCCAGTTGTGCCCTCCCATATAATGTCCTGAGGTCACAGTCTTAGACTGTGTCTCTTCGTGGTCATCCCCATTTATCTTACACAACATACAACTAGCGCATGCCTAAATAAAATACTGCTTCCTGCTCCAGTGTAAAAAGAGTAGAATTTAACTAAGAGATTGTAAAGAATTTATTTTTAAAATTAGCTCTCAATCTTAAAATTGAGCTCACTGCTAAGGCGCTAAAGAAAATGCTACTTCCCTATACCATCATAGACTTAATTAGAAGCAAATTTAAAGGCACACCAGTGAATATTCAACCCCACTCACTGGCTCGTCTCAAGTCCTCTTGTACTGGCTTCAGTGCAACTTAATGGCATTTCATTGCTAACCAGATACTTAAATATTCTGCAGAAGCAAGACCTCAACTTCACTTGCAGAATCTGCATTTAGTGGTGACAAAGCCAGATTCTTTCCTTAACTACAGGATATGTGGGCTTAATTTGGAAATGTAGTTTTAGCTGTAAAATGAAAGAGGACTTGGGGGGGGGGGGGGGGGGGGGNAAATAGGACAGGTGTGGTCTGCCTAATTCCAGTCCCTAAACAAGAAATATGTCTTTGGCATGTTTGTGTAACAAATTTCCAGGTAAAACACATTTAGCAAAGCCAGTGTTTCCCAGCCTTCATGGGCATTTTAAGCAAGTCCTGCATTTTACACTATGCTTTACTCTCTCTGTTAACCTAAAGAGATGTGTATCACCAGAAAGCAAAAGGTAATCTGGTCATTACTAGCCCATGAGGTTGAATTGGAATGATGGGTCTATATAACAAGCTTTAACAACTTGTTGCCAAATATCAGAATTAACAAAATTAATAGGAAAAGAATCCTAGTGTATATGTTTTTAAAGCTTTTGAAAATGGTGAATTTTCCACTTTGTTTTTCAGAATTCTGTTTCAGTGTATTGTCCAGCTCCTCATATATTTTCATAATAGCAATCCTTAGCACTGCCATAACAGCTTATATTTTCCTGGCTGCATGCAAACAATTACTGATGTGCATCCATATTGACACAAATTAGGCCCACATGTAGCTTTATCACGCACATACAATTTCTCCGTCATTTAATCTCAGTCGTAAATGACAACTTTGGAATTCTCTGCCTCTCTAAATCTGCATTTCTCATTGAATTTAAATGGATCTCAAATCTATAAATAACTGCATCAACCCTGAATATTGCATTCAATTACTTTGAGTTTGCTGCTGTTCACATGGCATTCATGCTGGTCTTTCATGCTGTTTGCATTAGCAAACCTCTTCTTTCTAAAACAACCTCCTGTATTCATGATTAACAACTCAATCTGAGGTTGAATTTTTTAAGCTTTTTCTCTGGCATCTCTAGTAGGGTAAATTTTTAAAAAAGGTACGACTCGTGATCTGTGGCTACAGCTCGACCGTTGTTCTTTTAAACAAGACTTCATTTGGAGTTCTAACAACTGGGTTTGAAGAAAAATAGTTGGTCTGTTTTGCAGAGAGCAAACTGAAATGTAGTGCAGCATTATAGTGAGAATAATAGCATCTTATTACACGCAGACAATGCACATAGGTGCCCAGTAAAAGAGGGTCAGGTTGTGAAATGCTCATTTCAGACAGCTGCTACTCCCCACTGGTAGCAAAACTAGATTCACTGATCGTGTCTACAATGCTGTTATGGAGTGGTCCTGACCAGGGATGAATTCTCTGTTTTATCTCTGGCTGTAGCAGCAGCCTCGGGCCTGGCTCCGGGGAAACACTGTGAGGAAACCTCCAATGCTGATTGTGCCACAGTACATTAGGAAAGGTGCCTCTCACTACCATGGACTACATGTTACACCATGCTTCTGGGCAAGGAGCCTCTCTCTACCCCCTCTGGGCTACCAAAAGGTTCTGGGCACTCAGAATCTATGATTATGGGGGCAGAGTGCTGCCTAGCAGCTCCTCACTGTTAACTGCTGCAGGAGCAGGTCGGATTTAGAGTTTAGACTGCTCACAGGGCAGTATAAATGTGCAGAGCCTAGTCTTCCCTGTGGCCTGTGTTTCAGGTCATTAAGGAAAGTATGAGCATCCCTCTTGGGAAAAAAATTAAGTGCTCCTTAATATGAATATTAGATTCCCAGCTCAGATCTTAATAGGTAATGGAGGAAGATAAGATCAAGAGTAGACAAACTCAGAGGCTAATGTTAGTTCACATGAGCATAGGCAATTCTGTTAAGGAACATAGACATGCTGGAAAGGACTATGAAGACCTTTCCAGATGTACTACCTGATAAAGGCCTGCAACGTTTATTTAGAACTGAACAATGCTACAAATAAGAGCCTCTGTGCAATACAGGAGTTGATAATAAGTGGCTTGCCCAGATACTCAACACATTGTGACTGCTACCTGCAAAGAAAATGGATATTTTACTTCAAAAGCAGAGGATTATTTCAGGATCATATAGAAATTAGGGAAGAACGAGATATTCACACTCACTGGAAGGCATTATAAAAAGCAAAGGTGCAGCTAGAGTGAAACACAGAGATTTTAAATGGCTCTCTAAGATTTCTTTGCTTTCTTCTTTTACCCACTAGTGCCTCATCTGTGCGCAGATTTCCTTCTTGCCAGAGGTGTACATGTCCATGGTGGTCCATGGTGGTCCATTGTGGTTAAGGCAAACAAAGCCACTTCTATTTCAGAGTAGAAAAAATAATAAAGTAAAACCCTATTGTGACTGAGTTAGAAGGCAAGAGAGACGTTTGAGCTCCATACACTTCTCAGTGCCTGGTTTGTTTGGGTTAGGATTTCACATTTGCTGCTAAAAGGCATACCTTGACTTATTGATGGGGAGAGATACGCGCAGACACATGCACAATCCATGTTCCACTTCAGATCTTTTCCAAGAGTGTTAGCAGGGCTGAGACCTGCCACTGCCTCTCCTTCATTTCAGTGAAATTCATCTCTGTGCAAACATGGGCAAACACAGCCCAACTTTAAAAAATTCCTTTTACTCTAAATCGAAAACAAAAACAAATAATTGTACTATGAGGAGAATACTTCTCAAGGCGCCGTTCCCATAATGATTTATAAACAACTGTCCAGTTTAAGCTGTGTGCTGTGTCTGCTAAAAATATTTAAAAGATACCCTTGCTGTTACAGTAATTAAACATGCATGAGATGGAAAATAACAAACACACAAAAATAGCCATACTTGCCCAAGATGATTTATAAATATAATAATGGAAGAGTTACATTTAATAAGTAAAACAGAATAGTGTGGTGACAGTGGGACAAGAACATAAAATCCATAGAAAATAATGTGCTGTGTTAAAGAGTAACATAAAACGTTAAGTCTGAAGGGCCGAAAATAATGATGAATAATACTGAATGAGAAAATAAAATATTGGTGAGCAAGACACTTCAAATGCTCAAGGCTGCATGAACAGCATGATTATCCACAGTGATTACTGAATTTTCGTATAAATCTTCACAATGCCAGCAGCTTTTCATTTCTTCCTAAGATCAGCAGACCATTGCACAGGAGAGCGATCTGCCAACTCTTTAGCTAGAGTAAAGGGGAGGTGAGGTTCTGTACCACTTTCAGACACTTCCCCTGCAGGAATTGCATCATACCTACAGTTAAGCTGTGCAGGAATTTGTCTTCCTTACAGCCTCTAAGGAATGATAAGAAGGAATCCTGAAAGACACTCAAAAATCATGTCTTTCCCACAATACCAGATTTTTTTAAAAAAGTGTAGTTCTCTTTATTTATAGACTCTTTTATGAAGTGCTATTTCTTTCCTGCTAAATGTGATTTTTTTTTACTAGAAAGAAAAAAACAACTACTTCTTGTTCCCAAATGCAATGTAATTGTTTCCTTCCTCTTAGCATGCAGTTTTAAAAAATAAGGATTTTTTTTAATGCAGATTTGTTTTGTGTGACCCATGGATCTGTAGGCCAAACTTCTGATGACTGAGATACTGTTAAATACTGAGCAAAACCAAACTTGATAAGGCCTTATAGAGTTGTCCATTTATGTTACATAGTTGTAAATATTACTATGTTTTCTTCTTATACTGATGGAATAGTTCTGACTTATACAACCAAAATCTTTAAAATGACCAGGGAAAGAGGTATTTATACATCACAATGATTTCCAGCTGCTTTGTTTTCTTTTTTGTAGCTCTCCCTTTAACAAGTGTATGTGGGAACTTTTAGTTCAGAGAATTAACATCAGAGGAGAGACAAACAAGTGATTCTCATATTGTTTCACCTTCCGTCCTTGAGCTTTGTGGGTGTTGCTACTGACACACCATTTAATTGTTATTATTCCAGGGAAAGATCCACCTAGATTAAATGTAAACTGCTGTAACGTTCTGGGTATCACCTGACAGTGACCATTTACATCATGTGAGATTTTTTCCCCATATTTAAAGTCTTCAGTTCCTTAATTTCACCAATCCTTGTCTGAGTAGATGAAATATGACCAGGATCCATCCAGCTTTCAAGTTGGAAGCATGAAAAAATCCTAAATTTTCTTGGCTTCCAAACTTAGAATAACCTCTTGTTTTTGCCTTTTTGTGTGTGTGTGTGTGTGTGTGTGTGTTATTAATGGCAGCACTGTGCTTTGGTTTAGCAAAAGTCAATACCTGTCCAGATACCCTTTGAAATATTACACAGCAAAAAGTTTACAGAAAAACCTGTTGAAAATATGGAGGCTTTGGTTTTGCAGAGATTGATGCCACTGACTGCCTGGAGCTAGAGGTGTCGGTTCTGCATTTCACGGTTAATTGAAATGAACCCAAAACTTGAGTGGAGTTCATTCCTCTCGTCTTCCTCCTGACATCATCCCAAACAGCTTCAGCATTTGTTGTCACTTCACAGAGAAAGAGAAAGATATTTTTGCTGTGTTGCTGGTTAGAGCACTTTTTGTCAACCTGTGGGTCACACTCTGCAAAGGAGTCACACCGGTGATGAAGGGCAGATAAGGAGCAAAGCTCAGCTTATCCAGCTTTGCCAGGCTCCTTAATTCCACCCTCAACCAAAGCCAGGGTTCCTGTGAGAAGGCAGCACTGGTGGCCCACAGTGTAGCTCAGGGAGATGCAAAAGTGGCAGAGGTCAGAGGAAGGTGAGGAAGCAGCACCAAGACGAAGCAGGGCTTGGCATGTGGGGAACATCAGCACAAGATGGCAGTGCCGTGGCTTGAGCAAGGCATGGCAGCAGGCTTCCCGGAGAGTGCAGGGACCTCAACGTGGGACAGCAGCATGTGACAAAGGAGGAGACTCTGGCAGGGGTTAGAGGAAAGTAGGAGGAGGCAGAAGCACTGAGACCTCCCTAACTGTGGTTGGCAACCACTAAGGTCAGTTGTTCATATGGAATATATAAGTGAAAAGGTTCAACTTTTACTCCAAATTCAGGCAGAGGGATTTTACCCTGGGTCTCTAACTTCCCGTCACAGTGTCCCACTCAACCAATCTAGTGCAGAATCGGTATCTTTCACTGTGGTGGATACATCCCTGGAAAGAAATTTATTTTCAATGGTTTTGTATTTCAAGTTTCCCAGCCAGCTCCAGTATATGGCTGCAAAGCTGGTTCAGTAAATAAGTACCATCTGCCCAGGTTTTCTCAGGGCTGGCTGCAACTTTGCATGAAATTTTAAAAGCTTTTTTAACTAGCCTGGTCCAAATACAGATTTTGCAAGTTTTATTCTGTGCTGCTTGACTCGAGTTTGATGGTCTTGTTACTTTACTAGTTCAGTAGAGTTATATAAAATAAAAAAGGCATAAACACACACACAAAAAAAGATGTTTCGAACAATATTCTCCGGGTTTAAAGAAAATGGTATAAAAATCTGCAGCTTATAACTCCTCTAAAAAGGTATATTTTTTCCATGGATTACAAAGTTAGCTTTCCTAAAAGATGTCTATCTGAAAGACACAGGATTCTCTGGGTCCCATGTCAGAGTGCACATGCAGTGGAAAGAATACAGTCGTGGTAAAATAGGTTGATTTAATGAACTGAAATAAATATGGTGTGTCAGGACAGACAATAGGTGCAGTATTACAAAGAAACTCTCCAGCTAACTGTATTTTTTCAGACTTTGAAAAGAGTGCACTTAAATTATCCAGCATATTCCATGTACACGCTATGCACCAGCTCATGTTACATATACATAACTGATTTTCCTTGCACCAACTGGATGAGGAAGTTTGAGATAGATCTTTTAGAAAACTCTTCTAGAAGACTTTTAGAAAAAAACCTATCTTTTCTTGCATTCAAAAAGAAACACAAAAAAACTTTGGAATATTCAGATTTCATCCAAAACTTGCAAAAAAAAAAAATTCACTAGTCATTGTAGTTCACAGTCTAATATTGAATTAAAATGTAGGTCCTGACCCCAATTCTGGTTTAAAGGACAAAAATTCTAATAAAATACTTTTGCGTTCAGGCCAGTTTTGTAGGAGCACACAGATTCTGTGGGTGTTCTCTGAGGATCAGGACTAGAACAAATCCCCCTCAGTCCGTTTTCTCAGCTTCTAGGACTAATTAAAAACATATATATATGTACACACACACATATATATATAAGCTCTGAGGCTGAAAGCCCAGGTCAGAGCTGCAATGTGTTAGGTAGGCTCCACGTTCTTATGCTATATTTAAGTCTACCTACCATCCATACCCTTTATACATGCTCCTGCAGTGTTCACGATATTAAACAAAACCCAAAAGAAGAAAAACTGGCCTAGAAGATAAAAATAGCAAAACCAGTGAAATGGATTGATAAATATCATGGCGTAGAGTTTTCAGTTCAGTATACAGCAACATATAGAAATAACAGGCTGACTTTGAGTATGTCAAAGAATCAGAGCTGAGAGGCAAGACAGAAACTGCAAGAGCGATGACAAGGAGAACCCTTGGAGGGCTGAGTTTGTAATCAGTGTTTCAAAGAGGAGAAAGCAGGAATTGAGGGGAATTTTCACTCTACTTTTCAAAATACGAAGTGTGATAAAGACAAAGACCGAGCTGGAATCAGAAAATTAATCCCTTCATAAACCTGGGGAAAAGATGAGGACCACAACAGAGGTCACGGTATCTAAGCCCCTCAGAACCACATCTGGTATGTAATACACAGGCTGCACCCTCTTACCCTTGGGAAAATAGTAATAGGCACAATTGTTAATTTTGACAAGTCTTGCTTTGCTGTGATGTCAGCAAATGTCTGACATTAGGAACTTTATAGGCTCATTCTTCAACAGTGAGAGAAATTATCTCACTTTGGCTCAAGGCTTCTATATTGACACTTATTCTATTTATGCTGAGGCATTTTAGGTCCAGTCCTATATCTGGTATTTACCTACAGGTCAGGCTGTGAGCTCATCTGAGTAACTCACTTTTACTGTCAATATGATTATTGCTGGTGATTTAAGCGAAACTAGTAGGTAATAAATTGTACAATACACATAATGGTACTAATATCTCCTTGTCTTGACCTCTGTACTCCATGTTAAGGTCTTATTCTGAAAAAAAAAAATGTTTATTTTCTCCTATCTTTGTTCATTTGTAAACTCTTTTTTTCTTTTTGTCTTCCCTTGGATTTTATAGGTATAGGTACCTATCAGGTTAGGTGTGATATGAAATGTAAAAAGCTTCAGAGTTCTCACTGGGAAAACCAGAAAACTGTTAACTTCCATGGATTATTTTTTCAACATTTTTAAATCAAAAAACTCTACAGATGTAGAATATTACAAAAAGAAAAAAAAAATTGTTCCTATGGAAAGCCATTTTTATCAAGTGCAGTACTTCTGACTAACTACAAATGTCAACTGCAGTAAAAAGTTGGCCCTGGCAGAGGAACCTTTCAAAGCACCTTTCTCTGAGGCCAAAGTGGGTCTCAAAATTGCACATGAGGTATTTGGAGCCTCACACAACCGGCTTCGATTAGTGAGTTTATTCTCACTATTGTAATTTTTCATTGCTTTATCAGCAGGTTACATTCTTATTCTTGTTGCATCATTCAGCTGGCTTCAGCCCAGCTTGACATTTTGCTGCCCTTATCATCTTTTCTCTGCAACTTCTGATTGACTGTAATTTTTTTCTTCTTCCTCTCTCTTGCTTGCATCATTCTTCCCTGTTTCCAGTACAGGGCATTTATTATTGTCCTTTTACTTTTGAGCAATCCCTCTTGAATACATATTAGATGCTTTTTGATCCTCGCATTTTCTTTTTGCTGAGAGACGGCTGTCTCTTCAATCACTTGCCACTGTCAGACAGATCCTTAGCAGGCACAAATCTGCAGAACTCCACTGCCTTCACTGGAATCTCTCTGCTTCATGTTAGCAGAGGATCTGTCTTAAAACCTAAAGATGCTTCTTGTGTTATACCTCAAGAGCAACATTGTTACTTTCTCTCTTCAGTTTAAAATCTTGACTTTAAAGAAAAGGATCCATTGCACCCTTGTAGTAATATAATATCTTTTAATAAGCTATATATACTTTTAAAATGAAAAATAGATTTTGCAAAATCTTTTTGGTTCCACTCGCTTAGGTTGTCACATTTGTATTTGGGAAGATCTGCAGAGACTTTAGAGAGGAAATAAAATGAAAACATGTACACTAACTGAAATAGTCCTTGTGGCTTGTGAAATCAATAGATTGAAAGATCTGTCAGATCAGAGGAAGATAGTCCGGGAGACAGCCAAGTTTCTGCTGCTCTGTACCTTTGTACTCTTAAAATTACTGTAGGAACATAAAACACAACCTAGAACAAGCAGCAAAGGCTCATTACAAGTGAGCTGAAATGCATTTTTGAACCTTGTGGAAAGGGTGACATTTGAGGGTATTCCTGTAATACAGATGAGGGTTTCAAAGACTACACTAGCACTTCCTAACTTATCTTTGGGGTGGAAAACCAATTTCCAAACTGCATTCACTGTTGTTTCAAACACAAAAAGCTCTCTAGTGAACACAGTAACCATTTCCAAAGCACAGAGAGATCTGTGGCACTACAGGACTAAGGTTCTCATTTGCCATTGTTCAGGGGACATAAGAATTAATACGGTCAAAAATCTTTGAAAACCTGTGCAACCTTTCCCCATTAAAAGAGAGAGGACAGAAAATGCTAGGACATCAGCTCTGAACTAGAAGAGTAGAGCGATTTCAAACATGCCTGAGAAAGGAGGAGGAGGAATTACATTTTTCTGCTGATAAAGAGCAATGCACTGTGACCGAAGTCTCCCTGCCCTCTGGGCAGATGTCCGCATGGCATCCCCAAGATGATTTGAAGCTTTGTCATCTCATGTTTTGTGTCCTGAGAGAGGACCGGGGTTATGTTCCTTTTTGGGTATTGACCCAGTAAGATGCCTATTGATCAAATTAGCTGTAGGTAAGCCCTTACCCACTATCATTGGAACTGATACTCACCGCCCCAATGTACCCATTTGTAAACTATTGCTTTTGTTGCCAGAGGCCTGGGCCATGGATGGCTCATTTCCCTGGTGAGTCTGTAACGCTCCTATGAAGACCACAGAGGATTTCCTCACTCTTCATTATGCCATCAATTTTTAAATAATTCATATTTATAGAGTTCTTCTGATGAGGGAATACTACATAAATCTGAATTAATACATACTTTTTTTGCATATCTAACTTTTTCCCTTCTGTCCTTCAGCCAAGAAAACACCATTAGAAAAATACAGACACCCCCCCCCCATTTCCCACAAGGCTGAGATAAGAGGTATTGTTCCCCTCCTGCCTATTTTGAGTGCCTTAACCTGCCAGCCATGCAAAGCTGTGTTCCTTGAGTGGCACAGCATAGCTGCAAGGGTCACCTCAAAAGTTCTGTGATACCATAATTCAGGTGTTAGCTGCACCCAAGGTCCTTATTTTTGTCTTTGCTTGTGCTACTAATAGGGCTGCTTTTTGGCAGCAGAGTAGCACAGCACACTCATGACCACAAGAATAAACTTTCTCTCCCCAAAAGTAGGCTAGTTGTTACACTTGCACTAATAGCAACATATACAATAAGATATTAGCAAATTAAATCTGGATTCAATCAACAGCAGACCACAATGTAGTAATAGTAACACCATACAGCAGTGGTTCTGTCTAGCCTGGGACTGGAATAGTTTAAATCATAATTAAAATACTTATTTCAAAAATCTATTTCATGATCACATCACCAAAACGTGATTTCTTACTTGGCAATTCCTCCATTAGGTATTTTATGCAGGCTGAGGGATACATGGGAACAAGAATGACAGACACTTTGTTCCACTTAGCTTAATGTGCAGGACAAACCTGTGACAGTTCAGTTGTCTGTCACTCTGTCATGGATAAATCTTTTACTCTCCTGGACATCCTTAGCACCATACCCAGCAACTGGACAAGGGCAACAGCTGCCATTAGCATTCTGCAGTACAGCACAGTAGAAAAAATACTGAATATGGGACTTGGCAACAAAAGCTGATGAGTATATAGATCTTTCCGTAACAAAATCATATGCATAGATATTATTTCTTTTTTTAATCTTACTTGTTTTAGGAAGAATAACACTGCTGTAGAATATGCATTTTCACATTGTGGCACCTAAGGTCCTAGTTACAAATTTTATTTCCCTCGCAAATTAGGTGAACTGGTAGCAGTCAAATGTTTTCAGTTGCTCTTACTAAATTCAGGGGAATTTTCTGGGAGGGATTTCCTAACATTAGGTGAAATTTTCTTCATCTTAACATCCTTAAATTTTTAATATTTTAGTAGTAGCATTTTTTTTTTTTAATAATAGGTTGGTACCTTGTATTGATGGTCAAGCAATTTGCTTCCTTAAACCAGTGCTCATGGAAAGTATGCTATGCACATTTCTTATGCCACAGCGCAGAAAATGCATGAGATACTTGGGTCAGCTCTATCATCTCAGATAACAGTAAAAGACTGGGTGAACTCTGCAAAATTGATAGAATTTATCCTGAATGTGCTGTGAACAAAGGAGGACTATCAGTTCCATCTGTTTGGCATTCTCTGTGGTTTCTATAAAGGTTTAGAAACCCCTTTATTACTTAATTCAAACAACTATAGGCTTTTGCCCAAACTGAAATACATCATGACCGGTCTGCGGACATATGTTTGGGCATATATTATGCATTACATAATCTTACACCAGTAAAATTTCTTTCATCTTAAAGTGCATTAATATCTGTCAGCCATAATTGGTTTTGGCGTATCTGGGTGGTATTTGCCGGGAATGAGCTCTTCCCAGATTTTGCAGCTGCATTCCTTGAGTGCCAGATTGGAGGCTGGCTGGGTAGTAATCTGATCAGTGCTTTGTCAGCTAAAGGACTGTGGCCAGATAAATTAGAGAAAGGAGAGGCCTTACCTGTCACTATCTCATGGTAACTGTCAGGTCTGATGCATACTATTTCATCTTGGAAGCAAAAGTATTACACTGTCTTTCTGTCCTGTATAGGGAAAATTGTCTGTGTCTTGGCACTTCCTTCCCGTGGGCTGTCATAATCAGGACAAATTGAACAAAGCAATACATACATACGTCCTTCACAAACTCCTGGTTTCCATAAGCAACAGAAATATTCAGTGCGTTCTCTGTTGCTCTGTTCTTATACACGTTCTGTTTTGTTTGGGTGCACGGACCCCAGCAAATAAAACTACCCTAACTTGTTTTGTACTCTGGGGAAAACCAGCAAAATTTACTGTGCTGTAGGGTCTATGCAAAAGGAAGCCAAAATTCGGGACTTCATCCTTTTGGGGAGAAGGTGAGAGCAGAGACACGCTGGGATAATGCTGGGAAAAGCTGCCCATTCTTAAAAACTTCTCCAGCATGCCAGAAAAAAAGGTATGAGAGGAGCGCCTATCCCTCTTCTGTCACCCACACCTTGGGGATGGCACACTTACCTTTCTCTTGCTGTTTGGCAGTGCTAAGGCTGTGACATCCCACCACAAGCACCATCCCCTCACCAGGTGGCTGCCTGACTCCAAGACTGCTGACACAACAGCAAAAGGTCTGGATTTCTGTAAGAGATGGTCTGGGCTTTGTTACACGCAGTATTACTCCAGTACTACCCATAAACTTAGTGCCCTCCAACTAAGTGGAGAACCATGACAACCTATATGGAATATGGATCTATTTGCATTTGATAAAGCCAGTGACATTTTAGTGGAAGCCCGTTTTAAGATAAGAGTCTTACATATGGCCCATATAGGCTGAATCACCTAATAATACATATAAAATCTGCTAGACTAGATTAATGAAGCTTTTGAAAGAAAGAGTGTTTCAGTGTGTGTATGTGTGCACAAGGGCATTGAAATAAAGCAGTGGGATTTCAGTCAGGAGAGTCAGTTTTCATAAAGACAATGGGATTTAGTTATCTTACATGTTTTTCTATATCAATTAAAAGGTTTCAGAAGTAGGTTTTCTAAACAGCTCTGCAGATGAGTGTTTTAAATCCTAGGAATATGAGGTGAATTCCTGACCTCGGTAGGCGGTTTGCCCTTGACTTCAATGCAGATGGGACATCATTCACGGACACTGGAAGAACAAAGAATCCCTTAAGTCAAAAATGTGCCTTATAGCCTCAGTATTTTCTTAGAGTATGCTTTCTAATCTCATTATTTATCAACTTAATCGTAAAACCATGAGGTGAAAGGATATCTATTGACTGTGTTCCGTATCCTTCAAGATCTGACAGGTCATTTTTCCTGTTTTTTTTTAAAAAACTGTATCTTCTGATTTTTTCTTTTTGCTTTTGGTTTTAGCACTGTGCAAGGAAGATACTTCCTTTCCTTTTCATGACTTCAAATATTTATCCTGTAGTTACTGTTTATCCTAGCTACCTGTACTTGACACTTTATTTTCCATTTCACTGCCTGAAATCCCAGTACCTTGTCAGTACTAAGAATGAAAACTACTACTCAGAACATCAGCTGACATTAATTAACCTTGATTTTGGGGCAACTATGCTTTCTTATGCTGGTGAATCATAAGGCCTCAGTTTTCACCAATGATCAAAATCACATCCTAATAGAAAATAGGGACAAAACCCTTGCAAATTTTGCTTAAAATTACGTTAGAAGAGGGAGAATGCTTCAAAGTGAAACCCTATACAGAAATTCAAAGTGCTGCATCACAAAATATTTGGAAATGTGTATCATTGTGATTACATCACGTGTAAAGTCGTGTCTGATCTGCCGGACCTCCAGATCCTTTTTATTATTACAGATGTACATTTTGGGTTTTTTTAAAATAAAATGATGTCTTGTTTAATTTAAACAATTAGGATTATACTCTTGAATAGAAAGAATAGTAGAATGATACTATTTTCTTTACAAAATACTGCACATTTTGAAAATTAGTTACCCAGTCTCTCTTGGCAAATATTTAATATCTTCTGGTTGAAATTAGACATTACATATGATGCCAGAGAAAATCACCGTGGTAACATTTCATTATTTATGTCTGTGACAGGTTGGGGGGAAGGGGCTTAGCCATTAAAGTATAACAGTATTACTAAATCATAAGACTGCAAAATTCTCTTTTATTATGTTAGAAATAAAGGTCAAATGTGACTTTAAAATAAATTATAAATCTAATCTTTATTGTAACTCTATGGAACTGCATGAGATAAAGAAGAAATGTGGTATGGGGAACACAAGAGAAAGAAAACTAACTGAAGCGAAGACAAGCAAAGTATTTCTAACATATAAAAACTATTGGAGTATATTTTATAGCAGTTCCACATATGGATTAAATTTTTATTATACTGTTTAACCTGCTAGACTCCTTTTCTGACAACATGCTGAAAATCTGTAACATCTAAAGCTATGAAATACAATATAGTGTTTATACATTCAGTATATGCTGTTAAATTAATGTATAAAACAAATGATAATATCCCAAGCTGTTACAGCAATACTAAAAGTAAACACATTTTTTCTGCCAGATTCCTTCTTATAGATGTACCATCTATCACACATGTGGAGCCAATTTCTACTTTAACAGGTAACAAAAAGCCTCATGGCTATAGTGAAGTTACAGGAATGTAAAAGTCAATCTGACGCATTAGATATTTTATTTATAAAACAGAATCTGGGCCTGCTTCTCTTCTGTCTTGCAGCTTGAATAGTCATTTATATGTGTGTGAAGTGGTTGTAAAATATTAAGAAACTGAGGTCATTATTTCCAGTTCCAAACACTGGGCTGTACAGTTTCCATGCAGGTAAGCGACAGCCTGTGATACTACACAGCGATGAAGCTGGCATACCTGCGAACAGCTGCCTTCCAACAGGTATTGTTCCCTAATGCTACCAAGAATCTTTAAACAGACTGGTTCAGCATTACATTTGCTGGGTCTCTTAACATACTTTTTCTTTACTGTATATTTTGTATAACTGCAGTTGGAAGCATTTAGAAACTGCTCAAAGAAACGTTTTTACAGTATTCATGCTCTGGATGCTGACAGATTACATCTGAAAACCAGTTGCTGACTACAATTCACACTTGTGTCACTCAGAGTTATCTACCTGTTTCTGTATCTGTCTGTCTATCTATTAAGAATTTGTTTATGGCCAAAGAAATGTAACCATCAGTTCATTATATAAAATATTTCTATATTCTTGCTAGTGAATACAATCATTACAGTAAAAACTCTAAGGTTTCTAAAACATGTCAGAAATTTCATTCTGAGTCATTCGACTGTCTGATAACACTCCAGTGCAACCTGCCCTGGTCCTTTATTATGATTACTTGTTAGCTACACATAAACGTTGTCAGAGAATTTTATTTGCAGTGAACACAGTCTAAGCAGACTGCTGCGTAAGCATGGTTTTCAGCAGACTGGTATATTCTAATTCCTTAAAACACACTGAATTTAAGACTCTCAAAGGTGTATCCCTCTGTAGGATGGCAAATAGCCTGATTCGGGCTGGGACCTTTGGGTGCAAGAATGACACAAAGACAGTGCCGCACAAAGTGAAGGTTTACTTTTTTTTTAATTTCACTGGTTGGTTGGTTTGTTTGTTCCTTATTGGCTTTTTCATATAATTGCTTTTTTCCCCATTTCTTTGAAATAGCTACTTTTAAATTAGACTTGTATCACCACGGGTTTTTGTTCTTCGTCACCAAAATGTGTACCTGTTGTACCGTGCAGCTAGGAACGAGTTCTTTCCATGAGTTAATTGGTTTCTCTGGTCTTGTATGATGTTCTTCTAAACACTTTACCACATAAACCAACACTGGTCTTGACCATCCATAATTCATCTGTCCCCTGTGTCAGCAACAATTCACAGTCTCGAGAAATGGGACTCTGCCCACATAAGGAGGAAAAAAAAAGCTCTCTTTTTTTTCCCCCAAGGAGCAGTATTAGTGTAAAATGTATATTCTGTAAAGAGATGAGATTTGAGCACAGGAAAGGTTGTTTTATGGATTAAAAACCCTGATGGTCTCTAATATCTAATAATGTTAAATGATTGGAGTGCTCATCTGTTGACTATTAGAGAAAATCATTTTTTCAGGGTGTCCAGCTGTGCATATAAATGGTCTTTAATGCTGTTATTGATGAGACTGTGGGCAGAGCAATGCTGCTAAGCAAAAGGAGTGCCTTTGAATGTGTTGCTGGTGTCTGAGTTTCTCTACAGAGCGAGTAGCAGGATTTAATGTGATTAGAGATTTGTGCCTGGCATTGAGCCTGAACACAAAACCACAGGCATTCGCTGTGCCCCAGCAAATAACAGTTCAGAGCTCAGAAACTATCAGCACCTGGGAGGGCAGAAAATAGATATGAGGCCCGGGCTGCAGAATTGGATAATGGCAGAGCAAAGTGACACAGCTATTTTGGATCTCTGCTTATGCATTGCTTGGGCATAGCTTGTTACGGACCAGCTGAAGAATTGTGCCTGTCTAACAAACGCAGAGCAGAGTTCCTAAGAAGTATTTAAATCTGAATTGTGCTTTTTGTCCTCGTCTGGCGAAGTGCAGCTTGGGCCATGAACCTCCATCTCGCATGCTCCCGTTTGCTGCAGGGAGGTAGGTTTCTGCAGGCCCTGGAAGGAGCAGCTGGCGTTTTACCTCCTCCTGCCAAATACCTATGGTGGCCAGTGACAAGGACCTCGGTGCGTCCTAGCTGACTGCTCACGCAGTGCCAGGAGAGGAGGGACGTGGTCTGCCCACCTGCTGACTGCAGCATCTGAAGCCAAGGGAGGGAGTAGGACCCCAGACTTTATGGCTGCATTCATGATGCTAAATTAATTAATCCGCTTTAATAATGGATTACTGGGCATAAGTGCTGGGGATGACTGCACCCCTTCTGGAGTAGACTGGCCATGCCCGCTTTACAAAGGACTTGGCTTTGGGTCTCCTCTGGGTGCCAGCTGGTGCTCCTGTGTCCCGAAGCTGTAACTGGTCATGCACATGTGTTTTGTTCAGAACATCCCCTGCCATACAAGTGGTGTGCTGCAGCTCACCAAAGTGGCACTTTTATCACACAAAGCCTATGATTTATGGCACCTGCCCTGGTGTACGCCATCCCACTGTGTCAGGCCAGGGCTCAGTCTGAGCAGACCTTGATGGCCAAGGAGGGCCCAGCCTGGTTGCAGGGCACAGCCAGGAGCAGGGCAGGGTCAGGGGGAAAGGGGGCTGCCCCAGGCATCGGACACCTCCCTGGAGATGATGTAGGGCTGGGACATGGTCCTGGACCATTGGGGCCCATGACTGGGCAAAGCAGGGCTGTGAGGAGCTGGAGATGGGCCCTGTTGTGGCTGGTGGCCCTGAGGGGCTGACGTGGGGTCAGGGTGGGGGGAACCCTGGGGGCAGGCAGGGCTGGTGGTGCCCTCAGGGCCCTGACACCACCACAGGCTTATCCACATTGCATTTGGGAAGGTGATTTGAGCCATGCTGGGAAACTCACTTAGCTCTTACTCTGGGCCAAACCAGCCGTCGTGGCCAGCAGAGCTGCAGGGTGAAGTAGCGTTTCTCAGAGAGGGGCAAGGGGAGTCTGGATCTGGGGGGGATGCAGGCTGCACTGTCTCACAGTAGTCGTTGATTATTTGTCAGCTCCTTTAGTTCAATTTCCTGAGTGTGGCTGGGATGCGCTCTATGTATTTTTATGAACATTCGCTACGATATTTTTGTGCAGTTAAAATTGCTGCTGCGCTGTTGGCCAGGCTATTCTTGCACACTGTCATCAGGGAGACCTGCTGGCTGTACTGCTGGGGAGCTGGGATCGTAGATCTTGTTGTGGTTTTGTACTTCTTGTGAGCATTCAAAGGCACTTACCAGCCAGGTGTGGGTGAGAAGGTCTACCCCAATGGCTGGTAAGGAATGCTGTATGACCGAGACTGGGAGGACAGGGTGGTGTGTAGCCAAGCCTAATGTTGATTATTTTCAAGAGCTGGTGGTGAAGAAGCGATCCATATCTGGTGGGGGCGATTTTTCAGTATCCCACGAAACTGGTAAGGTACATTTCTGTATTCATCATCACACATAAAGATGCGTCTCAGTAACCCTCCTGGATGTCCAACATGGACAGAAAGTTTGGTCCAGATTTCGGGCAAGACGGGCTAATAGCCACCTCCTCAGATACTTAACTTTGCAGGTAGAGATACTTATGAGGACAGCAGCAGTAGCTTATGGTATTTTTGCATTCAGAGTCCTAGATATTGAAAAAAGTGTGAAATAAGAGGTTATTTCTCTACTCTGTCTCTCTTCTATTTATGCGGACCTACTCATGCATAATTCAGTCACAGGGGAGAAATGAGCAAGTACATTGGGAAAGACTGTCATGCATCTGCCTCTTCTAACATGTTTGCCCATCCTGAACATGTGGGATCTTCTGTGCCTCAGAGAATTATATGGTCCTTTTGATTGAAAGGAAGCATTTCTTTCTATCTTTTCTTTTTTTTTTTCCCCCCCCTAGAAGTGGAGAAGATATAAAACTGGCTAGGAAAACAGCTGGCATGAAGATGCCTTTCATGGAAGATAGAAGAACTTGGAACAAATTGCCCACCAACAACTGAGCAATAGTGAGAAGAGCTTTTTGGCAACCAGCCTTTGCAAAAGGAAATTGAAATTAAAAAGCTTTTCAGTTTATCTCATTTTAAGTAGAACTTGCCTGTACTACTTGTACAGATGAGAACTTCTGTAGTGCTCAGAGGACTGGATCTAATAATTTTAGTACAATTAGATAAAAGAAGATACTGTACGTTTTATCATTTCCAAAGTCTTACTGATTACTGATTAGTAAGACTGAGATTCTTAATCAATAATTACTACCAATCCAGACTGCCAGTCTCTCTCAGAAAGTAATTGTTGCCCTTTGATATATTTTGTATGATCTTACAGGCACAAAGATACTTCCTGCGTGTTTGCCAAGCTCTCTGCAGACCTCATTTCTCTTAGTTCAGTTCAGTTTTATTTGACCTTCAGTGGGAAAATAAGTCCATCTTTCATTTTTCTGTATCCTGTGTCTTTGAAGAACCCATCCCTTTTAGCTACAATGTCTTGTGTTCATTTTCAGCTTTGTGCCATATTTTTCTTTAAATTTGCCTGAAAGTGAATTTGAAGCTTTTTTTTGGCAGTAATAACTTTGGAACATTTTAGTGAGAACTGAATTTTTTCACCATTTGAACTAAGAATATCAGAAATACTGCCAGTATTGAATGAAATAGTGAAGGAAGAGCTGATTTTAGACAAAAAAGTGCTATTTTGAGTGTCTTAATTTTGGAAACAATTGTCCCAGATGTCTAAATATGAGCTGTCATTTGTGAGACCAATGAAAGCAAATGGCCTCTCCTTCCTTTGCATCATTATCATTTCTGGTGAGAAACGGGAGAGTTTCATATTTGAATGTTGGTCTAAAAGGCATAATCTGCTCTTTTTTTTTCACAGTATGGCCAGATGAATGTGTCTGACATGATCTGCTCCCAAAGACAGCAGCTGCTACATAAATCAGACAGGTTTGCAGCCTGCATGACAAGTTGATCCTTGAGACATAACCTGTTACAGTGGAAACTGTTCCAGCTATTATTTGGTAGCAGTGACAACAACGCTAGCACGCCAACTCACTCCCTGTCTGGTTACAGAACTAAAGATGCTTCCACGTACAAAAAGCTTATGACTAACTGAATGTTACTGTTACACAGTTTTTTTCCTGTTTGCTGAGTCTATACAAGCTTAAATATAGAAGTCATAAAGAAGAAAAAAGACAACTGGGGAAATTAAACATCAGACTGCATGAATGTGGCATTTGCTGAGCTCCTGTTTTTAGGGAAGCCACACAGTCGTGCAACCTCAAGATGCAAATCCCGGGAATTTTTGCTTCATGGGGTTTGCTTATTTTTATTTCATTCCTAAATGTGTGCACAGGTACAGGATACCATTAATTCTTCTAGCAAATCAGCTCCCATATAGTTTTTAAACCATAGTTTAAAATATGAAAGAATTTCCTTATGGCAAAGAATGATACTTCAACGAAATATAACAGTGAAAAACCTACATCCTTACAAGTCATAGGACTTTTGCAATGTCTTTTCACGTTTTGAACTGTTTCCTCCTAAGGGAGGCAATAGGCAGATTCTAAGTGGCCCCCTTTTCAAAGACATCTACAATGAGGCAAACACCAAGACACATCAAATCACTTTTGATTTTAAGAATGTAAGCTGAATTGGAAGCTGTGCTGACAAAGAATTGAGGACTCACAAACTGAGGAATGTATCCCATCTACTACATTCTTATAATCATACTAATATGGGAATGATTGAGGACTCTCAAATAAAGTTTGGTGAAGCTGTCAGTGTCCACAGACTTGAATATTTTTTTGCAAAGCTATTTATACCAGCACTGCGCCAGACATCTTATCTTATTTAAAGCAAGGAATGTCTAAAGATATTTGATTATAATTGATGCAGAATGGCAATATTTATAGCAGGAATTTGGTTTTAATCCTGATGGATTCAAAAATTAACCATATCAGGTATTAAGATCTTGCAAGATCTCTAGTCCTTGCACTAGAACACATTTCTAAACTCTTGATTATCATTTTCAGTTATTATAAATTGCTCAGTTTTACCAAACTGAAATCCAGTAAAGTGGCCTAAAGCCTAGAGCAGGGAAGAAAGATTGTGACTGTGGCAAAGAAGAGAAAGGCAAAGCAGGCTCATCCTCAGGGTTGAGCCTTACTTGGTATCTGCACAAGAGGAGACCCAGAATGCTGCAAGCATTTTGCCAGGGAGAGAAAGACCTCACCTGTAGGGAGGCAGCACAGTGTAATCACATTGCAAGAGATCACTGGCAGGAGCTTGGTACGCAGAATGCTTTCGCAGAAACACTTCGATTTAGGTCTTTGGGGATTCTTCAGGTGAAACAGAATGAGTCTGTCTGTGTTTTAGGCAGAACTGAGCAGCTGTCTGTCGGGGAGATTTTGGGATTACCTTTTCATGTCGAGGTACCCAATTCCTCTCAAATGTGGTTTTCTTGAATAGTACTGCTATGTTACTATGAAGTAGACAGGGTTCATCTAGGTAACTAAGTAGGTATCATTACAATATTAATGACAGTAATGACATGACTGCTAATTTTAATCAGAAATGAACTTTATCAGTTGACAACTTCAGAGCAACAGTAATACTCTTATTTTAGAGTTTGGCTTTGAGGCACAGAATAAATTACTTCCCCGAGGGAGTAACTGTACAACAGCCCTTGACAAAATCTGCTCTCTCAGCTGTTTCATGCACTTCGGATTCATCTAAGCCCCTTGCATTTGCTGTGGGCTAAAGCACCAAACTTTGAAAATGTGAACTAACTTCCTATCCAATAGTATCCTTTTTGTTGGTCTGAGTTATAATTTCACACTAGACAACTGAGGTAGCAAAGAAAGTCCATATTCTGTGACCTTACCATTACAGGGTGCCTCTTTCCTGCTGTGTAACACTGGCTTCCAAATACCTGTGTCTGCATTTTCTTGTATAAAATATTCAGGCCTCATGGATCCAGGCATATGATGCATCACTTCAAAACATGCCATATTCCTGCCTATATTAGGCAGACCTTTACGTTATGATTTTTACTCAAAGAACAGATTTCAATGTCAGGGTTTTGAAGTGTTTCTATAAACAGAATGGGATTTTCTAATGATATAAAATGGCTTCAACTTTGTCAGAAGCAGATTCATTATGAGGAAGGCTATACATTTGCACCCAGTTCTTGTGCTATCTACAATGCTGAATATTGGCTGTGGTCCTTGGGGATCCATCCCACATTTACACAAATACAGTTTTTATTGGAAAAAAAATTATCAGTGCTACAACAACTTCTGCATGTCTGGACATCACAATATTTATCCAGCAGAACTTTTTGCAAGCATCCCCCAGAAAAAGAATCCATTTCAGCTCTTTCTTTCCCCAAAACACTTACAGTCCCTCCAGTTTCATGCCAGGTCTCTTCCTTACAAATGTAGTGCCATGTTTTATTCCCATTGTTCTCATCTAGAATTCCCTCTCTTCCTCCATTTAACTGTGTAAGATGATGCTTATTTCTTCTGGACATATTATATGTCATTGTAAATCTTGACAGGGAATGGAGCTTTTACAGTTGTTTATTTTTAAAGAAGAACAACTTCAGCCACGGAAAACAGCCTTTAACGAGGCACAGCTTCAGCTCTCACAGTACATGAGTGCACTCTGTTGGACTGCTTTGGTAGTGACTGTGCACATGAAATGGTCATACTGTTTAAAAGACTTGAAACCCGTTCAAAAGAAAAATCAAGCAATCTTCTTCAGATCAGTCTAGACTAGTCCTCAAATTAAATATATTCCAAGATACAAGTTTCTTAATCCAAACTCTTAAAATTCTAAATGCAGAAATGATACATGGATTGTTATTTACAGCAAAGACATAAAAAAGAACATTTTCAATGGTAGCCAAAAGTCCTATTGCCATGAACGACAAAAAAAAAGGAGCACAAATGAGTTGTTTCATTTCAAATTCTCTGTTAGTTTCTATATAATGGCAAATGGTATTCAAAACAGATGGTCTAAGCTGATGAAAAAGAAGGTTTGCTGTAACAAACATTTTCTTTTTCTAGAGGTCCGAGACTTGTGGAAATGTGTACGTTACAGAGGCAGACCACCGAGTTAATTCATCCTAGTACCTGCCTTATCTTTCCCTGATAGAGGGAAATGGAAACAGGGAATGTTCAGATACAAAAGGCCAGACTATGAAATCCCAGTTCGTCTTGGTGAATTTATGAGTGGTCCCGGTGAGATCATGCCCAGGTTTCAGGTTTCACTGAATTCCTTTGAATGCATTTCAAGACTGGTTCTGTGGGACCATCACTTCAGAGAACAGCCCCTCTTGGTTAGCATCTATATGATTGCAAATGGAAGTGTTTTGCTGAATACCAATAGGATTAACCTTCATCATGTGCTTAAGCACTTGGAGGGCCTTAGTAGAACGATAGGCAGCAAGCAACTCTTAGAATCATACTCATTTAGACATTGATATTGCAATACAGTGTAATTTTGAATGTGCTTCGCACAGTGTAATTGCAGCGCCTTTAATGATCACTATGTTTACTTGAATCGAGTGTAATCCAGTTTGGGAAAGATTTCCAAGATGCATTTTTCTTAAGTGCTTTAGCCTTAGTAACTAATACAGTTAGAAACCATCAATGAGTTAGAGACCCATATTTTTCTTTTTAGTTTTTTTCCTTCAAATATTTAAATTAGGATTATTTAATTAATTTAAATCCAATGTATTTAATTAAATGTGAATACTGTATTGCATATGATATACAATTTTTAACCAGGACTGTAACTGTGAATACTGTATTGCATACGATATACAATTGTCAACCAGGACTGTAACCAATATGACCCAGCACAGCCCTGTTGCAATAGAGCTATGCTCATTTGCATCTCTGCTGAGATAATTCATAAACATTTTCTGTACTAGTGATTAGCTCATATATTTTTGTGGACCTGGAATGAGAGAATCAAATCCAGTCTGCATGGGCCAGACAGGACCTGAGTATCACTCAGCCACTCCCTGGTCTTGTAACAGCTGGCAAGAATAAATGTTTATTGTCAGCTCATTTCAAACTTCATTTATTCCTCCTGTTTTATTTGAACTCCTAAACAACACTTTATTTCATAAAGCTGGCTCATTTACTCCCTATCATAAAGAAAGGGCTTCCACATCTTCAAGTACCCTGACCTTGTCCAGCCTTCAGATGATAAACAGTTAATGGAATACACTGTGCACTGTCAAAGTCAACTGTGAGATTTGACCCATATTGAGGGATAGCGTGAGAACCTGCATCTCATGTGAGTGCATACTTGTGTCCTAGCCAGGACACTAGGGAGGAACAGACATCCAAACTTCTTTGTTTTCCAGGAGAGGCAAAAACCTCAACTCAGACTCCTGAGGGGAAGCACAGAAAAAAACCTCAAAAGGGCATTTTTGTCTTTTAGTGCCATAGATACAGAGGTCAATGTGTGTCTCAAAAGAGATGGCACACAGCAGAGGGACATCTCCCTCTTCCCCCTGAGATTCAGGCAGGATTGCCTTTGCAGAAGACATCTTGCAGCTTAAAAAAATTGAAAACAGTAAGAAGAGCCATAAAAAGGAGGTGCAGAAGAGCACAGTGCAAGATGTTTTGACTGGTTAGACTGTGATGTACTTTTAGGCTGAAAGAAAGTGAAGAGGAACTAGTACTCAGTAACTTTTATTTTGGTTTAGTCTACAGATGCTTATTCCTGTTCTAGCAGATGTTCAGTGGGATCAATTACTATGGCGACTACTACGCATTTAAAAGCAAAGTCAATAATTATAGGACTTCTTAAATGTTTTAAACCAGTATTGAATGTAATTTAAAACTAGCTTATCCTCTGTCACATATGAACCCCCCCTGAGACAGACAAACTAGACCTGTCTCTGTGAACTGTGTCTTGATAGAGAGTAACAAACCCAGTTCTACAAACAGGGAGTTTTACAAGGTGGGAAATTAGTCTTGTATTCCTTTTCCTGACACTGAGACTCTTGTTACACAGAGGGGCTGGTAAAGTTTTGTTAAAAGTTCATTTTAAAACATTTGCAGAGTCTGCCTCGCTGTGAGGCTGTGAGTCAGAATCAAAAAGACGGCATGTGCTGTTGTCCCTGTCTCCCTGCCATGGGCACTTTTGTTTTCCTTAATCTACAAAACCAGTAATTTCATCTGAAAATATATGGTTCCAGGGAAAAACACAGGAAGGCTCCTCCAGATAGCATTCAAAACATATTGCTTTTATAAGTTTGTACAACCACATATCTATTTAGATAAGGATTTGTGATCTCCAACAATTCTGATTTTATTTAAAAAAAACCCTGCACTTTCTATTCAGGTCAAAGAGAAATTAATTTTAATAGATTTTTACTTGAAATAGTGTTAGTGTTTTTCAAAGTCATAACATACTGCTTAAGATTTTTTATTATCTCTTTCTTTGGAAAATTAACATTTTCATTCATTCTTAATGTGAATTATATATGCACATTCATAGTGCTGGTCATTTTCTCTTAAATAAAGATGGAAAAGAAGGATTCACATTTTTCTTCTGAAAGAAATTGTCATGGAAATTACTGTCTGTGCTAAGCTTGGTATCTTAGGAGAGATGTACAACAGCTCAAACTGTTCCTTAAAAGGCATAGATTCATCTTTCATTTGACTCAGTAAATGTTTTCGCCGCTTACTTCAGGAGAAATTGGACCTAAGTGGACAACGCAGAAATCTGAACTGTCACTGTTTTGTGGGGTGTTTTTAATTTTAAACAGCAAACAATCAATCACATATTAAACTTTATAAGACACAAATACATAAAAAAAAATGTTTGACATGTCTGTCTTTCCTAATGATGCACTTGCCTGCCATAGCCTTGCAGTATGTCATTTGGCTTCCTTTCTGTAATGGTGGTGAATGTATCAGCCAGTTCTGACAGACATCAGTCATTTCAATTTCGTTTGACAGTAGTGGAACACAAGTTCTTATTAAATTCAGTCATTTTTAAATGGTAAGTACTTCATTATGAGTGCATTTTCTTTGACTAATCATAACAAAGCAATTATAATTATGCATATTGTTTACTTAAGATCCACTACAGCAGGCTGACCTTTAATTCATATATGTTATGTATTAAGGAAGAAATTTGGCTCATCTATCTAACCCCAGCCAGATGAATTCCCCCTGCAGACAAAATTAGTGACAAGGAAGATTTTCATGGGCTTGCAAAAAAAACCCCAGCATTTCACATATTCACCTGAGTGGATGGATTAAAGCTAAATATAGTCTGTCTCGGAAAAAGAAAAATTAATAACTTTCATTCTTTTACCAGGGACAGGAAATCTGCCAATAAAAATAAAAAAAAAAAAGCATCTTTGTCTATGCCTGACCTTGACAAATTATCAGCAGGTATCAGGGACTTCAGAAGACCAAAGGAGCATACATCTACTTCTTTTAAAGTTGATTGGGATTTTTTTGGCCGAGAGGGGAATATGGAATATCTTCTTAATGCCTTACCTCCAGCCAGCTTAGACCAGCAGCAGGATGCAGGAAGTGTATTTGGGATGTCTGTTTTCATCCAGCCATGCGTGTTTACCTTTATATAGAATCATAGAATGGTTTACGTTGGAAGGGACCTTAAAGATCACCTTGTTCCAACCCCTCTGCCATGGGCAGGGACAGCTTCCACTAGACCAAGTTGCTGAAAGCCCCATCCAACCTAGTCTTGAACACTTCCAGGGATGGGGCCTTCACAACTTCCCTGGACAATTTGTTCCAGTGCCTCACCACCCTCATAGTGAAAATTTTTTTCCTAATACCTATTCTAAATCTCCCCTCTTCCAGTTTGAAGCCATTACCCCTCGTCCTATCACTGCATGCCCTTGTAAAAAGTCCCTCTCCAGCCTTCTTGGAGGTGCCCTTCAGATACTGGAAGGCTGCTATTGCATTACTTACCTTTTTGTTCATTTGACGTAACTTCAGATGTCTACACTGCATATAACTATAACTGAGGAGGTCATCTAGACTGTCCCTATAGTCAGTGAAGAGAAGTAGGCAGCTCCAGAGCTAAGTTCATTTGAGCTGCATCTGAACAAGCATCTGTACCTTCAAATGACACGTATCTTATTTTTTGACTACAAGGGGACTCTGAGATACCCAGTTGAGAGGTATGCATTTAACTGTCAGTGTCTAAAGCGAGGTGACTGAATTGTATTCTTGATCCTTGAATCAAGATGACCTTGTTAGATATCTCAAACAAAGGGAATTTTGATGTACTGAGAGGGGCTAGTCCCTCCGCGTGGGATAAGAAACATCAGCATGCTGAGCAGGCAGCTGCCTATAGCCAACAGGGAACTGATGATGGAAAATGTCTTTAAATCTCTACATTTTCTCAGTGGTTTAGAGAAATTTATCTTTCTTTCTGCGATTCAACCTAGAAACTCTGAAGGTGCCTTTGACTTTTCTTTCACAAGCAGAGCAGCTCATGACCCTCCTTTCAACTACTCACCACTCACAGGGGACTTCAGTTTAATGCCTTCTTCCACTGAATATTATAAAAATGCATCTCTCTCATCTTGTGGAAGAGTTCAACCCGTCAGTTGGCCTCAGTTTACCTGGAATGCAGAGTCAAAGTCTACTCCATTGATGAAGTTTTTACGAGGCTACAGTGGGAGAAGGAGCTGGGTTAAAAGATGACTTCTAATTCTTAAGACACTAATTAGGGAAAGGGAGTCATGGTTTCTAGTTCCAGTTGAAGGGCTTTTTAGGTATTCATGTAAGAATAAAACCTTGAGGACTGAGATCCCAGGATTCTTTTCTCCTAGCAATGGCCTAGAGCTTCTCTTCTTGTTCCTCTCATCTGTTGACTCAACAAATACTGGACTGGGGTTTTTTTTGTTTTGGTTTTTTTTTTTACATATCATCGTGTCTTTAAAAAAGGAGCACCCCTGCCATTGTAATCATTGACACACGACCTCAAAGTGTTATCACAGCATAGTCCACAGCCTGGTGACATGGATACTCACTGGAGAGAAGCGCAAAGGCATATTGCAGAGCACTGAACTAGGTTTTCCCACATCCTGAGTGAATGTTCTACTAACTAAGTGGAGGAGTGTGTTCATTGGGGTGGGGGTGTTGGAAGCAGCAGTTGCCACTCCTTTCTGTGTGGACTCTGGCCTATAAAATATAAGAAGTTTGAAGCTCTCCATATGTAGAGGAAAAGGCTGGAGTGGCATTCTCATGTCTGCACTGATCAGCTTAGGCTTCTTTCATACTAAAGGAGAAGAAAGGGGACATTTCCAGGGTGCTACCCGCCTTTTGCCAATCTGCTTTTGGATGTGCCCCAATATTGAGATGAATAGTTCAGTTGTAGATGTTGGCTTGAAAAGTCTCTAAATTTGGACTGAGGGATCCTACCATTTGTGGATTGCGGTGCTGGATAGATGCTGAGCTGCTCAGCTCAGCTCAGAGCACGTCATTTCTAAGTATGACCGAAAGCAGACTTCCCATATTCTGGAGTAATTTAAGAAGGGAGAACAAGATGTTCTGAAGTGTGGGCAGCTTTAGGGATCTAGCAACTGAGTGGGACTTTTCAGGAGATTTATCAACACAAAGTCATGTCAGCACAGTTTCGATCATGGTTTTAGATTTTAACAATGCTAGATTTTGATAAGGATGTGCTTTTGTACACATTAATTCTGGGATGAATTGTGACTGAATTTGACAGGTGCAGGAGGGATATCTGCTTTCCAGCCTTGATATTTATCTCTTATTTCTCACTCCTGTAATGTGTATGTATGTTATTGTTTTGCATGGACATAGTCCTAATGCAATAATGCAGTAATAATTTGACTTTTTAATTACAGTAAGCAAAACACCTAATTTTTCTTTAATTCAAGGGTATGATTATCTAAGTGAAGCTGGAAGGAGATTATGCAAAATAAAATGGAACAAAACACTTTCATGTAACGGTAAAATGATAAGCATTAATGTCTAACTTGATAAAATTCTAGAAAAATCAGACTAGAGAAAATATCAAAAGTGATCTATTCCACTCTTCTATTCTAAGACAAGAATAAGCGTACTTGAATTCTACCTTGCAATATATCTCCCACCTGCTTTTCAGACCTCTGGTGACTAATGTTCCATAACGTCCCTGGGAAGCTAACATAAAGTTCCATTGCAGTGTCCTTTATGATAGTCTAACCTGAGCCTTTTTTACAGCAATTGAAGCTCATGGCTCTGTTTTATTCACCACAGATCTGGCAAACCTTATTCTCATCCTTTTCAGAGATGATCTGACCATAAAATCCAATACTGATAAACGTTGCCTTTCTTCACCTCCTTAGTCGTGGAAGACAAGGTGACTGTCTCAAACACGGTAGCCACTACAGTCTGACTGAAGTCAGTCTTATATCTGAGGACTCTTTAATGTCAGAAATGAAATTTGCAGCTCATAATTACCCCTCATTTCTAAGCATTGATGGAGTTTTCTGAATTTATCTATTCACGGGGTAAAATCTTTCCAGAATAAAAATGATGTTTTTATTGAAACATAGTAAGAAAAGTCTACTAAATAACTTACATTTTTCAGAAATTATACAGCTTCTTATTTACGTATTGACCTTTTATTTACATATGGGCTTATACCGTTATATATCTCCATGAAAAGGTACAAAATCAGTAAAACAAGTACAGACACTGACACAGTTTTAAAACAGTTATTGTTTCCATTCAGTGGCAAGATTCTTATTGTAAAATATTCTGAGCTTTGTAAAAATTATTGAATGACCATAGGCTCCATGAAAGCACAGTGGCATGTTAACATTTTTAAATTCATTTGGATTTATACAGTATGCCTCTTCAGCAATTTATAACACACGGGAGAAAGTATATTGACTTGGAAATACCTCAAAACCTTTTTAAAAAGGTATTTCCAAGAAGAAAATAGAAGAGTTGGCTAGAAGCAAAAATGTTTGTTAAGGGAAATTAGCCTTTCCTGTTCACTGGAAACTGTGAGAGAGTAATGTAATCTTCAAATGGGGCTAAATTTTTGCCTCACAGTGCCTCCTGTGCATATAAATAAGGAAGTGCCAAGAGGACAGTGTTGTGGGTGAAGCTTGCATAACTTTTCTGGGAAATCATCATGACAGGGTATTCACCTAAAGTGTCTATATGCTTATGCACACAAGGCTTGCTTTACCTGCAGCACTGACAAAAACTTTGGGTCTTTGTTCACTGCAGGAAACGTCATCCTGACAATTCTTTTCATTTTAATAATGGATGCTTTTATATACCACTTACGATGGCAAGGGCTGTTCCCAATGCTGTAATGAAATACAATTCAGCTAAGACATCAACTTGTTCTGGTGGCATAGAGTAACATGATAAAAGACCGTCAAATAAACAAGACATGATACAGCAAAGGATGGGTGAGTTACTGTGGTTCGAAAGCTGACCTAACTTATAGCACTATGCCAAAAAAAAAGTCTACTATTCAACTGTAACACTATCCAGAGTTTTGAGACTTCGTGGATGAGAGATTTAAGCCTTGTAGGGAAGGAGCCTTTAGGAATATATGCAGAGAGCAAACAGTAATGTATGGCTTGACTAGAAGAATAAATAATAAAGCGGGATAATTGTGAGAAGAGTTTTGAAAGTCAGAGTAAAATAGGGTGGCAGATGAGGCTAAGTATTAATGACAATATTTGATAAAAGTAGAAAGTGTAACTGGGACCCACAAAGATAATGTAAGAAAACATATGCAGCAGTCAATAATGTTGAAAATCCTGAATTCTGTGGGACTAATCTTTGAAGGTATATTGTTAATCTGGAAGGTACAGAGATCTATTGATGCTCCTTTTTCATGCTGTTACCTTTAGGATTTCTCAGACTCTGTTTAAAAGAATTTTTTTTATTATTATTTTTAGAAAGTAATTTTTAAACATGTGCCTACTGCAATATTCATCTAATAGTAAACATTCTGTTTGTATTTAGACTCATTTTCATGTGATTCTGGTTTAAATTTACTATGCCGGTGGAAGCAATTGTAAGGAAAAAGAAAGGTATTGACTAACTGCTGATGCATTTGTTTATGCAGTTTTCGTGTGTCTTCCCTTTTACTTCTCATATTTAGAAGCATGCCGAGGTTTTCAAGGACTTCTTTCAAGAGGACTTCAGTCTTCCTTCCTCTCCTTTGAAAATCAAGCCCCTTTGGATAAACCTTGTATAAAGCATTTAAAAATTAGATCATAAAATTATGATTCATGCCAGAAAATATTTGCCCTTATAACTATTTCCTTAATGAAACTGTTTCCATATCTTACTACAGTAAGATGTCATCACTGAGTCTCTATATCCAAAGATTGGGATTCTGCATCTGGAATTAACATAGATTTGAACCCCAGTCACAAATTTTAATATGAGAAAAGCTGCTCCTGGAATGAAAACAAGGCTGCTGTCATTGCCCAAAGCATTAATGCACATTCACAGGCCATGGAGTATATGCATGAGCTAATGACTTCTCTAATCAGTAATGCCATGAAATTGCCACTACATGGGGAACATGTATCCCCAGACACAATTAGTAGGATTTGGATTTGCAGACATAATGAAGCCTCAGGGAATGAAACATTTCTATTCTGAAAGATACTGCCTATATAGATATTCAAGGTTTAGGAGTTCATGCTTGTCTTTATTAATGTTTGAAAAATTATGTTCGTACTCAACATGAAGATATTTCCTCAAATCAAATGGTATTAAATCAGTGGAAGATAGAGATTGCCATTCAAAACCAGGATGATTTCATACTAATTTTCTATGAATTGATAAACCAGAAGATAAATCCACAAAGGTGATTTTGATCAAGCATTGCAACATCTACTTCTGGTAGAGAAGTAACAGACAAATGCAGAAACTTCTCCCCCAGCCTTTGATGCTGAACATCTTCTACATGCATCGATGCCCAGTCACATACAATTCAGCCACCACAGGGCAATTTATTGGCCCTGTATACCATATTTTACTATTCGCTCAGGAGAGATGATTATAGGATTCACAAAAATGTTTTTGTTCAGGAAGATACCTTAACTGGCTGCCGTGAAACGCTGAAAGGGACTCCCGGCCCTTAGATAGAGGAAGGCACTGCTTTCTCTTGAGATTCTCAGCCATTCTTATCACTGGACCCTCACCTAGATGGTTATGTGACTATGGAACCAGATCAGTCTCTTCTAAAAAATTAAGAATATGGACATGCCCAGTTTCACCTCCTGATTTGTGACAAGAACTTATGTCTATAATGCCCTATGAGAACATACTAAGAATAGATCTGTCTTCAGCTGTGAATGTCACCTCTCTTCTGTGGAAGTTGTACCACCTCAGGGCCTGGATGCCATCGCTTGTATTCCTTCTGTTATGAAAAGTACAAACAAGTAGTGTCCTACTGAAATGGAGCTTGATTCTGATCTATGAAAGGGGATTGAACCCCTTTTACAAATAGTTTGAATGTTACTCATGATACCAGGATGTAGGACTAAGTAATACAGGAGATCCCGTCTGCTCCTTTTTACAGATATTTCAGAAATTTCACACAAGCACGTAAGCCATTTAGTGGGGCTGAGGAGAGCTTTATCAGGGCCCTGAGTGCACCAAGAGGTTCTGCAGCCTCTTCCCTGCTCTAGCTTTGGCTGTGTGTGCTCAAGACCAGCTCTGGCACTGTGTGGCTGTAACCTTGGGTCCAGCTGCTGGGAAAGAGCTGTGTGAGAAAGATCTGAGAGAAGCCTCATTGGGGCCTCCCCTGTGCTTAGCAGCTGTATTTGGGCTCAGACCTGGCCCATGGTCCTTGTCTGAGCTGCATTGTAGGGGTTCCTGTGCTCAGTCTTGTGCCATTCTGACCTGTTGACTTGCTTTCCTGGCTTGGCCTTGGACCTGTCTCATCACCATGGACCTGCCTGGCAATCAGGGCCATTGGCTGACCCTGGTTGCCATCCCCAGACCTACTCTGCTCCACTTGCTTGAGCACCATGGGACAGGGCCCTTGTCCAAGAGTCTGCCTTGTTGGCCCTTGACTCCAGGCTCACCTACACTTGCAGAGCAGTCCTTCAATTGCAGCTCCCTGACAAGCTCTACGGGGAATTCAGCACTACTTCTTCACTGTTGAGAAATAAAATTCTTTAAAAGCTCTCATCATTCACGCACAATTACTAGTCAGTAGTATTTTTGAAATGTTAAGTTCTAAATTAATAACAACATAGACATGCTTTAATAATTTGGGTATTCAATAACAATTTCCAAGTCTATTACTGTCAACAACTTAAACCAGAAGAAAGGCAATTACAATTTACTTTTCATCTGGACTCGTTTAAAGGCACTTTGACCCTATGATGTTATCATAGCTCAAATGTTTCTGTTATAAAACAGAATCTATGTGGAAATGTGCAAATCAGTTCTAACATGAAAAGGTGATAATTAAATCTGATCTCTGCTTTCTTTTTATATTCTTCCCAAGACATAAAACGAACAAAGACACAGAGTAATCTCGATATGCTTTAATGAAGTGTGATAGTATGTGCTAGTTAATTTGCAGAGTCAGTTTCCAGAATTGTTCTTTTCATGTGTAATCTTTATTTATTTTGAACACTGCCCTGTCTTGTTCTGTGATGCCTTTTTGCTTTCATTAACCAAAAAAAGTTCCTGAAACTGAAATGTCACTATATTTTTTTGAAGATGGACATACAAATTTCTATATTGTATGTTTTAAAGAAAAGAAAAAGCAAAGCTACATTCTAGCAAATTGCAGACTTGAGCCTTCATCCAAAAGATTACAAATATGTAAAGCATGAACCTAAGCCTTTTCAAAAGTAAAATTTTGTTCCATATGTTAGGAATCAACATGATCTTTAATAACAGGTATTAAATTACTTCCATTTGCTTTCTGAGGACAAACACTTTTACTGCAATTGTATTAGTCTCTTCAGTTTGAATTAGGTACAAATTTTAAAAATGAAGCAAGTTATTATTCAGTGTCTAAAAAAAAAGCAATCAATAGATATCTGTCTGCTGGAGTATTATATTTGTTTTCAGTCAAACAAAGAGACATTTTTCTTTTCCTGTATCAGAGTTGGACATTTCTTCAGCACAACACGACATCTCAGAATGATTGACTCAGTAGTAATAGTAATGAATTGAGATCATTTAGCAACAGGTTTGCTGAATTGAGCAGCTAAATTAGTAAATATTCTTACCAATCCACAATTACTATTGACAGAGTTCCATTAATTTTAGTTGTGACATACAGGCAGTGTGCCCAGGTGGCCAAGAAGGCAAAGAGCATCCTGACTTGTATCAGAAATAGCGTGGCCAGCAGGACTAGGGAAGTGATTGTTCCCCTGTACTCAGCACTGGTGAGGCTGCATCTCGAGTAATGGTTTAATTTTGGGCCCCTCACTACAAGAAAGACACTGAGGTGCTGGAACGTGTCCAGAGAAGGGCAACAAAGCTGGTGAGGGGTCTAGAGCACAATTCTTAGGAGGAGCAGCTGAGGGAACTGGGGTTGTTTAGACTGGAGAAAAGGAGGCTGAGGGGAGATCTTATTGTTCTCTACAACCACCTGAAAGGTGGTTATAGTGAGGTGGCGTTGTTCTCATTTCCCAAGTAACAAGAGATAGGACAAGAGGAAATGGCCTCAAATTGCACCAGGGGAGGT
>RSEF01000001.1:194711233-194815670 GCA_003993805.1 Himantopus leucocephalus | reverse complement strand
TTCTTCACTGACCTTGGTGTCTGCAGGGTTGTTTCTTTCACATATTCTCACTCCTCTCTCCAGCTGCAATTGCTGTTGCCTGGTTTTCTTTTTCCCCCTTCTTAAATATGTTACCCCAGAGGCACTACCACCATCTCTGACAGACTCAGGCTTGTCTGTCAGCAGGTCCATCTTTGAGCCAGCTGGCACTGGCTCTGTCGGACATGGGGGAAGCTTCTAGCAGCTTCTCACAGAAGCCACCCCTGTAGCCCTGCTGCTACCAAAACCTTGACATGAAAACCCAACACAACTGTTTTCCCTCAGCATGAGAATAACTGCTACTCAAGAAAATATCCATATTTAACACCTGACTAAAATGCTGATCTAGCCCTTCCTACCATATCTTTGAAGCAATTGCTTACTAAATAAACTGGAGGTCTAGAAAGAACACTTTGGTATAGTTTCCCAACAATGAGTACCAAATAGTCCAAAATACAACTTAGCAACACATGTTCCTCATAACCTGGTGATGTGTCTTAGAAACCACAGTCCAGTTTCTCAGTATTTCCCTCAATATAATAATCTTGAGCACGGAGGATTGTGTTTCTGAGGTAAACTCCACCTTACATTTGCAAATAATGATGTAAATCAATAAGATTGTTCAGTGATATTTATAGGGGCCTGAAATATCTCATGAAGCTGACTACCAGCTGAAGCATTTGGGAGCTATAGGATGGTGTTTGCACTACCTATATGAGGCATCCAACTACAATAGGTAATGTTAGGGAGCCTGGTTCCTTCCATTGAAGAAAGGTAGATGCTTCCAGAGGCACTTCGAAGCATCTAAATTTAGATGCTCAAAGATAAATGCTGTGATTATTTATCTGAATCCTGCAGCGTCAAACACAGAAGATGACCACTTGTTTGTTTTTTAACATCTATTTTGCTGAAGAGGACACTGTTTTATAAACATGGCCAGCAGAGGGAAGTAGCTCTCTGTGTTTTGAACTCGTGGCCTCTGACAAAGTAGGGATAGCGTAAGCTCATACTTTTAAAAGAAGGTGCTGCACTGCTGAAATTAAATTATTTTAAGAAAACAAGCTGAAAGAGCTTCGGTAGTGTTTGCCTATGCTCTGCAATGGGGCACTTTGGAGACAGGACATTTTTTATACTATTTTAGGTTCATATGTTCCAAATGTCTCAAAATAGCATGGTGAAAATACTTTCTAGAGGGGAAAAAAGAAGGTTGTAAAGTCAAAGAGTAAAAACCTGGTGGCTATCTTGTGTTTTGAGCAGCTAATCTAAATAGCTGCGTGAGACGATGAGAAAAAACCAAAACATGTCTGTCTTGTGCCATGGCGTTTCTTTGGACAGGAGAGATGCTGGGAGAGAGTGACAGAGGGGAAGGCAAAACGGTTCCTCAGGCTGAGGTCATACATTCATGTGGTGGTGTCTTCTCAGCCTTGGCCATGACATTTGCCTTCCTCAGACATGTTTGGCATGAACATCACGGCCTGTCTGCAGAGGTCTGTTTGAAGGAATGGACACTTCGCTGTGGCTTGAGTTCAGAGGGTTAAGGCCTCTCTTCCTCTCACCACCAGCATTACTTGAAAGCACTGCTTGTAGACTGGGACCCAGTTATGTTTGGCGCTGTGGGGGCATAAAGACAGAGTATAAAATGGAGCCAGATCATTAATAGATAGATGGGAGTCTACAAAACAGTGCTGATGGCAGGAGGTGGTGCAGGCAGTCTCTCAGCCCATTTTCAACGTTTCCAGGAGCATCAGGGCAATGGCAAATTTCACAACTGAGATAAAGGAGGGCCCGGAAGTAGTACTGCAGATATAAGAGGCTCCTCACACTGCAAATTTGTCATGCCAGCGTTTGTAGGGCCTTAAGAAAGATGTATGCTGATTTTAATTGGAGCTTTTCTCTACCTCTTTTCCTAGCTCACTGTTCTTGAGCCTCCAAACAAAAGGGGAAGTAGCTGGAATTTGGCCAGAGCATTATCTCAAACTTGACAAATGTTTTTCCAAGACTCCTAATTGCTATTTTGAAATGACAGTCAGGCTACCAAATAACCTTTTAACCACAACCCCAGTTTTAGTTTTAATAGTGACTCAGAAGGGAGGGTACTGCTTATTGAACAGGCAGGTTTTGTTCCTGCTGCAGGTTAGCAGGAAACCTCCTGTCAAGACCTATCTACACTTGCCCTGGCTTAGTTCCAGTGTTGCATGTGATTTTAGGTTAGAAAACATTTGAATGGCTGGAGCATACAGAGGAATACTCCTTGCTTCCATACATACAGTGATATCCTGTGATTGGAAGTCTGCTGCCAAAGGCAGGCACTAATCACTGAGAAGGAAAGGCAGAGAATTACAAATTCTTCCTATACCTTGATTGATCATAAATTAATCCTTTTTCTGTCCTTGAAGAGATAACAAAGGGCAGTGTTATAGTGCCACATTTGCCACCCATACCCAATCTTTTCTTCAGGATCAAAACATTTACTCCCAGTAAAGATTCCTACACATTACATGGAGTCCGCACTGGTGACCTTTCCTTAACACCATGTAATTGCAACATTATCCTTCTCTCTGAGCTACACATTTGCTTGCATCAAAGGAACGGAGCCTTTTTTTGCACTTAACTTGAAGGAGAGTGATGTTTAACAATCCCATGCCTACATGAACAATTAATTAACAGGTCTTTAGGATATGGTCAAGTTATGAACTATGTTTTTGGAGACTCAGTTCTTCAAAAGGGACCAGCAGCAAACCGAGGCTTAAATTGTCACTCATCAAACAGATAATGACACTTTGGCAAGACTCTGTCATTTGATCACTAGTCCTTGTATTAGTTCTGTTAAGTACTTCTTTGGCCAAGTGTCAGGTTTAGCAAACACTGTGTAATTTAAATCTTCCAAGTAGATTGTAGAGGAATGCACACCAACTAATCAGTGCTGGGGAGAATAAGGAGAAAAAAAAACTTGACAGTGTTGGATTTCAGCCACGTATTATTATCACTAATGCTGTCTTTGTTCTGTAGATGAGGGTTATTTACACAGACTGTATCTGAAAACTGGGTTGTGATGGTTTATCACAGCTAGATCTAACTGTTCAATTTCTCTTGATCGAAATGTGTGCTTTTCTATCTTCAGAGTTGGTTTGCAGCAGTTTCAAATGCTTCGCTACACCTCTGATTTATGGAGAGTTTTACTAGGTCACAAAGGAGGTCATGTCTCAGGGAAAAGGACCATCAGAGAAGATCAGATCCAAAGATAGGAGATTAATAGATAAGAGCTTCAAAAGTGGTCCTCTGTTTCAGAGAGAAGTCAGGGTATCTACCTTGGAGTAACTCACCTCTTCTGTTTGTGGTTTAAACAAATCCTTTTCACAAAGCTATACCTAAGGTGGTATAACCAAACCAGACCTACATGGGTAGGGGCACTGCACCTAAGGGAACCACAGCAAAATTATTGTGTGTATCTGCACAAAGAGGAATGCATTGAACTGCCATAACTGAAGATATTAGAGAAAAAAATATAGGCCATTTAAGTAGTTAGGGATAACTGGCAGCAAAGGTATTCTGAGCTACTGGCACTTGTTTGTCTCTGTACAGTCATGGTCCAAAATTTTACTGCCAGTGCAAATAGGAGCATTGCACAAAATGGTCTCTCCCTGCTGCGTGCCTGCACAACATTACCTTTGTCATGGACAATGATTTTAATCATCATACTAGAGACTAGCAACAGCCTGCAGCATTCCTGCCCTTAAGAAAGTTCCTTTCTAGGAAGAAAAAGCTTACATCTAGGTGGTTTGATTATTTTTCCCCACCAAATTCAGCCAGATAAATTAATATAGCACAGATTTCTCTGGTGTCTTTAACAAAAAATATTTTGCAATTGAAAAATTGTATTTTAAGACTTGCTTAAAGCTTTAGTAACTGATGTAAATCTTCCATTCATGTTTGAGACTGTACACAATATATTCTCTGTTTTCTAGAAGGAATATTTTCAGTAAAGCAAAATACAGAGTGTGGACAATAGCTTTTGTTCTTTTAGTCCACGCCAAACATGAAGTCATAAGTCGTATCCCAGCTGGTTGCTGCAGAGGTGAAATATCAGAAATTTTCTTCATGAGAATCCCTGTGACAGAGTGCAGCTGGTGTGTGCTATCACCAGAAAGCCTAACTTCACACAAGTGACCTTACCAGAACAGAAGAGAGAGAAACAACTTTCATCTGAAGCTCATGCTAGGAAAATGATTATTGATTCTGAAGACACTGTATCAAACACAATATTATTTTCTCTTGAATTCTTTTAAAATTTCCCTACTGTGAGGGTTACTGGGCAATTGCTAGACAGCTGAAATGCTCTATCATTAAATATATCCCCAAAAGATTGTTCCTCTCTATTTTAAGTGCTATTTCTGTTCCTGAGATTCATAGCTTATCCTTCATCAAACTAGTTTGGAGAAGCTTTTCAGTTTTGAATTGGAAGTAGTGAAGGTGCTCTTTTGGAAGAGAACTGGGGCATTCGTGTGCAGGAAGAAAGAGAAGGCTGAGTTGGTCTGCAGCGCTGGGCACTGTGTTATCCAGGACATGGAGATTTCCACAGCAAAGGAAGAGAGCCCTCTAATTGGGTTCTGGAAGCTGAATCTGACACCATTAATGTCCAGGGGGAAGCACTTGGTTTCATTGTCTCTTTCCCTACTGCAGTAGTTAGAGCCTGCTACAAGTTGGGATAACACTGTGTTTTCTGTATCTTATACATTCTGGGCAGAATAAGTTTAACAGGAGAGGGCAGGAGGCCATGTTTCAGAGCTCTTCCAGGGTCTGGGAATCAGTCCAGGTACATGAGCCTTGAAATCTGCTCTTTTACATTATATAACAAGGAGAAAGAATGTCTCTCATATTAGACTGTCATTCAGTAAGCCAGAAGTTTTCCACAACGTGTATCTCTGCTGTAAAGAATGGATAATCTCCGAAACAAAAAATAATCTTTGCTCTTTGCCTTTGTTATTAGGTCTCTACGTGTAACTTCCTTTCATCTACACTTGTATCAGAAGGGGATGAGCGGCTTTGCAGACCTGGATTTAGTTCCACCTTTGCAAACAGTGTACTGGAGATGAGATCATAAGGTTTGGCTAGGCCACTGGAAGCAGATACGGTATTTTTCTATCTCAGTCACGCTGGGATACTTGTCAGTGACAGGCATTGACAGCCAGCAGTGTGGAGGAAGTTCGTCCTAAGTTACAGTTTATGCCATTTCTCAGATGTGCAGCACTCCTTTCTCTGGCATTTCATACATGCATATTCATTGCTACCTGAGTCTTCAGTGCTTTTCTAAGCCTAGATCTTAAGAACGAAGCCCTGGTAAGTTTGGAAATGCGAGACTGTATTAGTCCCCTTGTATGTCTGAAGGTGGAAACCATGCTGTTGCTGCAAGAAGATGTCCTGCCCTAGAACACATATCCCTTTTGACTCCTTTGTGTCAGCGTTAACAATGGTGCTACCATGTGGTGAGCTGGACCAGATCACTGATCTGGCTAAAAAGGACCTGGAGAGGAAAGCAAGTTGATTCGCTGGCTCTGCAGCCAGGCACCGCTACAGCTGGGGTGAAAAGGTGCAGAAACACAAAACAGAAGAGGGAGAGGGAAGATGACCCTTTTAGTTGCCTTGTAGTCTTTTTGACTGGCTTACACTGGTCATGGACCTGCATCCTGAGCCTCAACATGTGTGTCTGTAGCCCAGCTCTGAACCAAGTTATTCCTTTCTTCCATCAGATAAAAGGAAGGTCTGCTTGTTAACCACCACCATAGACATATTTGGAAAGAAGATACTATAATCCTTTGATAATTTCTTTACATCAATATCAGGCAAATCCTTGCCTATGATTGTCTTAATGTTAATTGCAGCAACAAGAAAACCCTCCAAGGCACTGCAGTTATTTCCATAAATGATCACATCATAGTCTCCTTCTCAACACTAAGACACCCGGTGACTAAGTCCAAACGTGACATGGGGATTAGAAACAAGGTCACAATTTTGTTACCAACATTACTGACCTATTGCTGAATAGCTGCATACAACAATTCCTCTTAATCATGTGCAGGTTCCCTATACTCAGTCTTTTTCGGGACTTGAAGAAAAGCATGGCCTTTTTCAAAAGCACCTTGTTTAACTGAGTATGGCAGTACTGGCTTCCCTGAAATTGTTGAGGCGAGACCAGTTCATACCACTGCAAGGCATATTTAGTCTTCGAATCAGTTCAGCATAATAGCACATATTGAGTTCCTACTAAAAGCCACTTACAACATTTAATGCTTTTCCTTTCATCTAAATTCACAAAAATGTTTTTTAAAAGGTAGAGTTACATAAAGATGGACACGTCAGAGTTTTCATTATAAAACCAAAACAACTGTAAAATAAAGGCTGTATAGAACTTTATGTGTCACTTAGAGTAAATGAATGTCTTGCCAAGGTGCCAAGATTGTATTTTGGTTTCACCCTACATTTATTTCAAGATATACATTGTGTTACACGAGATGTGTGGCTTTGTTGCAATTATTCATACTTTACATACACAGTAGTGTCCAAGCCATTTATTGTTTTAAAGGTATTGTCAAAATGAGTTACTCTTTGATTACTGATGTTTCCAGTGGAATTATTCAGTTACCACATTAAATTGACAAAAATGTTCATTATTTGACAGAAAATAGGTGAGATCCTTTATCACTGCTGTAGCTGTCAAGCACTGCCATAACCCTGCGCTGTAACCCATTCTATTTTTGGGCAAAGACTGTTAAGAGAGAGGGACAATAGCTGCAAGTTTTTCCAATTTTGTGGAATCCATTTTCCATATGTTTAAATTCCTTTTTCTGTCAAGGCATATACCATGTTTTTAAAAGTAATTGCTTCCTCCAGGAAGAACTTCTGAGGCAACATCACGCATTCCTCGGATTTATTGGATGCAGAGAAATAAGGGATGGAGTGTTTCCATTGCAAGCACTGGATTTGTAGACTGAAATATGCCTTGGCGTGACTTGTTGTTACTCTTCTAATGCCGTATTCAGGTGCAATGTAAATCCTGTTTGATCCCTCATTAAACCCAGTTATGAAAAGTTTGTTGCTCTGTAATCAAGACTTGCTTCATTTGTCCTTACATCCCACTTGATGTTTGAAATTTCGGAAATGTGAAAGCACTTCAAATTGGGATCTGAGACTGGGGTTAAGGTTTTAATATGACTTGTTCCATCTGTATAACTAATAATTGTTCTTGAGATTCTATTGCACACCTTAGGGTGTTATTTCCTCACCATTCTATCAGTATGAGCAATATTTTTTCATGGGTTTCAAGGCACTTTCTCATCCAATTGCAAAGCAATAATTTCCAGATTTTGCCAAATCAGATTGTAGTCCTTGGTTTGTAGCAAAATAGTAATTGATCCTTTCCAATAGGCATGTAAGGCCAGATGCAGGGATACTTAGGTGTCTACATTCACGTTGATCTCATGGGAGTTCAGGTGTATGAAAAACAAATATATTAGATAATTATGTAAAAAAAATCTAAATTGAACACAGCAGAGTTGTGTTGCCTTTTTTTCTAGGATATATGAGAAACAACAGTCCCATCTACACAATTCTCTTTCTACAAGAGACTGTTCCAACCCACTTCTTTTATGTCCTCTTTCTTCCATCCATTTGTTCCTTCTTCAGCAGTGCCTGCCTCAGGTGCAAGTCAAATTTTTAATGTCTCTTATCCTCTAGATTGGATTTTGTCTTTAAATCTCTGAAAAAAAATCTCTCCTGATTTCTCCCATGTCTTACTTCCTATTTTATCTCCTCCAAAAGAATTCCTCATCCTGCTGCATTGCACTCCTTCGCCCTGTTTTCTTCTCTTCTACCTCCACCTTACCCTTCATTTGATTATTTCTTTCCATCAGAGAGCTAGTACTTGAGGTTGTCTACACAGCTGAGTGGAGAAGGGAACTTGTTCTGCCCATGATCTCAGCTGACTAAATAAAATCCAGTTCTCCTCTGAAAGCCATACACCAGGATTCATTCAGCACTGGGCCTGCAGCAGTAATCTCAGCTCCCCTGCGAGGTTCACAAGCTGGCCACAGTTGTGGCCATCTCAAAGCTTTGAGTAAGATAGGGAGACAAAAATTTTGCTTCCTCAAGAATATAAGGTTGGGGCCATCAATGGAAAGAAAGAGTTAAGGGGAAGAGGAAGAGGATTTACAGAAGCAGAAAGGTGGAAGATAGACTGGAGAACGCTGAGTTTGCTGCTCCTTGGAAGGATAAAGAAAATGGTAACAGCCCATAGCTGAGAGAGCACACTCCCCACTGAACAGTCTGTTCCACGTGCAGCACATCACTTGTCCCAGAGGTTACAGACACACTCTTGGCAGCACCCAGCCCAAACCCCCAGGGCTCTGGCACTCTCAGAATAGTCAGAAAAGCGATGGCCATAGATTACCCAAAACAATCCACTGTCTCAAATCGCTTGCTTAGTGTGCTTTGCCTGGATCCTTCTGCTGCGTAATGTGGACATCAGTATCAATACTGTCTGTCATCTGTCCAGCACGGTGAATAGGTAGTGGACATGTCTGCCCACACCACAGCATTCAAGCTTGACAGTCAAACCTAGGATTTGTAATACAGCAGACAAAGGATTAAATTGTTTGGGTTTAATGTTACAAAGATACTTGAAAAATGCCCAGCAAACTGCAGTTTCATATGCTGGGGTGATAGGAGAGCAGTTAGACCATGTTCAAGTTGTGTTTTGCCATAACCTGGTACAGGCCCTGTGTTGAGACATGATTCTGCAGCAGAGCAGCAGTAGTTAGAACAGACAATTAAAACAAATGCCGACAGTATCATAGTCCCTCTTTCCACACTGCTGCTCTTTAACAAACCGCATGTATGTCTCCGCCTGACTAGAGGAATGGTACCCAGTTATTGCTGGTGCAAGCTGGCCCAACTCCATGGGTTCCAAGGATATTTATTTTTCACCCTTCAACAGCACAAAAATTAGGTCATGAAATTTATATTCAGGTTTCAGCTCGTAAGTTTTTGTCAAGGTATCCTTGCTCTCACGAACCCCTTAAAGAAGTCGGTATGTGTAGCGTGGGTATCTTTAAAGTAACTAGATACAAAAGAAGGTAAGTTAAAAACATATGTTGTTTATAACAGTTTCACTAAAGAAAGGTGTACATTTCATGGAAGTCCTGACTCAAAAATTGAACAGAAAAATTTAAACAATAAATTTCAGCTAATGACATTGCTCTGAGATAAAGAACAATAATTTTTTATGTGAGTTACCATGGTTTTTTTAAAGTAATACATTAACTCCCTCTGTTAACTGTTAGACTTCTTGATCTCCATTTTCTTTGGCTGGGTAAGGGTGTATTATATTTTATCTCTAGATTTTAAAGCCCAAAATTTTATTGGTGAAAAGCAATGAAAAAGTGACACTAATGATTTACATTTCCATTATCGTGGTCTGACCTCTCTTCAGCCATATCCAGCCAAGAATTCAGCCTTCTGGAAGTACTCCCCTGCTCTCCCACAGCATGCCTGGGGAAATCAAAGGGACTGAGAGCCAGTAAGTGAAACATTTAGCAATTTGATGTGTAGCTGGTGACTCCCATAACACCACAGTTTCTTTGGTATTTTGTTATTAAGCAGGGGTTTTTGAAGAAGCACTTGGGATCAACAGTGAAATACTTTTTCATTTTTCTAGTTTTATTTCTTAAAGCACTAAATGCTTTGAGCGTTTCATTTTATAGACATCAGCAGTACACTTCTGCATGTCTGCTCTTTAGGACAACATTTCCAGAGCCTGTTTCTCTGGCCACCTGGTTCCTGCATTTGGTCTCTAAAAAGCTATTTGCATTTGAGTAGCCTTTTACACTGGCTCTTCAGGCTTAGGGTTGGTTTCACAAGGTGAAAAACACACTAGAATTATACCCTTAAGGATATATATTTTCCAAAAATCATGTGGCGTTGCTTTTTTCCCTTTGAACAAGTTAGAGACTGACTTATCTAGGGATGTAATGGAGGAATGAATAAGCATTAGCTTAAATTGGGGTAATTATTTAATTATAAAATAGGAGCCAAAATTATGGGGAAAAGTTTTCCTTTCAAAGAGAGAAATGTTTTTACATTTCTTCACTTCAACTTTCTGCTCCCCAAATAATGGATATAAACACATGCCTTGCTAACAAAAATATTAATATTAGCAAATATTTTCAAAGTTTTAGGCCACATTCCACTCCTGGTGTGGCAAGACTGCAAAAGCTCACCCTACCCTTCCTTTCCTTGGACCATAGGCATGTGATTTACCTCCCTCCCTTCAGAAAGACTGGCATGGAGGCTTCTCCGGACCCCAAAGGAGAAGGAAAAAAAGCAGTGGAGACACTGTTCTGCAACTGAAACAGCTTTTCAGCCTCTGCCTGTGTTAATGAAATCTCTCCAGCTGTGGAAATTCTCTACCTGGAACCTGCTGTTGGGTGTTTTACTTCTGTCCCAGGAAGTCATTTGAATGGTGGATCCAGCTAGCGAAATAATGACCCATCTATCTCCTATGTACCATCCTTATTTCTGACATCCCTTTATGACCCGAGTCATGTCTTAACGTCAAAACTAGCAAGCAGTGTTTTTTATACGCTCTCCCTGTTGGTAAGTGAGGATCACATAGGCATTTGTGGCCACTCACAACCAGTTTCTTCCAACTCAGTGTGTTCAGACATGAAGTTCCCAGACAAGAATTTCCTGAGATGCTGCTGTCTGGATTTCCAGCACTCGTTTCTCATGAGGGTATCAACATCATCGGTTGTAACCCAACTCATCTAACAATACCACATATATAATGTAGTATACTGCATCATGGCTCAGTGGGGCCATTTTTTGATTCACGATGTTGGAAAAAGAGTGTGCTGTAATAAAGAAAGAACAGCATAAGCCCTAGGCAGCTCTCAAAGCCCTCTCCTCCCAAGGGTTAGGATGTGGTATACAAAAGAGAAATTCAGTTTGACAGTCCTGGAAAAAGTATGCAGAAACAAACACAAGGAGGCCTATGTTATGTGAAGCTTCTTAGAAACATTAGAGGTGTTTTTAATATGGCTTGATTGAACATAAAGAAAGGCAATTTAAGCACGTTTTCTTTACAGATTTCTCTGGTGACTTTGGAAAGTTACACAGTGCCAAACTAATTTCTTCTGAAACAGAAATATCTCATTAGGTGCAGAGGTTGAATCAAATAAACTACAGATTTCAAACATTTGAGTTTTGAAAAGCCATGGGATAAAAGGAACTCCCACATTGATTGCAGAAGTAGTATTTTACCCTTTTCATTCCTCCTTCTAGTCCTGTATTCTAATGAATACCACAAACCAAGTCTAGGCTAATTTAAGTGTCAGCACATGGCTTATCCAGTGACACTTTTTCTCCTCCACCTAGATGGTATTTGAGGACATTTTCTTAGTCTTTCTGTCATACTGCAGACCAGTCAAAATTTCAGTTCAGAGGGCTGAGCCAGTCAGCCTGAGGTTCTGGACACATCTGCCGCTCACAGTTATCTCCACGGGGCTTGTGCAGTGGAAACTAAACTTTAGGGAAGCAGCACAGGGATGCTCTGCCCACAGCGAGCAGTTCATGCATGATAAAACTAATGGTGTTATGAACATCTTACATCCAAGCACCCGGCCGATGTAACACTTCCCGACAACATCAACATTGTTGATGGTGCCGCTTGTAGAGGTACCGCTTGTAGAGGACACAGGAGAACACAGTGATATTTGGGAGACGGGGGATGCTGAGTAGAAATATCACAATAGGAGTAGTGAAGGAAGGCAAAAAAGCTCCTATAGGACTGGAGTAACAACGCAGAGGCCCCCTTACTGCTTTATAGTACTACTTCTTGGCAGTAAAGCTGTGGCTATATTGTTTACCTTTTCTGTGATTGCCTCTCTTCATACTTGTGATTAATGCACTGTACCTGAGCACAGCTTCTAAGATGAGAGTAAGAGAGGAAATTAATTTCATGATTCTTCATATGATGACAAAATGCTATATGGTAACGGAACAGTTTAAAATGGCTGATCTAACGCTCATGGTATTAGGAATGAACCTCTCTGTCAGGAATACAAAGAGACTGAGGCACAGCTCTGTGAAAGCACCAAAGCTGATGCAGAGGAAGACAGACATCTGATGGGTCTGGCACTGTGGCTTTATTCTGACTCACCACACATATATTTCCTCATCACATATAAGGAAACTTAAAACGCAAATAAGTACGCTACCCTGTAGCAACAATATTATATATAATCCTGACAAAGAAAGTAACATATCCTCCATTAAAAAATAAAGTTTGTATAGTTTAAGGGCACAAAGTAAAGAAATCTTTATTTATAAAGAAGGAACATCATGTCTTGAATGAAAAATACAATAAATTTCAGCACATTTTCTGTATCTTTTTCCTCTAGCCATACAAAAACTAGGTGCCTAGTGTAGTCTTGCTATATAGGCTTCTGCACTAGCTTGTTGACATAAACATGTGGGATACCTTTATTTCTGAACATATACTTTAGGATGAAGTAAACTGCCTTCCGGAGATGACTATCTCACACTGAACTAAAGATCAGGCATTCAACTTTGACCAGATACGTAACTTTAAGATGGTTAGGGTTAGATGAGATAAACTCCATTCTAAGTGTACACAAATTCTAGTGAAGTACAAGAATTTTAAAACTCTTATCTACCTTGTTTTATAGATCTGTACTATGCTCCTTGAATCCCACACCCTTATCTCTAAGAAATCGTTATTTTCACTCATACTGTGTGAGGCATGGAGAATTTGTTCTATATTTATGCAATAAATAAGAGGCAATCCTCTAAAGCCAGCAAAAAATGAACACATTTTCTTTAATCTACTGTAGTGTTATAACACTGAGGACTCCACATCATCTCTAAGAATTAGAACTATTAGCTACGTTGTTTGAAGAAAGCCCAGGTGGACAACAGTAGTAACTTGCTTCGTAGTCTGTCGTGAATTTTATAGTAGCTTTTGTCTGGACTGTGGAAGCACTCTAGTGACCAGCTGGCAGCACAGTAATAATCAACAGCAATACACCGCTCAATGAATCGAGCCTGCATTGTCCTGCAAGCCGAATCACAGCCGGATTGAGTTCTCTCTTCAGCAGACAAACAGGTTAGCAATTGATCGATTTGGCGTACACCACATGCAAGCAGTGCAGGACAGGGAGTAGCATTCTGCTTCCAGTCCTCCAGAAGGATCAGGAGCCCAGACTTTGAGTGCTTTGGGCCACTATTGCTGCTCAGATCAGGGACGGTTTCAATTAGCAAAATGCACCATTTATTAGTGCAAAAATGTATTCTTCAGCTAGGAACAGCAGCTGTGGGGTTTTTTACTAGAAATTAGTAGTTTGGCATAAAGCAAAACAAGAGCAATAAAAAATAAACCCTTTAAAATGCATGTGTTACATACTAAATTTATGCTACAAATGTAGCAACTGACTAGTGTCCAGATCAGTGAATTACAGAGTTGTGAGAAGACCCTGTAATATGTTCTTCTCCACCTTCATCTAACGGTTAGAGGTTACTGCCTCTGGCAGCTACTGTTGGTTAAATACAACATTTTTAGCTTATCTGCTTAAGTATTATCTTCAAAATAAAGTTTCAAATTAAGAAAACCTTGCTTACACACAGACATGCAAAAAGAGCATGTTTATTCGTTTCTAATACATGTAAATGTCTGCAAGAACCACCACAGATTTTTGTCACACAGATGCATTTCAGAGCTTAGTTAGTAAAGTTTAAACTCTTCATATGCTCTGGTTTGAGTCGACTGCTAGTATTTAAAATCTTGGGCTTTTTCTCTGTCGTTGTCTGTGTTTGCTATGTGAAAAGGACACTTTCTATCCTGGGGAAAATGGATGACCAAAACAAAGGGAATAGTCGGAAACCTACTGCTGCATTATATGCACAATAAACATGGAAATTTGGTAAGATTTGTATATGTCAGCTTGGTAGCTACAGCGTGTGGCTGTGCTGGTGCAGAACTTCACATATTTACGAAAGCCAGAAGGTGGCACCAAAGACTCTCTAACATTTGCAATAGAAAGGCCTGACAGCACACAGTTGAAAACCTTTTTTTCCTAACAGGTAAAATAATGTAAGTGTGGGGAGCCACTGCCCCTTTATTAGTGTTAGGAATTTGGGTTAGGCAGACTTCTGGAAAACTGTCCAGAGAGAGGATCTAAATTATTATGACTTAAGTCAGATAAATATTTTTTTATGAATCATTATGAATAAATCAGCTTGTTTGGCATCAGTAAATGTATAATCCTGTCCTAATATCAGTAAATGTATTTATTACCCATAAGAGTTCAGTGAGTCACCTTGGCAAATGTAACAATATAGACACTATGCGTGTGCATTATGTTTCACTGGTGCTGTCCATCTTGGCTATTGGGGTTTTATCACTCCTCAAATGGATTTTCTTCTCTGTCTTACTCCTGGATAGTCTGGAAGGGCAAAGTGCCTTCTCAGCAGTAGCACCGAGTCAACCTGTCCTTGGTTATGACGGGCTGTACTAGAAGCAGACTGAATTGATTGGGTTTTTGGAGAGCAATGATGACCTTCCTCATGCTGCCAAAGTTTAGAGAACTGTGAAGGAGCAGAAGCACACAGAAGGGGGAGTACCGGTGGGATGACTTGTTTGCACGTGCCACAGAGTGAGGACAGAGGTGGAGGGAGCCAGGTGAAAACTGGTTAATTTCTTTTGTGAAGGGCAGTGTTACCGTGCTGGCAGAAGGTACAGTTAACATAGTTGCATATTATGACATATCTACTAAAATTCATACAATGTTTAGGGTTTAAATAACTTCTTATATAAAAATAACATTTCCAAAAGTAATGGTCTGCATAGTAAAACAAATTATGCTCATTTTTTAAGAATACAGCGGTTCGCATTTTTAATATTCAGCTGCCTTCTGTATCCAGATGTTTTGTTCGTATCATCTCACTACTGAAATAATATTCTCGACTAGAAAACTTTACTGCAGTGTTGGCAAATAAGGTTTGATGTTTTTTTCATAGTATTTATACTGCCAGCTTCCTCACTCTGGCAGACCAGATGATTTTCTACTAGCCAACAAAAGTACTCAAATATGTTCAGCAAAACTAGTTAAACTACTATTGAAGTTCTTCCTCTGATTTTTCTTTGAGGTGCAGTAATCTATCTATTTCCTCCGCACTGAGCTACCAGTCACAATGAATTCTAAATCTGCCTTTATGGACAGAACTTCCCTTTCATCTTCAGAGTCTTGTGTAGACTTCTGTCATCACCTCACTGAACTCAAATGTAATATAAATTAATTTAAATCCACACCTGATGTATCACCTTAAATAATACATTGATAGTTAGTTACTTCTTCTCCTCTACTTCTGCTTTTGACTATTGTGGACTTCAAAGCTACAGTGTTTGCTTCTTCCTTCTTTACACAAATTCAAAAGATAAATAACGCAATTCATCTATGATTATCCTGAAGCATCATCCATCATATTATACCTTCTCTGAAATGCAAATCTTCGATTCTGCCCTCATATCTATCCCATATCTCCATGCTGTGTTCATCTGCTGCCTGATTTACTGTCTTGAATTTTTGAAATTGTACTAACATCACTTCATAAAACTTAACTAGAAAGCTGGGTGGGGTATAAGGTGTATAATACATATTTAAGTTTTGCAGTTTCCAAGTTTATTTTATTTTTCTTCTTAGAGGATCTTACTAACTGAAGAGTTTACAAATTTAATACAATTTTTAGGGTGTGTTTTTCACTCTATTTTTGTGTCTTTTGAAGACTGAGGCATACCTGAGCAAAACTTATTGACAGGAATACTAAAGCTGGCTGCCTACCTGCTCCTTTTTCTAAGTTCATCCTTTTACTTTCAGTTATCCTCTATACCACTGTATTAATTCTTCTACCTTTTTTGACATTAGCATCATTTAGATATTTTGAGTTGTTTATCACGTCCTACTCTCAGTCATTCCTTAGCCAAATTATTCAGATTTCTTCTAGTGTTCCACGATAAAACAGGTCCCTCTCTTCCTCATTTTTATATTGCTCTTCCGACCACTCTTCAGCTGCTCAGTGTCTTTCTAGCAAGGTGGTGCTCAGGACCGAGCCTCGTAATGCTAGGATTTTGAGGTATTAAGTGTAGAGTTACTTAGGGCAGTGTATTTTGCCTGCTCTGACTCATGTGCGTCCATGTAAAGAGCTGAAATGCAAGGATTAGAGAGCTGGAGCCCGTCGGGGAGGAAGCAAAGGGCCATCTGCATTCCATTCTTCAGCAGACACGTGGAGAAAGCTCGTTCAGGCAGGTACCTGCTTACCCTGCATTAGGCACCACACTTGCAATGTCAGTTATTAGGTATATCATCAGATAATAACATAAGGTAAAGCATGCTTTTTGCAATTAATTCAGAACAAGCATGAAATGATGAGGTAGTGAAATATAATATTGGCTGTGAAGTAATTATTTGGAAGCATTTCAAGAAAAAATGAAGGAGTGGTATTGTCAATTTTGGTGTTATAAGTCTGAGTTTGGTGATACGGTCTAAAAGAAACATTCAGACCAGCTCTTTTCAAACAGGTCTTTTGGATTATCAGCTTTCTCCAACTGTATTGTAGTTTTCTGAAATCCCTTGTCAGCAAAAATGAAACCCACTGACCTTACTGGATCCTTTTTGAATTCTCCTTAGATTTCACAAAGAGCTTAAGAGTATCATCAGCAAAGAACCAATATTTTCCTCACCTGCAGAACTACACTAGAATACCTGAAATAATATTTCTTCTCTGCATACATGAGGTTGTCCCTCTGATATCAGATGCCAATGTGTGGCTATCAACGATAAATGCTGTCTCATTTATGATGGCCACTCTCAAGGGAAGAAAATCAACTGAGTTACTGTAGTGGTTGACTGTGGCTGGCCCTTAGGTGCCCACCAAGCCTCTCTACCTCTCCCCCTCCATCAACAGGACAGGTGAGAAAATACAAAGAAAAACTCAAGTTGAAATAAGGACAGGGAGATCACTGAATAATTACTGTCATGGGCAAAATGGACTTGACTTGGGGAAAAAAAAAATTTAATGCCAATTGATAACAGAGTGGGATAGTGAGAAATAAGAACAAAACTAAAAAACACCTTCCGCCTGCACCTCTCTTCTCCCTGGGCTCAACTTAACTCCCAATTTCTCTACCTTCTTCCCTTGAGTGGCACAGGCAGATGAGGTATGGGGGTTGTGTTCAGTTCATCACACATTGTCTCTGCTGCGCCTTCCTCCTCATGCTCTTCCCCTGCTCCAGCGTGTGGTCCTCCCATGGAAGACAGTCCTTCACAAACTTCTCCATATGGCTCCTTCCCTCAGGCAGCAGTCCTTTACGAACTGCTCCACTGTGGGTACCTTCCACAGGGTGCAGTCCCTCAGGAACAGACTGCTCCAGCGTGGGTCCCCCATGGGGTCACAGGTCCTGCCAGAAAACCTTCTCCAACATAGAGTCTCCATGGGCTGCAGGTGGATATCTGCTCCACCATGGATCTTCATGGGCTGCAGGGGAACAAACTGCTTCACCATGGTCCTGGAGCACCTCTTCCACCTCCTTCTTCACTGATCTTGGTGTCTACAGAGTTGTTTCTCTTACACTTTCTCATTCCTGCCTCCAAGCTCCTCTTGTGCAGCAGTTTTTTCCCCTTGTTAAATACATTATCCCAGAAGTGCTATCACCATCACTGGTGGGCTCAGCTTTGGCCAGCGGCGGGTCTGTCTTGGAGCTGGTTGGAACTGGCTGTATCAGACATGGGGGCAGCTTCTGGTGTCTTCTCACAGAAGTCACCCTGCAGCCCTCCTGCAACCAAGACCTTGCCTTGTAAACCCAATACAGTTTCTAAAGGTTTTTCTCTGAAAATACCATGATGGATTTTAATAATGCAGTCAAGGGGGGGGGGGGGGGGGGGGGNGAGGAGACAGGGAGACACACTGTTATTTCTCTGAACTTTATCAATTCAAATTAGCCATCTAGTCTAAACTACTCATTAAGTTAGCCTCTGCAGTTAACAGAGACTTACATCTCTATAGACACATTTATCCTATCTTAAGATAAACATCTAAGATTAGTAGGATAATTCTTTGCAGCTGGTCTATCTCTCTGCTGACTTTTGGACAATTAGTTTAGACTAAGAACTTGACCTCTAGGCAGACAAATTTACATAATTTAAATACCACCTGTAAATATTTGAGTCTTTTTATTTTTAAAAGAATACAGGTAGAAAATGTCTATTTCTAACATAAAGAAGAGAAACAGAGCAAAGGTGGAGGCCCTTAAATTGCTGACACTCTAGGAAGTAATCTCATCACTTACATAATTCTTCAGAAAGGTAAAATTACCTTCTTTGAGGTTGATTAACCCATTTAAGTAGATTAACTTTATCAATGTTATTAAAAGAAGTAGGAGCTCCAGTTATGTGCCAGAAATTTTTACTGTTGGGACCTGTGCAAAGAAAATCTGTGATCAGTGCAAACCAACCAAGAGCTATAGGAAGAGAAGAGAGGGGGGGATTAGCAGGGCAAGAAAAAATGAAAAACAAGAAGACGACTAAGAAATTAATGTTTCCTTCTGAGCATGACAAGTTATAAACCAGTGTGTATCAGATGCAGAAACAGGCCTACATTTCGTTTTCAGTGGTTATACCTTGAAACAACCACTTTAGACAATATGGGGACCTTTTGTTAGATGGTTCACTTCTTTTCAGTGTTTGTTGATGTGATTATTTTATCTTCAAAGTGAAGTGATGGCACCCTATTACAAGATGAGCTGAGACATCAAGAGCCATGGACAGAGGAGAAAAGTTGAAATATGGATCTTACAGCACATTAATTACTAGGGGTTAAAGAATGTGATAGGGTCTGAAGTGCAAATAATTGATTACAACAAAGCTGTTGACATACATCCGCTTGCTTTCTTCCCAGGCCTTGAAATTCCTCTCCCTCAAATTTCAGCAGCCTGAGGGGAAATAACATTTTTTTCCTGTAACAATGGGACTATTTCAGCCATTTCAGGGATGCTGGGATTAACCTTCTTGGCATCTGTGAAGCATGCTGGTATTTTTCTGGGTTGTATATAAATGTTGGGGTCTAATTCTGTCTAACTGAGCAATGATGAATAGCTGATACCATCTGGCAGTTTTAGAGCAATTATGTCAGCAGCTTGGTCTGCTGAGATGTACAAAGTAATCCCTTATTTTTGGAAAGTCCTTTTGATAAAGCCCAAAACCCTACAGTAACATCAAATTAAACTTTGCACTGGGTTGACAAATTCACCGGAATTGGTGTGACTATGCCCATTGATCATTTTCCTGAACACTTTAATCCTGCAAGAAATATTACAATTCCGCCTTCATCTGTCTTTCATGAAAGCAGTTTTGAGAAGAGTCATCCATCTGCTAGTCACCTGTATGCCTGCTCCCTTTGAGCAAACAGGCAGAATGTTACTACTGAAGGATGAGGCACTTATAAAGAATTATAGCAAAGGTACTTTTCTCTTTACAACGCTGGCAGTCTTAGGAAAGATGCTTTTAAACAGGCCTTTATAGTTGTTAGAAAGATATAAGTTGGTATCAGGTTGGGTTTTTTTCCTGGTACTCTACCATGACTAGAATTCTTTTGGTTAAATAATGTCATTCATGTATCACCTTAGTGACTGCGTGCTTTGCCTAGCTAATGTTCAGTCATTCCTGTAAGTACACATAAGAGGAAACTGCATATACTTGCACACTCTGCGATTGCTTGTCTGGAGTTCAAGTAAGGTCAAAATACGTGCATGTCCCATGGGATATTTTTCCCCGGCCAAAAGAAGGGAGGTATTTCATTTCACATGGGCTCCAGAGATGAATTTTGTGATTGAAACACCATCATATTTTCAAGCCGAGTAAGTGAAAAACCAACACACATTTCTAAGTGTTTGTAAGAGATTTTATAACCATATCAGACCTTATGTAAGTCTCCTATTTTTTTATTATATACAAGACCACAGAAACTGTTTCTTTTGGAACTAGAGCATCCTTCTGCCTGATCATATGCCAAAGGTGTTTTGGGAGTTGGAAGAAGCATGGTAAACCTTGGTGGTGTCTTCATTTGTGTGTGGACTGAAAGGAGAAAGTGCAACTGTGCATGACCACAGTCCTGGTCCCTTGATTGTCCAGACCAGAGACCTGGACAAAACATACCTGCCATCTGCCCAGTGAGCCTGTTCTGTTAGGATTTCTTTTGGGTTTTGTGTTTACACATAGACTTGTCTCTGGATGCTATTCAGATGCAACAGTTTTACATGGTCAAATAAATAAAAAGCCCAAGAGCCATAAAGAATTTATACAATCAAGACTGGTAACTAGAAATAATTGCTTCTGCAATGTCTTGGGGTTTGATTTTTACAAAAATGAAAAAATCATAAGCAATCTGGAAAAATTCTTTACAACCAAGATTTAAACCTATTTTCCCCTAGAAACTTGCTGAGAGATAAAAAGAAATAAAATTAGAATACCATTAGATTCCAGAAATTATGATGAAAGTGTAAATTAACCAAGTTTTGACTGGAAAATAAAATCATTCATATGAAGTTCTGAATTGATGCGCTGGTGTATTAAATGCATCTTAAATTGCACAAGAATGAATGATTTTAATTTCTTTTCAGCTGCTTCCTTCTCCAGGCACCTCAGCAAATGTTAGCTGATGCTCTGTTTTACAAGCAATACTTGTACTGCTTTAGCATAAAAATCTTGGACTATGAAGCTCAGGTGTCACCCTATACAAACCCTAAATCTTTTTAGTGGCCAGAGGATTTCCACAGCACACTGGACTTCTCTATTGCTTGAATGTTTGAGACCCTGGGACATACGAGACAGCTTCTTCCTACCTATATGCATGGCACAAGCAGAGTGCGATACAGAGAGACTGGGCGTACGCTTTCTTAGAGGACTGACCATTTGTTACCTGATGAAAGACAGCATCTGAATTTGAGCCTGTTACTTTATCCTGTTGCTCCACCAGGATTAAAAACTGCACATTAAGGGTAGCCAAAAGATATTTAATGTTTTCATTCTGTGGTAAACTCCCAAGAACTAGGGGCAACAAGAATTTAAGTCTTTTCATGCTCATTATGAAACATTTAACATGAAGTCTTGTTTTAAAATCCATATTAAGAACAAAGGCAGCAGGAATCAGAGAAAGCAATAGTCAGAAACTCTGAAACAAAGAAGAGAAATAACACAGCTGTTAGGAAATTTCCTTATTTCAATAAAGGATCATGTTCAGCGTTTCAAAGCATCATCATTTGGAGAAACTTAACTTCATGTGCTCATTTTTGCATCATTGCTAAACAAAGTCTAGTTTGATTCTAGGTGATATAAGTAGACAAGCAACTATTGTGATTACCTAGCGCATTAGTACACTTGCAGCCTCCAAGAATCTAAGATTCAGAGATAAGGCACAGCACAAGGATGATGGACTCAAGAAGTATTGATAACATTTCTGCAAGCAGAAATGTGTTTGCAAAAATGGCACCAACTTTATGGGCAGAATGGGTTTTGTTGTGCCAATGTTTGTGGCAGATCATCAAGGAAATTCTATACAACTCTGGTCTTGTTCCCAGTGTGTGGTAACAGTAAGTAGCTCAGATATGGTCTCAGTTTGTGAGAATGTTTCTATTGTATATGTATATTCTATTTATTTCTCTGTTAGCTTCCACTATTACACGCTAGTAGTAGCCACTGACACACACCAGTAAGATTAGATGAGCCTTTAAACCAGTGGTGGCAAAACCTTTTATGTCACATGAAATGCCTCTTTGTGCCATGCATGCCAGTTCTGACATACGTGCCACCAGTTTGCCTTCCCGTTGCTCTCTGTGATCTAAAAACTGGGACAGGCTTAGATTAGGTAGAACAGGATAGATCAGAATAAGGTCAGATTAATTTGTTGATGAATGAAGGTAACGCTTGTGTATCAATTAGGATATTACACATACATTTATACAGATTGTCTCCTGCTTCTGTGATGTTTTCTATGTAATGTTAGTCAATGATTTTACTGTTTCAGAACCTTTCCTTCTTCTGGTCAAAATCCAAATTAAAAAAAATAAAAAGGTGCTAAACTTTGTGGGTGGAGAGAAAATCTTGACAATGTGAGAGAAGAATACCCTAAAGGCCTCATAACCAGTGAGCAGATAATGCAAATTTAAAGTGTTTTAATAAAAAGCTGTTGAGTATTAAATGTGTTTTTCAGTTGAGGGCCTCCTCAAAGTGTGTTTGACTCCTTTGGGTTGCCAGTACTGAATAGGGTTGCTCTTACGCTAGTAACTGATTGCACAGCTGCTACAAAATGGCTAAGGCCAGAATCTAATTTGGTGTTGCAAAAGTGCCTGAATTGGCATGAGTTCCACTATCATCAAAATTACAAATCTGTCTATATCTCATGCACTCGTAATTGAGGCAACCTAAGGCGATGTTTTGCCTTGGTTTCTGGAAATCCCATGTCTGCAGAAGGCTGGGCCCTGTGTTGTATTCCGTGATAAAAAACATGGCATAGAGAAGAGATTCTGGGGAGTATCAGCACATGGCATATGGCTGGGAAACTGATCCTTTGTTTTTTCCTTAGGGCATGGACGCTCTTGGTCTAGTTTCTCTATCGTGTGAGCCTTGAGTACCCTGGGGGAGAAAGGTGCCAACCCCAAGCACCCCAGTCTATAGGTCGGCTCCTCCAAACAGCAGCCTGGGTCTGCAGTGTTCAAGCCAGCAGAGCCAAGGCAGGGCACTCCCACCCCATCAAGCACTAAAGGTGTCTGAATTCTTGCAGGAGGATATTTTCATACACTGGGTATGACTCTACCGTCTGGTAAAATAGCGCTCTTGTGGATAAAGAAACAATTGACATTTTGCACTGCTTTTCTGGCTTTCCCAATCTCTTCAGCAGTTGGAATGGGTGAGCAAAAGGCCATCACGGAAGGAGGCGAATAAATTAGAAAGGCAGACCTAAGTGAAAAGCAGGAAAAGTGAAGGGAGAGCAAAGGTTGGATAGGTTAAAGAATATAGCCACATGAATTTTCTAATTGCCAGGTTATTTGAGAGAAAGCAGTTCTTTTTTCCTACCTTCAAACCCTGCCTATGGAAGTTTCCCATACAAAACCGATGTTCTCTCTCTTCATATCTCATCATCAATGAGGCTTTAAGCCAAGGTCCATAAACCTAAAACCGCCTTAAACCAACAGGTTTTCCATATATCCCCAAGAATCTATATTTTACTCCCTATTTCCATCTTTATTTCTGTATTCTGCTGTGTCTGCATGGGGGAGGTGGGAGAGGATGGGGACCTGTGTGAGTAATGGACTCAGATACTGAAAGTCTGCTTTCGAAAGTTTTCGCAAGTCTGAAGAGTTTATATGTAAACTGTGTTACATTTGATTTAGGTGAATGCAGCAATGGAAAGCATGACGACCCGAGGTGGGCTTGGAGCACATGCAGACATTCTGCAGCTTGCTTTCATTCAGCTTTTATGCTAAAATAGTGAAAATCTGCAATCACACGGATTTCAACCTGGAGTAACGACACAAGGAAAGCTCCAGGATACTGAGTAGATTTGTACAGACTATGCCACTGTGTGGGTTAGCTTGAGGTAAAGCTCTCACGGTTACGATGCACTCTGTCTGTCTGTAGTACAGTGGATTTGGATGGTTCTCTGGGAGTTTTTGCCTTTTATGTAAGACTATTAAATTGAGTTTGCTCAAGTGCTACTACTAATGGGGACCAGCAGATACATAAGACACATAGTTAGTACCTTATATATACAGCTCCTGACTGCTGTACCCAAAAGCATGGTCCCATATGCCATCCCATATCGCACAACTCAGTGCACAGCCTATGTGATTAGGAGCGTTTTGGTTTTTTTCCAAATAGTAAATATTTAACACAGTCCAGGGAGCTCTGTTCAAAATGTATCCTGATAAATGGCAGTTTGGGAAGCAGAAAAGCCAGTTTTCTAAGATTTAATCTTTACATGAAGTGTCTGAAAATAGACCTCGTCCAGAGTGTTTACCACCTTCTTCACCTCTCTGCCTGTGTGAAATCATAATGAAATATAAAATTTTGCCAAAAACAGAGGCATTTTATCATGTGTAATTCAGAGACTGTGGTGCCTGCATAATCATAAGCAGCTTGGGTGGACAAAGGAAAAATTAAATGTGTGAATGGATTTCTAGAGACGAGGAGATTTTTCTTTCTTTCTCTTGGTGGATGCTGGAAAAGTAACATTTCTTAAAACCCTTTTTTTTTCTGCAACACTGAAATTTTACTTGAGGAAAAAGCATGCAAAAATCTGACAACAAAGAAATGAATCAGTGAGTCTGCTTCCACACACGTCTTCTTTATTGTCTCCACTTTAAACATGTTCTTTTCTTGCAGATTTTTTTTCAGGAGAGATTTATCTGCAAACACCGCCCAGGTACATGAATTATGTGATTAAAACCACTGATAGGTTTTGTTTGTGACTTGTCTGCGATTCTGTGGAATGTAGGTATTTTACTGAATAAGGCTAATTGTTACGGTTAGGTGCCAATGCTCTGCAATGCAATGCAAAGCTTTTCAATAGCAAACTGTAACTGAGCTGTCAGATGATAACAAAAACATTAAAGTACATTGAAAACTGGGGAGGAAAAGTCTTTCCTTTCTCACTTGACGTGTTCTGAAATGCAGTTGTGGAAGTCATTCAGGTCTGAGCATTCATGCATGCACACTGGGCTCAAGACTCACAATTAATTCCCATTTCCACCTCCCCCACAGCCTGGGCTATCCGCCGTGTTTGTGCAGTTCGACATTAGTTCATAGCCTCAATGTTGTTCGGTGCCCCCAGGCTGCAGTGGCGGCTGCATGGCAGATTACTTGACTTACTCCGCAGCCCTATCTGACATGGTGGGTATGGAGAAGAGGAAAGGAGCTTCAGTGCTGTGCTGGAGCCGGCAGCTCTGAGACGTTGCTTAGCCCCGTGTTCAAAGGACCCCATCAGTTAAGAGTGTCCTGCTCTTCAAAAATGGCACCCAACCCACAGGCCCCAATGACGACCCCAAATGCAGAATGAAGCTGATTGAAAAGCCTTAATGAGAGGTCTGTGCCTTGCTCTGGTCAAATCTTGTCTCACAGCAACTCTTAATGACCTGTTTCGTCTTTATTTGTTGCAGGCTGTTGCTGTCTCTAGTAAAATGAGGAAATATGCTTGAAGTGCCCTGTGTTTTCTGACCCACAACTGTGCTGTCCTGCTCACCAGAAGGAAGGAACTCAGCATCTGATTCTCATGCTCTGACTGCCCAGATTTTTGGGAACCCATAAACATGTTGAAACATATTAATACAATCTATACAATGTTGAAGACAATACAATTATGGCAAATACTGTAAATCAGTTTAGGGACATAAAGTCCACATTCATTTTAAACCTTGGCAATTTTAAGGAGTTTACATAGACTTCAAATCATAACTTTTTTCAGTAAAAAAAGATCTTAATTTCCTATCATAGCAGAGCTTTTCTTAGGGAGCAAACTATGGAGGAGAGAAGTGTGCAATTTGCAAAGAAGCCATAAAGAACTTTGTTTCCACTCTGAGCTGAGGAAAGTGTTCGGAGTTATGCTATACAAGCTCAGAATCAAATGCCCAAAGACAGAGCTGAAGCTACTGTAGTTGTACCCATACCATATAGTGTTGAATTTGACCTTCAAACTATGCACAGAAATATCCATAAAAAAATGCCCCCACAAAAAAAAAACCCTAGCTTTGTGGAAGATTGAAAAGTGCCTGATCATGGTAATTACAGACCACACAGCATGTCTTCGTTCCCATTCAAAAGGGAGATTTATTAACAAAGTGATCATGTTTCAATAAAGACAGAAACAAATCCATTTCATGTTTTATGTCCTTCTTGTTGTTTTATGGCCAAAGGTCCTGTGGGGCAGGAATTTTTCATCCAAAAAATTAAAGCTGATGCAAGCTAATTTGTCCTTCAGACAGACATCCTCCTTCAGTCCTCTCTGAGAAACTTATCTGAGTTGCTGAGGTGACAAACATTTTGGTTTGCCACAGGTGACACATACAAACTAGAAATCTCATCCACAGTTGTTTGAAGCTAATAGGATTTCTTCTCCACTGGATGTTTGCTCAGGCAATGTGATAGAAGACACCAAGTCTCCGTGAGGGAAAGTTATTTCAGACTGAGGGAATTTGACTGGCCTTGCTGTTTCTCATTCTGAGAATAAAGGACATCATCCTGTGACCAGGAAAGCGTCTCTTACTCCCAAGCATGTAGTGACAGTACAACTTAACAAGTTATGAATTACACTTGAGTGAATCAGAGTAACTTCACTCAAGTCAATGAATGTGCATGAGGAGACAGAAACTTTCTGCATTTTTCTTCATATGCTTTGATTAGTGCAACACAATCGTCTGAGATGGGATTGATGTAATACGACTTTGGTCATCTGCAAGTTAAAGCCTCTGTGGTGGTAATAAGCTCACAGAATAGGATATGCAAGTGCCTGCAAGAGGATAATGAGTCCGACTTCATTGACTGTATTGGTGACGTTGTCCTTGATTATGATGAGCGCTTAGCTTCCTGGCATACATGTGCAATGATATTAGATCCCAAAATACAGGTGTTTTGGCCCATGAGCAGGTCCCTCTTGGAGTCAACTCAATTTTTCTTAAAACCAGAGGGTTTAAACACGAAGCAAAACAAAACAGAGGTACCTCTATTGGTTATAAAGGAAACATAGGCACGGCTTAGCCTTGACAACAGATTTTTTAAAAGCTCCAGTTAGGTGAACTGAATCCTAATGCCAAATGTTTATGGAAGTTTTGAAAATTGGATGCTTGGGGGCAGGTAGGACTAAGAAAATGATGTCCTAACGACAACAGCCCAGTAAATCCACAGGGCTGCTCTGTTACCAGCGTAATTTCCACTTCCATCTGTCAACTTGTCCGCTCGCTCGAAGCCAAGTTTACGATGGCTCTGTTCCCTACTGTCAGCAAAGCCACAGGGTAATACAAAATGCTTTTGCACGGGTCAGGCTGGTATGCAGGACAGCTGCTGCTTTGCCCCACCCCAGAGCCTAGCGAGGCACTTCTAAGATTTTCTCACTTTGAAAGAGCCTGGTCTCCGCTGCCTCCCACTCATACCCTGCCAGCCGCCTTCTTCCGTGCTGCTTTTAGCAGCAGTCATGATTAGTGTTGTGCCGTCAGCCAAATACCGCGCACACCAGCAGGGATCACCCAGGCAGAGCTGGCAGTTCTTGGCATCCAGAACCCCAGTTACTGGCACACGTTTTTTGTTACTGATTTACCAGTCTGCTTTCTCTCTCTCAGAGTCTTTGGTGTTTATCCAGACTCTATAATGTAAAACAGAAACAAACAAAAAAAAAAAGTATTTCCATGTATTACAATAGTGAAGCTTTCCTCTTTTCTGCTGCGTTCTATAAAATAATGTGTCTGATTCAGAACCATGCTATGCTGTGCTATTTCTGGCACTTTGGGCTAAGTTTGGACAAAGTTACATGTGATCTACAACCAAGAAATAACTTCTGGGTTGTATTTGACTTCTTCAGTAAATAATGTATCAAAGATTTTATGGGAATATATAAACAACACGGTAATATTTCTGATAGCAAAGAATTGTCTGGGATTTTAAACACTGCTGGTACAGAAATATCCAGCAGGTGAATGTTAGGAATGAGTGTTATGCTTGCTCTCAAAGTCATTTTGAGTATTGTTAAAAAAAGGAACTAACTTTGAGAGCAAGTACAAAAGCCATTCCTGATATTCATCAGCTAGATATTCCTGTCATGCCAACACTGTTTAAAATCATAGTGCTCGAACATGCTCTGTCACAGTGGTGAAGCTGCTGTTGTAGGAGAGAACAGGATTTTGGTTTGCTAAATTTCACACATCTTGGAGAGGCTCTCAGGCTCTCTTATGATAATAAAGATTTACTCATCTCCTTTGATAACTGGTACTAAAGGATATTGGATAACAAATATCAGAGAAAAAACTTTTCTTTTCATAGCATGATGGGACATTACTTTTCAGAGCTGTGTGTGAAAAGGCTAATGTTACACCAGTGACAATGAAAAATAACGGCTAAGGAATTAAGACATTCAAATGTCTTTTAAAATGACTTGAGGAATGGTTCATCTGTTTAAAAGCTAGTGTTTTCTCATGAAATGTACAAGTTTGTCTTCTGAGTCATTCGTAACTTTGCAGGTTATCCATAATTCTTTTGTACAGATCTTGCTAGAGATGGCTTTGTTGAATGTTACTAACAGGACAACTTAAAATAAGAGGCCAAATTGATGTCATTCCCACTCTGTGAAGCCAGGTTTTACTTGGGTACTTCAGCACTTTTGCTTTCATGCCTTCTCCTCCATAGGTGCTAGTGACAGTAGGAGGACAACTGTAGACTGGGCTCCCTCAGAGAAGTCCTATGAGACGTGGGATAAGGGGCTCCTAATGCCTTGTCTGTGGAAATTATTTTACATTTGCTGCCATCTATGGAGCCTGAACCGTCCTCTTGGGGCATCAGTTTTATTCCAAAACACAGAGCTAGCTAAGTGTTTAAGACCTTGCGACCAGCAGGAGCGATGGCAGTTACCACACATTACAGTGGATGTCTCATTCCAACATACAAATCCATGCCATGTCATGGAAAAGTACAAACAAATTGTGAAATGAACTGCTTTCAAAATGCTGGTTTCCAGGAGTCCAGCTGAGTGGTAAAGTGTTTGTCCCTTTCCCCAGAACAGGCTTAATTTTATGGTTCTGCACACTCTAACTCGCTGGGTGGAGGATAGGTATCCACATTTACCAGTATTTCCTCTGCCCTTCATGTGATTTGCCATTTCTGCTTCTGCCCCAGTAATAAGAATTAAAAGTCCCATGGAACTGGCTTTTGTGGTGTGTAACCGGGCCATGCTGTGCGGGTGAGCCCAGGGACCCCTCGCCCTTCCTAGCCTGAATAATATTCCTTCTCTCCTGCGTCCTTCCAAGAGCACAAGTATGATCCAACCCATCCTACCCTGAGTACAGAAAAGCCTGTGAAATACCACTTGGTGTTGAATTCCAGTGGGATACGCTTCAGATGTGAACGAATGCCACCTCGCTGCTGTGTGAAAAGTACTCTTCAAGGACTTGCCAAGGACTTTTATCGCCAAGATTTCGTTTGCACTTTTCAGGGGCACTGTGCATAAATGCTACTGCCCTTCACTAGGCAACTTGCAGCTGGGCTGTTAGGAGTAGGAATATTTCAGTGAGAGACTGTATTTTTCTTCAGCTTTTTTTTTTTTAAATGGGATGAAGGCCTGGAGCACAGGGAAAAGCAGCTTCCTATTGATGATGGGAAGGATAAGCCACTGTCGCTGATGAGCTCAGCGTGGAGCTGGAGCGAAAGGGCCTGGCTGCTCATCAGACTGAAGGTGCAAGGCATTAAAAGGGATTAAAACCAGCGCAGTCTCTGCCAGCCTAATCCACTTGGCACCAATGAGCTGTAGGGAGGCCTGGATGCTTTGTGCTTATGGCAATTATAAGGAGGCTTAAAAGAAAAGAAGTAGTCAGTTTAGTTGCTATGGAGGCTTTTGGTGGTAATTGACTTTCATGATCCTCCCTTTTCCCCCTCCTTTCTCTTTTTTGTAATTGTTGATTAGAAACTGTGCTCCACTCCACTTTAATGCCCACAAAACATAGGAAGCCTTTATTTCACAGTGAAAAATCAGAGCTTTAGGGTAGTAGAAGGGCTTGTCAATATGCTGTGTATGGTCAGAGCACTGCTGCAGCTCTACCTTTGCTCTGATTCTGCTACGGCAGGTCCAGTTTTGTTAGGCAATGGAAACACTCCATGAAATTATCTGAGAGTGCGATTGGATCCCCATACCCTTTTCCACTATCCAGAATGCAGTATACTATAATCTCAGGAAGGCAGCTTTCAGAGGTGGCAGATGTCCTGTAAGGAGGAGGGAAAGAAAATCGTGTCTTCTACAGTGAATTTGTTACTGATGGAGACAATTTCTGTTCTGAATGTGGCTGATCCACTTCAGATGGCTCCTGATCCCAGTCACGTGCTGGAGACAATAATGAAAGGCTGCTTGTGTCCAAAAGGAAAAAGAAAACATTGTTCTGTATAATCTATGGAGAGAGACAATCTCCTCCCGGAAAAGGTCAAAGGAGGAGCCTAACTTTAGGTGTTCTTACTTACTTGGGGAAGAACTATCCCTGTCCATTGACTGAAACAAGTGCAGAGAGTTTACCTTGCAGTCACCAGTACGGATACACCCAGCAATGTCTCCAGGGAGAAATGTAAAACAGATTTTTTTTCATCTGCAATCAGCAGTGAAAAAATACGTAATGGTGCATCTATTGAATGGCACTTGTCTGCAAACCTAAGGATTTTTTTTTTTTGAGCACTGGGTATTTGGTTGTCATTTTTTTCTTTATTATTTCAATGCATAAACCCAAAGCATGACATAGTTTGGACTGACTCCAGCACATATGACATGTGTGTTATTCCCTTAATTAAGCTGTTGCAAATAACTGAAATTGCAGCATCAGTAGGGACAGGCCTGAAGTTGTGCAGTGTTTACTAAATGGTAATTTTGAGGGATTAATGTAACAGTGGTACCGAAGACCTTTCCTCTTTTCACTTTTACTTCTGATCTTTTCTGTCTGAACAGAGTTTTCTGATTAAGTTTTTGAAGGGTGTAACACAAAACCAGTACGTTCCTCCTTTGGAGCAAGAAACCTGTTAAAATAAAGCATGGGATATAATGATTTGTAAGCTGAAAGGAAAAGAGAAAGACAACACACAAAAAACACTAAACAAGCAAAGCCCCAGAGGCAGTTTTTTTAGAGGCAAAGCCATTTGTAAGGCTTTCATTTTTCTTTGCTTTTGGAGTAACCACGGTGGATGTGAAGATAAGAGATCATTAGACCTACATCAGTATGTGGCATAAGGGCTGCTCTTCTGCAGCACATCAAGCATGCAATAACCCGACCGAAATTCCCACAGAGGTTAAACAATAGCCTCCTGTTTGTAGCTGCCTCCGGTTCATTTAGTAGAAAATGTATAACCTAAGTTTTATCAGATTCAGCTATAAAGACGAGGTGCTCAATATTTCCTGTGCTAAGTGGAGTTCTTTGATCCATTATCCTGCTAATTACCGACGGGGTTGACCTCTTCCTGGATTTAACTGCTCTTGCCCATTTTTTTCTGGCTCCCTGTATTTGCTTAATTAGACACAGCCATGAACGCTCCCATAGTTCAAGTCATCTTGAAGCACTTTGGCTTGTTTGTGTGGATCCCGCACCCTCTGAGTAGAGAGTCAGACTTGCTCAAGGACTAGATTCAAAGGCTAGGGAAGTCAAGGGGAGACTTTAAGTCAAACGGCCAGACCCTAGCACAGTAAACAAAACCCAGCATGAGTCCATGGAGAGTAACTGGAGCCAGGCCAATTTGTACAAGCAGAGAATTCGGCCCAAAAGTTTACCTTCCAGTCTTCAATTCATAGTAGCATTGTTTACGCAACGGACGTAAGAAAGGCTGAATCTGGTCCTGCGTGAGCACTGTGTACACGATGCGCTAAGGACAAACATGTTTCACTGTCTTTGAAAATGTTTCCTTGTCTTTGCATGATACCTGTGTGAAGCTTTGCAAGACAGCTTGTTTTTCAGAATATTTATTGCTGCTTTTTAATTATTTGTAGACTTGTAGACAGCTGATCTGGAAGGGACACTGAGAGGTGGTACAGTCCCAGCCTCAGCCCCAGGGAACGTGCGTGTCATTACTGACATATATTTATCTATGCTACTTTTAAAACCATGATAGAGCCCCCTTTCTCCTTTAGCAATCTATTTCTGTGCTTCCCTGTGCTAACAGATTTTTCCCCCTTATGTCCATGTCTCTGCAGCTGTGATATAGGCCCATCAACTGTTATCTTCCCATTGGATAGGGAGAATGATTTATTCCTTTCTTTTTTTGCAATATCCTGTTACATGTTTGAAAATGGTTATCATGGCTTCCTATATTCTTCTCTTCCTAGACTAAACAAACTTCTCTAAGTCATCTTTGTTTCTATCATCTACTCTGGCAGTGTGAAGGACAAATTTGTAGGATCTCAGTGGAGCAGAGCTTGGGCTGGACCGAATCACTTCAGTTAATGTGAAGGCCCTGTCGTCTACGGGAAGCGGAAAGAGCTGCGCCTCTGCCCAAGTGCTGAATGTCTGCTAAAACCTACAGCCTGTCTGAACAGGCGTCTGCCTGGCCAGCTGATTTTGGTGGTAGTTCGTGGAAGAGCCACACTGCTTTCCCCTAATTTCATTCAGGCTCTGGGCATCCCGAGGGGAGTAGGAAGGCAGAATTCCTTGTAGAAACACTACATCAGTTTGCACACTCTTAAAGAAGATGCATTAATGGGGAGAATTATACAGGCAGTGACCCCTTTAAAGCTCACCCACACTGAAGGACCAGACAGAGATGGAATCGGGCTTTTCCATGAGGGATAAACCCACGCAGGTCAGCCCTGCGACCAGGAATTGGATGGATTGTGTCATGTTTCACCTTAAAGACGGACTGTGAGAAATTCTTCTCCATTTATATTCTGGAAGAGAAGATCTGAAATAGACCTGTTATGGCTAAATCTAAATTTTACAGGGCGGGGTGGGGGAAGCAGAAGCCAGGGAGTGGAAGGGGAGGGCAGAAAGAGCAAAATACCTTTTATGACATTTTATTTTCTGCATGGTTATGTCCTTGATCTGTTTAAACACACTTAAGATGAGAATTTTCCTTTGAGAATGAGGCACAGACTACATGTTATAGAACATGTGTTTTTACTTTCCTTAAAGATAACATTAATTTTCATTATCAGGCTTTCTTGGTGCTTGCAAAATTAGGTGTGAGTATTCAGTCCTCTTATTCAGTCCAGTTCTGTGTGTGAACTTAACGCTAGAGAAAAACTTTTCTCAAAGCCTGGGGTATATCAAAGGCATCGTCTGAGATAGCAACATTGCTGAGTGTTAAAAATGGAGTGGTTTAACATCTTCAGAGTACTCCTCTGGTTTATTCTATCTCCACAATATCTCAAACTGGAAGCACAGAAAGTTCATAGTTGGCCTTGGTTGGGATTTGGATTTTTTTCCTCTGACTACAGTGCAGAGATTATTTCAAATGCGCTATTCAGTTTATTCATATTTTAGGGAACCCATGCAGCTTCTCACATCATGTGGTAGCTCTTTTTTTAGAAAACACCACCTCCTTTTGTGAGTTTTCCAACAGTGAAAAATTGCTGGAAAACAAAAAGTATGTCTATGATTTTACTGAGTGCCTATCAAATGCTCTGAAAGACACGCTAAGATATGGGATTCAGGGGATAAGTCACTTCCACAGGCAACTTATACATGCACATCTCTTTTCATCCATAGATCCCAGTGCTTATAAATACAAGATAGTTCCTTACAGTTCCCCTTGTCCATTTTTTTCTTAATTTCCACTTCAGAAATGGAGTATGTGTCAGCATCCACGTGTTACCAACAGACAGTCAAATACTAGGCAAACTCCAAGGCTATACATCACAAATGTAGGTATGGCCTCTGCGTTCTCCAGTTTCCAGAAACCTTCCTGTCCCGGGGAATTTTGAATCTCAGACATTGACAACCTTCAGAAGATTTCAGAGAGAGTAGCATGTGCTTATCATCAAACTCTTAATTAAAGTGTGCTATGGCTCATGGAACAGCTACAGATGTCTTACTGTGGCTTTGTGGGTCACAGGCACCCCATGAAATCACTGAGCCAGATGGTGTTTTCCTCTGCTAGTGATGAGTTGACTAAAACTAGTTGCCTTTACTTCTTCTTCTAAAAAAAAAAAAAAAAAAAAAANTGCATTTTGAAAGCACGGTTCACCAGTGTGTGTCATTAATGCTTCAGCCAGATTAAGAGGTAAAATTCTTACTTTTTCATGGATAAGGAAACTAATATGGAGAGTTGAGAGAGATGGTAACTGGATCCAGGCTACTCAGAGAAATAATGGCACTGCCAAACTGGAGTTAGGGCTTCTGGGACTGTATCTCACTAAAACAAAAGTAATGTTAGTGTACTGGCAAACATCTGAATATTTTTGTTTCCTAGTTGATAGGAATTTCTTTTGAAAATGATAAATCATAGTTTACTGCTGCAGAATTTCATAGAGAATGATGACAATAATGACAGACCTTAGGGCCACGTCTTGTCAGGACCAACATTCCTGGCAGTACTGTCACGTCCCTTCTATTTATCTTTTCATTTATTCCGAGTTGTAATTCTCAAAATAGCATATGACAAAAACCACTCATCAGGTTCTCTATTTAGCTGAAAGCATTTGGGCAGCTGGCTTACTTTTTCTTTCCCAGATAGCATCTTTACTCTTGTGTAGAGTTCAATGGGGGTGTAATGTGAAAACATATCCATGGTATGAGTGGGCATTCAGGTGAAGAATTTAAATATAGGCCTAACTATTCTTGCCTTAAGCAAGCAAATGCCTTGAAACTAACTATATTCAGACGCTTCAAAATGCTGTACTTACTTACGCAGAAAATCTCATTGCTTTACTAAAGGTGTACAAGCAAAATATGATTGAGTGTGCTTGCAGGTCTCCACTGGGGAAGGAGTGGGATGGGCAGCTGTCATCATACTGTTCTGACAGCAGAAGCCACATAATCTATCCAAGATTCAGAATGCAGCTCTTTTTTTTTTTTTTTTTCAGANTTTTTTTTTTTTCAGAAGATATAATGAGAGTTTCTAATACTGGAAAGACTGTTACAAACATCCTTTTAAAAATAAAAATAGAATAACAAAAAAAAGAAATAAAATAAAAGTAAAAATAATAATAATAATAATAATAAAAAACAACAAAAAAGAAATAAAATAAACGTAAAAATAAAAATAAAAGTAAAAATAATAAAAAAATATAAAATTCCCCTTTCCTGCTCGCCAAGGAATCTAGGTGATGAAAATGAAGAACTGGAGTAGCTGAGTTTAAAAAAAAAAAAATTAATCTTGTTGCTAATACCAAAATATAGCAAGCTTTTCTGTTGGTTAGAATGTTACAGTCAGTGCCCAAGATCTGCTTAGGAAAAGATCCAGTGATTAAAAAGTGAGAAGGGAGCTAGCACATCATGTAAAAAGTAGAATTACCTTTCCTGAGGCACAGATAACTGAGGACCCAGTTACCCCAAATCTTTACACACTACAGTTCTAAAAAAATGCACAGATGTCTGTAGCCCCATCAGGTGCATGCAAGTCAGACAGAAGAACAATCCAACTCATTTTTTGTTGTAATTTTGTTTGTTTGTTTATTATAGGGTTTTTTTAGCATCTACCTGTCATGGCACTGTGAGGGACTTCAAGCTGAAAGGAAATGTTTGAAGGTCCTTATGCTGCTAATATTAAACCATCCTCAGAATTTTCAAACTGTAGAGATGAGAGTCTCCTGATTGCAGAGTCCTAGACCTGAGAAGGGCAAATGCTGAGTGAAAGCTCTTCAGGACAGATAAGGAGGCACTGAGCTAACAGTCAGCCAGTGAAAGTAAGCATCACTTGGTTATTTTCAGCTCTGAAAACAATAACGCCGCAATGATTAATACTACTCACAGAGTCAAGAAAGTTCATGAACTGAGGTGTAGGAGAGGGAAAGAATGATACTTGGAAAAAATGTTTACTTTTTATTTTATATTCTAAACACAAGATTTGGAAAAGCAAGAAAGAGACAATCCTATTCTTTAAAGAAAATCCGCAACAGCAGCTAGCCTTAGGAAGAAAATAGAACACAGTTAAGAAAGAGGAATGGAAATGTAAAAATGGGGGGGAAAAAAGAAAGTTGATAAGCATGAACGTCAATTAGAATCTAGTCATTGCGGGAACATGCCAAGAGAAGGAAAAACAGGTGAGTATAAAGAGTTTGTCAGTGTACTTATGAACAATAAGAAGGCTTTGAATTATTTTAATTATATCTAGAATAAAAGAAACCCTAGTAGTAGGGTTTTTTTTCTGCAGTGAAAGGGTGAAATTATCAGTAAGAGAGAAACAGCAGTTGTGCTGAGAACATGTATGTTTATGTCATCTAAATAAAACTGATAGATTCTACTTCATCTAACCAGTAGGAATTGCATTAGTTTATGAATTTTAACATCTGAAAAGCGATGTTTTGGCCATATAAATTCTACATGATAAATCAGCTTATCTACAGTTGTATGATCAAACTATTTAAGGGCATCACTATTATTCCCAAATAAAACAGAGGTCTAACACAAAAATAGTTCAAACAAAATAGAGACTGCAAATATGGTAAGGTGGTTTGGTTTTTTTTAATTTCTTTACTGAAATTAGAATTTTCCATTTCACACTGACTTGCATGAAACAGTGTCGTTTTTTTGGAATTGTGCAGTGAAGTGAAAAGACCTTTCCAGCTTTGATGGCTAACGACAGAGCTTTTAAGACATGGGAAATAAAGGCGGTAATGTAATGCTACAAGTCAACACCACATAAACCAAAGGAAAATCTTTGTTCTCTAAATTCTTTCTGCAGGACAGCAGAGCTATTTTATTCATCCTCATATTGGCAGCACCCTTTCGGTTTGGGCTTGCCTTAAGTGTTACGAAGAAGACTAGACACCTGGGTATGAGGCCAAATAGGCTCAGCAGCACACAGGGAGCCTATTACTGTGAAGTAGTTGCATCTCATCTTTGTCCCTTTAAGAATTTGTAGCCATAGGACCAGCTAATAACTGTAAATGCCATATTAAAATGAGAAGAACTGTAATTGCATTTGATGTCACGATGTCACAATGTCACTCTAGGCGGATGTCAAAATGAAATTTCTAGCTTTTATATTTATGTTCTTATTTTAGTAAAGGATCTTATCTTCCAGAATGAGGCAGCAGGCTTTCCAAAAAGCGGCAAAACCACAGCAAAGTTTTACCTGACAAGCTTTAAGTTCATTATTTTTACCTGTTATGTTTGGAATGTTAACTTATTTGCTGAGAATTAGTAGGACCAGTAGGTACACTGCACTGCTTGAAGAAGAATTTGCCTAGGGCATTGCTCTGGCTTGGGAAACTGTTCAGAGGACACTGGCTGCAATACCAGTGGTACATCTGCACTTTTGGCTGAGCACCGGACATACTGGAAACAGAGCTGTCGCTAGAGCATAGAGATCAGATGACGGAATCCACCCTTCATTTTCATCTCCCTCTAACCAGCGCTGTTCATGCAAAGCTGCATCTTTGGCATCAGTTTTGAGGGGTGATCGCTGGGTGCAGGCACGGGTTCAGATGTCTCATGTCCGCACCACTTCGGGCTAACCCCCTCTACAACAGATTATCCTGGGATACACTACATCACCAGTTTCCTCTATGGTCCTAAGACATCCACACTCAAATGAGCAAGGTCGTTGTTATATTTCCTATATGAAATATCTGCAATAACAGTGCTATGGTGCCTGCAGTGTGGCTGAAGGGCATGCAAAGGTGTTCACTGGAAGGGTTGCTGGTGCTGAACTGTCTCCAAAACCAGGGCCAAACTGTGCCTTGGAGAATTCTACTCTGAGTAGTAGAACACAGAGCCAGAGAAAGCCAACAGCTACGTAGAAGACAAGGCACGGCAGTGTGCAAGTTTGGGGACCCTTTTATTTTACTTAGAAACATAAACTTAAAGCAGACCCGTTGGTTTCAAACCACCTCAAGTCTTCTATACCATCTTGCAGTGACTAATGTGATTGCTCCCTTTCTTTCAGCATTAGGTACTGGTTTACATCCAGTCACATTTGACTGGCTGGCCGATGGCTAGCAGGAGCCTTCTCTACATGAATTAGCAACACTGGACTTCACTGATATCCTTGCCAAATATTTCCACTGAGAGAACAAGGATTTACTGACCATTCAGGATGAGCTTCTCCCTTGTTCCTAAAGATGTCTTCTACATCTTCCACATCAGCCTGAAAGAGGGGCAGTAACGTTGGACCAGGTAGACTGTCCTATTCCTGACATGCCCATCAGGAGAAAGAGGTTTGGTTTTTAGAGCTGACATTTTTTGCATCTTTCTCCAATCATACAAAATGCCAGAGAGTAATCTTATTTTACCATTCAAATGTCTTTTGAAAGATTGTGCTGAAGTTTTTTTGATTTCTGGCATCACCCTGTGGGCCTGAGAACAGGCTCTGTGTCTGTGGTACATGCAACAAGGCAGCTGAGAAGATATTTGCTAATCATATCATGTTATGAACTTCTGAAGAGTTCCAAAGTATGCAAGGGTTGCGTTAAGGTTGGGCAGCAATATTATCTGCCCCTCCAGTCCAAAGAAAGCAATTATAAAGATCAAAATAAGAGCTCCAAGTTTCAGAACATTGCATTTTACATTTGCCCATCTCTAAATTTTGGGAACACAATCTTTTGCTCCCACTTCAGGGTCTTCTGTTTCATGTCCCCATTTACTGGAAGAGGTTCCCTCCCACCACTCAGTTCATTTTCTCTCACTTGCACTTCTATTGCATGATATTCCTCAGCATTTGCTGTAGTGCACATATTCCTTTTAACTCCAGAGTCATGTTAAAATTAAACTGCAATGTATATTATTTATTAAGCTGAATCCCTGGAGATAGCAAAAGGATGCTCTGAAAGGTTTACAGCAAAATTCAGACAGATTTGTATACATAGTATCATAGATTTGAGATTATGGTTGCAAACAAAGAGCAACTGAACAAAGCAAGAAGTCTTAATCAGGGATTTGAGAAACAATACTTTAGGAATGAAAGCTGTAACGACTGCAGTAGGGACCAGAATAGTTGCAAAACATCTACAGGAGGTGCACAGGTGGTGACTTTAAAATGCCACCACATGCAAATAGGTGATAGAACAGGATCTGTAGGTGGGATACATCTCATGTAATGTTGATCGTCTAGCAGTTGCACATGCAATCTAGGCAGCTTGTTCTTCACCTTATCCTAGAACAAATGTTAAAGGAGGAAGGATAAATTATGCTTTAGTGTCTTTTTCCACTGAGGGAGGCAAGGTGTTTAATATTGTCTAGGTCCTAATTTCTAGATGGCTAAAAATGAACCAGATGTATCCTGCCTTCTGTCTGTAGATGCATCTAAACATAGGGGGAAGCTTCCATCTTTCTCTTCCATCAATAACATAGACGTTTGCATGTCCATAAAGCCTTGATTCAGCAATGTCTTCTGAGAAAGAGAAAGCCTTGGGATACCACTGCTTATGTAGGACAATAAACACAGCATGCATGGGATCTGTCTAACTGATTATGGGTGTGATACACTTCTGATGTATCTGATACATATCTGATACATTTAAGTTCCTAATGCAGTCAGTGGAGATCTAGCCATTGAAATGAGCTTCATCTACCCAAATGAAGGCTTCTGCTTTAAAAGGAGATGAATCTCACCCTCAGCTTCATCAGTTGACTTCGTTTCCTCTGACTGTCAAAGGAACTTGCACAACTGTTTTGGATGCAGCTATTTGTGCTGCAGAAATCCCCATTTGAACAGGACAGATCAAACCCTTAATGTTTTAATGCATTTACTTTTGTTACTTGTAAGAACATCCACAATGAAGAGGAACATTTGCTATACCATAAAACCACTTCATTTCTGAGTACCAATTGACTGTTTCCAAATTGCCAGGTAATTTAACAATTTGTTGATGAGAACAGGGAAAAAACTTCTGGGAACAGATGATTTAATTTGGGGATTAAAATAAGGAAGTCCACAAAAGTAGCCAGTAAAAATAATTTCTAGTTTTATCGAAAGATAAAGATCCAATCCCTCAAAGTGTTAATTCCCACTTCTGAGAGGCTCAGCTCTTCCCGCTGTCTCTTAAGTGAGGATTGTACATGCTGAATCCTTCCCAGAAGACATTTAACTTAAATGCTTGTAGTCTAGACTAAAAGCATCAAGCTACCCACAGGCCAGTTATATCAAACTACTAAATCAAATTTGCTTCAATGACTTGGAAACTTTGGATAGGAGTAGCATCCCTCTGCCCAGGAAATTGGGCCTCCCAATTTATGACTTTGTTAAATATTTAGTCACGAATTAACAACACGTAATGCCACGCTAAAACATTCCATTTGGGATCAGAGACCAGAAAGTTTATTTGAGCCTGCAGTCCTGCTTGACAAGATTTGTAGCATACATTTAGAAAGGCAGTTGGTATACTCACAAAGATACAAAAAGGTTCCCCCTCACACACAGATATACATCCCATCCATCTTATGATGCATATTAACTCCGCTCTTTTTGGAAATATATAACCTGATGCCAAAACACGCTTAACATAAAAAATGAAAAAGAGAAGGTTTTGTTTGCCATCTCTTTCATAAAGTGACTATGGGGAATTTGACCATTTTATTTTAAGTATTGAAACACATCTATCAAAGAGCACGGTATTAGCCTTTTGGAGTTACTGGATTCATCCAAGGATAATTCTGAGGAAAATGGAAGGAAAGAAGAAAAAGAGCTGAAACAGAGAGATCACTTGTCCTGTAAACATTTTATATATTTCCCCTTGTTGTCTTGGATGAATCTGTGATTGGCCTGTATGTTCTGCAGGAGTACGGACAGCCTTCCATATGGACCACATAGGGGCTGGCTGCAGCTGTTTCCCACTGGTTAGGGGAACAAGTAAGCTATCTGCCTTTGAGTACACGGGCAGGTGGCAAGATCAGCAGAGGTTTCTTCTCCTCTCCTGCTAAAGTAACCTTCATCCTGGCAAATACTTACGTGTGAATGTTTGACTTTGCAGATTTATTCATCTATTAATCTAGCAGGAGAAGGAGTAAAGGGAGGAGAGAGGGAATGTTAATGGAAAATCTTGGGTTTTTTACAAAGGAAACTGACCCCCTTCAGGAAATCCATTATGTAGCAGCACAGTGACCCATACGGTTCATCATCAGAGTTTAGCTCTTTAGATCCTTTTGAATTAATGGTAGCACATATGTGAACTTCTGCACAAATCAAGAGGAAGGAGGAGAAACACATTTTGCCAGCAGTGTATAAAGCTGACAATAGAGGAGGGCCAGGAATCCTGAATCAGTTCCAGGCTCCATTTGCTAGAGACCCTTCTGACCACATCCACATTTTGCTCCATTTCCTCCCTTGTCCAGACAGGATGGAAATCTCTGCTCTTTCCACACTACGGTTTTATTCCATCACCTGCAGGCAGTACTTGCTCTCCTTTCAGTCCTCATTGCTTTCTACTTTAGTCATTTTGCTGCTTCTTTCCAGCTAAGAGCAAAAGAGACACATGGCTCTGGTGCCACAAGGGCCCTTAGCAGCCAGGGAAGAATTTGTAGAGCAAGCCTGGCTCAGCTCATGGTCTTTACGAAGATAAATTTTCCCACCTCTTGCCATCCTGTCTCATATAGAACACTGCGAGTTCAATGCTGCTTCGGGCAATCTTCAGAAAAGTTATCTGTCAGCTTCTGCCAGGGGCCTGAGGGCACCAACAGGTCTCACTTGCCCTGTCCAGCCTCATGTGGAACCTCCATCCCTGCACTCTCTGCCCACTGCCCCAGGAGCTCCACAGGTGTGCCTGTCTCTGGTCTTGTCTCATGGATGAACGTTGCACCTATGCAATACGTAGCTTCTCTCCTGGATCAGCCCATCATACGTATGTTGCAGCTTGTCTCTGGCTCTGACTCCTGTTGCTTCAGACTAGGCTTCCTAGATAGGATCTGCCCCTGGTGATCACTTGCTTCATACTTACAGGTAGAACAGCCTGCATATATTAGAAATGTAGAACAACCAAGGTTGGAAAAAACCCTTAAGATCATCGAATCCAACTATAAACCTAACACTGCTAAGTCCATGACTAAAGCATGTCCCTACGCAGCACATCTACACGTTTTTGAAATACCTCCAGGGATGTTGATTCAACCGCTTCCCTGGGAAGCCTGTTCCAACGCTTGATGACCCTTTCAGTGAAGAAATTTTTCCTAATATCCAGTTTATACCTCCTCTGGCACAACTTGAGGATATTTCCTCTTGTCCTATCACATGTTACTGGGGAAAAGAGATTCATCCCCACCTCCCTACAACCTCCTTTCAGGTATTTGTAGAAAGCATTAAGGTCTCCCCTTAGCCTCCTCTTCTCCAGGCTAAACAACCCCAGTTCCCTCAGTCGTTCCTCATAACACTTGTGCTCTAGACTTCACCAGCTTCATTGCTCTTCTTTGGACATGCTCAAGCACCTCAATGTCTATCTTGTAGTGATGGGCGTCCAAAACTGGGCTCAGTATTTGAGCCTCACCAGTGCTAAGTACAGGGGACAATCACTTCCCAAGTCCTGCTCACCGCACTATTCCTGATACAGGCCAGGATGCCGTTGGCCTTCTTGGCCACCTGGGCACACTGTCAAGAACCTCCAGGTCCTTTTCTGCCAGGCAGCTTTCCAGCCACTCTTCCCCAGCCTCTGGCATTGCATGGAGTTGACGTGACCCAAGTGCAGGACCTGGCACTTGGCCTTGTTGAACCTTATACAGTTGGTCTCGGCCCATCAATCCAGCCTGTCCAAATCCCTCTGTAGAGCCTTCCTACCCTCAAGCAGATGAACACTCCCACCCAACTTGGTATCATCTTCAAACTCACTGAGGGTGCTCTTGACCCTTCATCCAGACCATTGATAAAGACATTAAACAGAACTGCCCCAAATACTGACCCCTGGGAAACACCACTTGTGACTGGCCACCAACTGGATTTACCTTCATTCACCACAACTCTTTGGGCCCGGCCATCCAGCCAGTTTTTTACCCAGCGAACAGTACACAGCATAGAGATGTCATGGTGGTGTCACAGCAGATAAAATGTTGGCAGTGTAAGTTTTAAATCTCTGAGCAAGCTGGAATTCAAATTATTCAAGCAATCTATCAGAGCCCTGGTTGAGCCCTGGTCAAGCCCCACGCTGGGCTCCAATAAATATGTTGTGGTTTGGGCTGGATTGGCCAATGAAAATGAACAACAGATGCTCTCCCCCACCTCCCTCTCTAAGGAGAGGGGGGAGAGAGAGAAAGAGACTTAGGAGTTTAGAAGAAACTAAACTACTTTAATGAAATATCAATAATAAAATGAACAGAAAATAATAAAATACATGCAAAACTGTATCAAGCTCCCAGGATGACAGTTACATCACCGGCTAGCACTGGGGAAGTCCCAGATTGGACTCAGTGATGGACAGGAACTGGATTCCGGATCTGGATTCAGGATTAGGATCAAAGGCAAATGAACAGATAGAGTTGTTCTTGGGCACCGGCCATTGAAGAAAGAGACTGACCCCTTTGATCTCTCAGCTTTTATACTGAGCATGAGGCAGATGGGATGGAATACCCTGTTGGTCAGTTTTGGGTCACCTGCCCTGTTTGCCTGTCTCTGCAGGTGGGACCCCTCTATGCTTTTCCGCTTCTTGGCAAATAACCAAGTTAGTTGCCCTTGGGTGTTATAGCAATAAGTATAAGCAAGAGCCTCTCTGCATACCATGCCTGGACATCAGCTCTAAACATTGGTCTTACCACTCTGAGAGGGAACAGATTCTGCACAATACACTGTTTATTTCAGTAGTTAGAAGACGCTTAGCTAAAAAACAGAATTACTGACGAGAAAATTGGTCCTGTTTTACCTCAAACCAGGACAGTGACATCACCAGCCCAGGATGGGTATGAAAAGGGCTGTGCCAGCCCAGGTGAGCAGGGACAAGGAGGGGCAGACATGGGGGCAGGGCTGCTCATGGTGATAGAGGGTGACTGCTTTGTACTACAGTTGGAAATCCAGACAGGGAAGTGACCAGACCATGGCACAATCCTGTCCGCTCCCTCCTCTGCCACTGAGCTGGAGAGTTGCCAACAGTCTACAGGACAGATAAGACAGCACCAGCCCCCACCCTATGAAGGTCTTACAGGGAGCTGGAAGCTCCCCAAAGCCATGGAGAAAGGGAGGTCTGAGCCCTTTTTTTCACTGGGTACCCTGGGGCTGAGCTCCTGGCACTAGCCCTAGTGATGTAGTGGCTATGTCACAGTGGGAAGAATGCTGGTGGTGGCCAGCATGGTTGGCCCAGAATAGATGTCTCCTGGCCATCAGGGAGCCATGGAATAGACAGCCTTGGTGTGAAGCTGGGAGAGCCATCTCTGGCCGGGGCTGCCTGTGGCAACAGTGGTTGGCTGCTTCAGTTGGTGGCTCTCCTGTCTTTGACAGCTGCAGCTCTGGACCGGGTCATGAGCAGGCACACTTCTGCATCCTCCACTCAGCCAAGGAATGTTTCAACTTTCTACAAGGATATCGACCTAAGGATCAAGAAATACCTTATCCTGTACCTCTACACCTTATCTTGTATCCTGTGATAGATAGTCTCATGTTTCTACAGACAGTTGGTAGGTCCCCACAGCTGTGGACAAAAGGAACTCTGCAGCACCCACCTTCTTTTTGTGAAACATCACAGAATGAAAAAAAGTTTATACATAAAAGCAGAGAGAGTTTAGGATTATTACATTCTTAATTTAATCACCACAAGTAAATGGTTAACTTTCAGTGGAATAAATCCTGACCAGAACATGCTGGTGCATAGCACGGAGTACAGTGGACATGTAGCTCAGATCCACAAGCACCATCAGTGTTTTACTGTGGCAAGGCAAAATAAAGCTCGCTATCTACCTGAGAGAATTAACTCTGCCTAATAACAGACAGGACAGCGACCATGAGGACACTACCTTGCTGTGCCAGCTCTAAAGGTTGCTTTGTTGCAATGGCACAAGTAACTTTATTGCTTGCTGCTGCATGCTTTAGATATATACTAAGAATTGTGATATCCTCCCAATTCCTTTGTGGTGCCAACCGAACTGATGCTGTTCTTGAGAGTACATGCCATGTGCGGGCCACGGTGCCGCATATCAGAAAGCATCTGCCAGTTCCCTGCCTTCTCAACATGCCCGGGGTAAAGGAAGAAAGGTCTCTATGGAGCAGTTCCACTCGATAGCGTGTTGTGAGTTGGATCTCTATCTTCCTTTGTGGTACTGGTCCACTACAGACGAAACCTGATGCGTGTTAAATGAAATGCATGCCAATTGGATTGCTCCACAGTTAAAGCTTCTGAATTTTAAAACATAATTAACATGTAAATAAGTGACAAGCACTCTAACTAAAATGAAAAGACTTGGCGAACTATAAAAGATGAATATATTTGTCTAAAATAACAAGCTTCTCGAGTGCTGAAGCTATATATCCTGAGAATAATAATACCAACAGGATCGCAATTAGATGACCTGTCTGTTCCCTCTCCAAATGGAATGAAAAACTCTGAAAGCCTATCTATCTCAGTTCACTGTTGTCATTGCCACTGCATATTTGTGTCTGTGCACATGAAAAAGCCAACATATTTAGGGCTGGCTGCAAGCCAACATGTGCGTGCATATGAGAAAGCACAGAGCTTCGCTCTACTGTAAAGGCACTGCTAAGGTTATCAGCTCTTCCACTTGTTCGTGTACCCATAAATAGACCGTAACTTTTAGTTACTGTACAATCCCAACTACTAAAGAATTTCTGAAGAGGATAGGTGGGAGTAATAGCGTGGGCAGGAACAGCCAAACCATTTTGCCAAATTGGTTTAAAGCACTAAAACACTATGCTACTAATGCTCATTCTGCTAAGTGACATGTAAAAATAAAGCCGTTATCTTTGCCTGGCCTGCAAATGTATAAGAAAGTGCAAGCCCTCAGCTTTAGAAAAAGAACAAACAAAACCCTCACTCAAAACAGGCATAATGACTTACTTTTCACTGTAAGTGCTATTTTTGAGCCCTCTGCTGGCAATAGCCTTTCTAAAATACACATTTTTAACTTAACACAAAAAAGTGAAGTAGAAACAATCTGAGTATACAAACGATCACTTAAGATTCAAATCCTAATCTCGTACCACCTACACTGCAACTCTTTTTCCAGGAAAAGAGCTACTTTCTATTAGTTTCCTTGGCCATTCTTAGCCACTGTTGCTGTTTTGTTTTGTTTTTCCACTCTCCCTCCTTTTTCCCCCCTAATTTAAAGAACTTTCAACATTTCACAGACAAGACTAAGGGAAACATGAGGTGTTAATGTCTGGGATGCCCAACCTTGACTTCCATCCTACCCATCGACCTGCCCTGCTATTCATCCCTCCACCGGATTGGCTCATGCAAACCTGATGCCCTTGTTCCTTGACAGCAGCAGCAGAAGGTAGGACATACTGTTGTCCCTACTGGGTAGCTGCTCCTCACCTCACACTTGTCTTGTTGCAGCTCTGAAGAAAGTAATTTCTTTGTACTACTTCTTTTCTGAAGAAAGTAATTTCTTCAGACAATGTTCAGACCTACGTTTTACAGTCCTTGTTTGGCAGCCTTCAGAAGCCCCACACATCTCCGCTGAGTGTGCATCTGTGTGATTTATCAAAAGACCATGATCCAGTCAAATCTGAATGAGTTGTTTCAACCCTCTCCGGCTGTTTCTAATAAAGTGTCAGGTGTCTTTAGACATTCCTGTCATTACCAAATCCTAGATCCTGCTGAAATTACCTACAATACTTCTCTTCTATTTCTCTGATCTTCATCAGGCCCAAGCAGGCTTATCCGAAAACTGCAGAGTGAATTCCACGTTCTGTCCTTGGGACCGCTGCCCCTGTGAGAAGGGCTCCTCTGTGTCCTCGTGGCATGACAGCTCAGGTGTCTGACCCCACGGGTCAGGATCAAGCTGGACTGAGGGTCAAAATGCCTACAGTGCTCATTTGTCGTCTTCTTTCAGTTGGCAATGCTTGCAGCTCCTACTTCGCTGTGCTAGAGGCACAGCAGAGTAGCTGAAGCTCATAGGGGTGTAAGAGTGAAGGACAGACAGAAGGGTAAGACCATGAGAGCAGCAAGTACTTGCAACAAGTCAAACACCAGGGAAAGGAGAAGGAGCTGCAGGGCAAGGTCGCAGCTAAGCCGTTTCTTTGCTTTAACAGTAAAGGGGGAAGTCCTCAGAGTGTGGGGTTTTTTTTTAATAAACAGAGGCAGGAAGGATCAGGTGATAGTAGCTGTTGTGTATTTAGGAGGGGGCTGCTAATAGTTGACTTCTATTTGACACAGGAAAGGAGGATCTGAGACAATATGAAGGGTGGGATGCAGGTGCCTAAACATGCCCAGTAGCTTTTTTTTTAGATGCTTTTGTGTATTTTATCTTGCCTCTGCTGCTCCGTAAGGCTGTAGCTGCTCTTCCATAGGTCCTGCGTCATATTTACTAGCCCAGTGTGATGTCTCAGATACTGCGTGGCACCTACGATAGCACTAGACACCTATCTTGAATCACTCTCAAGGTCTCTAACCAAAATGTCTGGGGGAGAGGGGACATGGAGTCGAGATATGAAGTGCTAAATAGCTGATTTTCCAGCATTTTTACTTTATTTCTTTTTTAAAGTAAACTAGATTTTATATGAGCATTCACTGAGAGGTGCCATGACATGCTACACCAGTACTATCAACGTCTAACAGATAGACCCACTCCTGAGAGGTAACTGAGGGTGGTCTGATCAGCCTCAGATATCACCATTCACTCTGTCTGGCTGCTTGTTAGGGCAGAATTTATTGCTTGAAGTAAAAGTAGATCAAATTGGTGGAGTGGGGGATGTTTCTATGTGTGTGCCTTTGGGTGAAAGTGAAAAGAGGAAGGGAGTTTAATCAGGGCTCCTGAGCCCTCTAGTCTACTGATCATGGTGGCTCAAGCTTATGTGATTCTTCTAGAACAGTACGTCCTTTTGCTCAAAATCAAGGCAAAAGGAGGAGTTGATTACCAAGTTAGGGTTCAGCGAAGAAAACATTCTATTTCAGCCATCACCTCTTTCCTGGACACACTCTTTTCTTCAGCTATGAAGACAAGATGAACTGCATTAGCAATCCTCTTTTCTGCGGGAACTAAAATAATCGGTCCTGTGACACGAGCATGAACACGTTTGTGGTGGAATTGCCATCTCTGGAGGTATTTAAAAGACAGGTCGATGTGGTGCTTAGGGACATGGTTTAGTGGTGGTTTTGGCAGTGTTAGGTTGATGGTTGGACTCAATGATCTTAAAGGTCTCTTCCAACCTAGACGATTCTATGATTCTGTGTTGGGGCTGGTGTGCAACCGGGCAAAAAAAAAGCCCTGAATTTATGCCTTTTGGCCATATATTGGGCACATTTTAGGTGCTTTACGGGAAAATCAGGCAGTACAGCCCTGGAATGACTCCCAGACAGTATATGACCCCTCCAGCCAAAATGCAGGATGTCATTGTTTAGTTGGCATGTAATGTTTAGAGAGTTTAGCAAGGATTGCTAAGATATGTATCTAAAAGCTTTAAACAGCACTTCTGGAATACAGCTTGAACCACATATTTGCACCGAAGCTCATCAGGATTAGGAAATCTCTGTTTACTTTTCTACCTCTAGTGGTGTTTTTTCAGTGGGAAACACTGATACAGATAACTGTATTTAGAATTTCAAGGAAAAAATAACAAAACTCTGCTTGCCAATGAATCTAACTCCATGTGTATAGTGCGTCCTGTATATCTACTGCTTTTTAAAGTAATATTTCATATAAAACGGACTTTGTTTCTTATGTGTTATAGTTCTTTCGCATCTTCAGATCCTGTATTTTGCCACTTTTTTTTTCTCTGCAAAGGACCTTTATTAATACAAGAGACCTGCTTAAAACCACCCAAGCAGCACACTTCTAAACAGAAAGCCAGATTGCTAATTGTCCTGTTAGTCCTGTTTAGAAAGCAATGACAGTGGGTAGGAAAGGCAGCAAATCGGAAAATGTATCAATAACTAGAAACAGCAGTAAACAAAAGACAGCCAAACAGTTTTAGGTAGTAGTAACACAGATGTATTCTGATTTCTGCGAAGTCCAATTAGAGGGCGACATTGATCCTTCATGTACACGTGCAAACTAGAATATTATAGAAGGAGCCATTCCCAAAGCAGCACATGTTCCATTAAATCTTATTTTCAGGTGGATCGACTGTTTTAAAAGTGAGTGGTGGAAAAGAACATACTTTTTGCCTTGGCTTTATTTCTTGTGCAAAGTAATGTCCTTTAAGAATGTATGGTAGAAATACATGTTTTAGCATAGGCAGCCTTCTGAATCGCTGCAGTCTCTCCTGTGCCACGTCGGATGGATCTGTTCCCATCAAAGAGAGTTTAACTGACATCTCAGCCTTTAGACTGTATCATTAAAGATCTTCTGGGATTTAGCTTGTCCTTCCTTGAGTGCACCACGTGTGCGTGGTTGCTGGGAGGCAGAGTAAGAGGTTTTGATCTGCACTGTCTCTATTTATGATTGACTAGCAGAGATTGCATGGCCTCCCCAGGCAATCTCCTTTGTTGGATTAGACAAATAGGTATTTGGTCTAGGTTGAGTTAATCCCACCCTGGGGCAGGAAGGTGGACTACCTGACCACCTGACATCCTTTTTAGTCCTATTTTTTCCTACAATTTTCTGATTCTTTCCTGATAAGTAGGCTGCTGGACTCTTCACAAAATTAGGCACGGGAAAAAGATGGGGACCAAAAGCTGAACCGGTAAATGTACTTAGAAACTGAAACTTAATTTATTTCTACAGAAGCTGAGATCCTAAATGCTTCTGTAGACCACAGACCGAGCCCAAAACTCTCACTTTATCCTGGTTAAAATAGAAGAAACATAAAAAGACAATAACTTAATGTTAGGATCCCTTAACTCCTGCCTAAGACTTGCACTTGAACCTTTTCCCTAAAGGTGTCCATCCTTTGCCAATTTAATTTATTGCTTAATATGCTACCAGATCCATCAGTACATAGTCTCTATGTCATGATTGATTCACCTTTTAGTGAAACGAAGATTTCAGTTACTAGTGAAGTATCGATGCTGGCCAAGTTACACAAACTAGCCATTGTAGGTGCCTACCTTAGCCATCGCTACCATATCTCCTGTCTGGGTGGCCCTGAACAGTGGGCAGACTAAGTGACATATTACTCCCTTAATCTTAAGTATCATGAAAGCTTGTATTAATTATCTGTATCTTTTCTACTTACAGCTATTTAATGGTTTTTCCTTTCTGCAGCTTTAGAATCTAATCCTTTCAATAATCCTTTCAATCTACCTGTTGGTAGATTATTTCACAGGAAATATGTCACATTTAGGATCTTTTCCTCCATTATGTATCTCCTAAAGAGATACATAATTTAGTCTTTTAGGACTTTCCCATAAATAATTTCATATGTCCTATAACTCTACCTGTCACTATTAGAATTCCCTTTATTTTGTCCTTGTCCTTTTGGTATAATGATGTCATAACTTACAAAAGGGTGCAGACAACTCAATTATCTGAGATAAGGCCGGACCACTAATTGTGCAGAGGTCGACAATCTTTCCTGAATAGTATTTGCAGGCTTCGCCCTCTGAATATTACAGCTGCAGCTTAAGGTGTACATTATAATCTACAAAGGAGAGTTATGTCTGGCAGCGAGCTACCTGAACGATCATATTTCTGCAGAATACTATTAAAGGAATTACAACCCACTGGGTTTCCTTCGCTGTTGATTCAGAAATAGGGAAAGCTTCCTGAAGGGCTGATTTCAGACTGAACACCATTATATCAATGAATTAGCACGCCCTGGACTGCTGCCAGCCCTTGAAAGTGGGCCCTCCCAAGGTCACTTCACATCCACATCCACCGTCACCTGGCATGGGGAGAGACCTGCGTCATAGGTTCCAAGCTTCAGGGCTCTGTAAATAAAGTCCTTACCAAAGAAGCTTTAATATAAAAGAAGTGAAATGCTTTTAATATGAAGATCTGACCACTTAGAGGGATTCATGTAAATGTTCCACATAACATTTAAACTATTGAAATTCACTAAGTCAGAAAATATATTTCAAGTGCTCAGAAAAGTTGTAGTGCAGTTTTACTGTATATTTACAAATAAATAATTTAGCAGTGTCCGGAGCTGTCTCCTGTTGAGATCTTTGATATATAATTTCTGAGCATTTTCTCTCGTTAAATATTCATGTGAAATATGTGTATAACAAGGCTTCCACTTCTTTATTCAAAGTATATGCTTTATTCAAAGTATATTCACTCTTATCTATAGGACCACAAAGCAGACATTTTTCAAACACAATAGTGTTACTGGAGGGAATCTTAAAATAATTTAAAAAAATATTTTAAGTAAAATAAGAAATGAGTGCTCTGAGTGGGCTTAAACACAGTTGCCTTTAAGTGTCTGCAGTGCAGGTACCTACATTCCTAAGTAAGTTCTCACTGTAATTAATGAAGAAAAGTGTGCGTTTTAAATTCAAGGGTCATGTGACCTATTTTAAATTCAACTTCAGGGTTAAATTAAGCAAATTCTAGGAACATTTACTGCATTGTCTCTATAAAGAACCCAAAGTGACTCTCAAATGCAGACGTCTACATTCAGTTAGATAAATTCTGTTTCTTAATTCACATTCTCAATTAGAGTAAATTACCAGGCCACCCAGACACAGGAAGCTGAATAAAGTCTGAAAGAGCAGAAAAAGGGCACCCCTGAATTCAGTAACGGGGAGGTTACAGCATGCTCAGCATGGTGGGATCTTACGGGTAAAGAAAATGTGTGTACACAGCACAGCTCCTGAGCCTGGATTCAGGAAATGATTAACCAGGAAGGAAGAAGTTTGCTTTAGCAGGACATAACAAGCGTGGTATGTTATCGTATATCATGACATGTTATTCTGACTGTGTATCTCAGAGCCTTTCCCCTTTGTCTTGTGGGTTGGTGTGAACAGATTAAAATCATTATTTATTTATTTATTTATTTTAAGAAGAAGAAGACCTAGTTGAAAGTCTCCCAGGGTTGAAGAACACTGACTTGACCAGATGAAAATGTTACCTGGAGTGAATCACTGCCAGGAAATTTGCCCTTCAAAAACTGTCATCATATTTTGTTAGGCCAACGTCACTGATGAATCAAAGTATTGTAGTAATTTCCAAATTCATTTTGCTTATATAATATCCTTATAAACAGCACTCTTTCTACAGCACCCTGATACTAACGAACATATTTATGTCAAGTGGAGACCTTGAGATTTGTCTAGCTTTTTGGAAGGTGCTTCTTAAACTCATCTGTTCACAAACCTACGTAGTTAGTTGGTCATGATCTAGCTCTACAACCTCGCAATAACTCGGGCTATTTCATCTTCATTTTGACTACGTTGCTGCTAGGATATTAAACGAAATTGAAGGTGTTCCTTTCTGAACTAGCATCTTCACATATCCAGGCTCTTCCTGAGATTTGTCCAATAATAATAAAAAATAAAAATAAAAATGGCTGGGTCATTTTTTTATTGCGTCTGCCCCTTCAGCAGGTGTTTGTAAGTTAGTCTACAATGTAGTACTTCTTACGGCATTCACGGCAACTTTTGCTTATTTTATAATTCTATTGACAAAACATACTAGACTATGAAGAAAAAGGACACAGATTTCAATAGTAAATGTAAAGATTGTACAACGCAGTTGCAATGTCCTTTGAGTACCATTCAGTTCTGGGGAAGAGGCCTCTGAGGGCTGAGGTGACGCTGGAGCAGGAATGAGGAAAAAGCAGGGGCAGAAGACAGAAAGAATGCTAATTTGAAATCATACAAAGCCAGCTCACCGTGGGTGAAACATTAGCTCCCAAATGTCTCGGCAAGTGGTTCTTCTTGCCTCCATTTCACAACGGTAGCATGAGGACAACTCCCTCTGATGCTGCCTTTTCCCTCCTACCTTTTCCCTCATGGGTCACTCAATTCTTGCTGCAGGGAGTACACTCAGGCTACCAAGCTTTGGTGAAATGCTTTTTCTACAGTTCCTGCTGCCTCTCACTGTGATGCTCAGGCTGTGCTTTTGTCTCTGTTACACATTACAGTCCATGAGATATCGTAGAGATTGCCAAACAGCCGATGGTTCCTGTAGCATTGCAGTTGTTGCAGTAGGGAGAGATTATTGTCTCGATTACCCAAGAAGCAGGATAAATTATTTTCTGTCAAGATCCATATTGCTGCATTTTCCAGCATGTAAACTAGCTCCGCGATGGCACAATGCAGACTGAAATGGAGGAATACTCACAAGTATAAAGGAAACTCAAACTTCTAACAAGTGTCAGGATGCAATCTCAAAGTAATTTCATTAATAATGTAGACAAAGATTAACTGGGGCCATTGTACTTTTATGAATGCCAAACCAGCCTTTTTACATGTATCCTAGTTAAACTAGATAGATAGGCGGGCTTCAGCTCTGCCCTTTCAGTCATTGCAATGTTTTTGTTTAAGTCCATTTTTTAGAGTTTGTTAGATTTCATTTCAGTATGTTGTTGATCTAACAGAGATGCCTTTAATCCTAAAATACTTTCTGCTTCTTTCCTAACACTTCAGTAGATTTGTTAAGTTAGGTGGCTGTGTAAACACCAGAAATCAGGCAACACAATTAGCCTGTTCCACTTCCTTACAGCTTCTTATTTTATCTGGATAAGCTCTAATAAAATTGTATATGTGTGTGTGTCTGTGTGTATACATATATTATGCATACGTGTATACATATATATCAGAAAAGTATTTATGACAAGATAGACTGTCTCATTCCATATTAAACATAGTTTATCAGCAGTTGTGTGCTTTTGTGGTGTGTAATGGGCAAAATTTCAGACATGGTAGCATCTAATTATGAGTGCTGTAGAAAACCAAAATTAAGAACAACAATACGAAATGCACTGCGTTTCGCTGTATTTCACCACTTGCCCTGCAAAACCATTTTTACTTCTCGTAAGAAATATTTACTTTGACTACTATAATTTCAGGGCACTTCAGAATTTCTAACATATTATCGCTCCTCAAAGATTAAGTGCTGTTGCTCCCACTTTATAGCAGATAGCAGAAAAGCTTAATAACACAGACATGTAAACATTAGGCGTCTGATATAAGTGACGTTTTCAGGTTCCCCACTGTATATAGCTAGGCACTGATAACGGGCAATTCAGTCCTCGTGTCTTCAGTGATCCCATCTTTAGGATGGAAAGGACTGTCTTTTAGAGGTGTCTGTCTGTTTTCATCCCTACGCTGCATCTGACCTACCCAGCCAGGCTTTTCTTGTAGTAAATGGAGACAGAGAGGCTCTCAGAGCATTATTCGTCTTATTCTTAAGTAGCATCTAAAGTAGGTCAGATGAATTGCAAACTAAAGCACCTTTTCTTTCCACTGATAACAAAGGGAGCCTGGAGTGATGAGCACTGAAGTACCTCCGCTGTAGGCACCTGAAGTTAGGTGTAATGAGATGCTTTCATGTACTTCAGATTCAGGGCTATTCTGTGGGAGGACGCTCACTTGAAGAGGATTGATGTTTTTTGTGAAGTGAACAGAAAGAAAAGCTCCCGAAAATTATTTCTTTTTTCCTTTCTGTGACTTCCAGGGCTGAGGTCAAGGGAGCTGAGTCTCCAGTCATTAGATTGGACAGTAACAGGTTCTTCCTCTCATCGGTCCCTTTGCTAGTTTAGCGTTACTGGGAAGGACAAAACATGTCTCAAAACTGGTCTGTAGCCTGGCAGTTCAGGTAAGAGGGAGAAACATTTTAAGTCCCCTTTGACTGTCAAAAGCCTAAAATCCACCTCCAGTGCTCCCTGAGAAGGTGCTCTAACCACTGGTTTACCTCTCCCTTAAAACAAACAGACAAAGACGACTCACAATCTTTATGGCATGTCTCTCACTGTCCGTTCCTCACTCCTTTATACAAAAACAGTAACAACAAGGAAATCACGGGGGATGATCCACGATCTGTGACATTTCATTTCATAGAGGTCTGTAGGGATTTATTATCTATGTATATGCTTTGGGAGCTTTTTCACTAGATATTATACACATGTGCTTGTTCTTTGTGCGTTTTTGGACTGTTTATTTATGTTATTGCTTCCATTGTTTTTTTACAATATTCTGGAATGGCTGGTTTCAAATCTGAGAAAGAAACATATTTGCTTCTCAGGTGAAAACTTCACCCCCGAGGCTTAGAAGTCATGGTGTATTCACAGGAAAACAGATATATAAGAAAATTCTCAGTTACAGACTTAAGAAATATGGTAAGTTAAAGGAATAGAAGACATTTAACTCCCACAAATCCAAAATATTTCATCAGGCGAAATAATGTAAACTTTCTGGGGCATTTAAATGGGTTCTGAACTAAGAGTGACCGCTCAGGGCAACACTGTGCTGTGTTCATTACTGACCTCTTATCAGTCTATAGTAAGGGGCAGAAAAGCAAATCTAAACCTAGACATGTAATGGAGAGTAGCACATTACAGAGATTAAGGTTGTTATATAAATAAATGGCCTGGAATACCGCGTGCAGAAATGGTGACTTGCTTTGTGAAGATTTTGCTTAACTCAAATGATTTCATAGATGAGAGACCCTAAGGAGGGAGAATTCTATACATATATGATGTGTTTACTGCTCATTTGGGCCTTCAGTGTGGGATTTCATCCATAATGGGCTCTGAACAGACCTTTAAAAAAGAAAAAAGTTATGTATTTTTTTAAGGGATATGAGCACACATAAAAGACCAAGGGTTTAAACAGCTACAGGGAAATCTGCCGTGTCTGGCGATGGTGCAAAGATACAAAGGTGCTTGTTTAGGTAATCACAGGCTGTATTTCAAGCAGCCTTTCCACATGAGGGTCCCAACATTGTTTATAGAAATACAGTAAGAACAGAAGGCCTAATGGTGACCCAGCTCAAAAACTGGTTTCAAGCACATATTCCAACCACACATACGTCACCTCCCAGCTGAGTGTTTTTCAAATAAAGCTGTCAATTTTACTTCCCTGAATATAGGTGGCGATACCACAAATACTGCAAATACTAAGGTTATTTGACTGCAAATACTTATTTAGCTATCTAAGGCAACTGGCAAGATCTCTCGAGACGCTGTTGTGTAGCCCCTGGTAGAGATCTTGATTTACCTGCTTAGCTGCAGATTTACGTGCCGTAGCATAAGTAATCTTTATGGGGGGTCAGATACTGGTGGCCTCTGACCCCATCCCTCATTATTTGGTGAGTGTATGTTTGCTAATTGAGCTGTTAATGGCAAATAGGTTATTTCAAGGAAAAGTTTTAGAGCTAACTGCTTTAAAGAGTGGGGAAGATAGCTGCACATGTTGTGTGTTCTGTCATTAAGTGGGTCCAGAAACTCTTACTGAAAAATACCATTTGTTCTCTTTATTTTGTGCCCATTTGGCCAAATATATTCCCATTGGAGCACCTTTGATTTCAGTGGACTTGTCAGGGATGAATTTGGCTTTCTAAGCCACGTAACACGGGGACGTCACAATGGTGGGAAATGTTTTGAAACTGATAGTTAACTATTTTTACTTTCTTGTAAACAAGCCACTCAGAAATCTCAAAGGTCGCAGCACCAGCCTTTGAACATGCTGCAACACCTGCGCTTTGGATTCTGTTCTGTATCAGAGCACTAAAGAGAGCTGCACCTCACGCAAGCCTGAGGATGCCCAAGAAGGGATTTGGCTTCTTCAGGAATATAAGTACATATGAAATGGCAGAACTTGTGGAAGTGCATTTAGAAATATTTTTTTAAGAATTAAAAATAGAAGCCCTAGAGCCAATAGGCTTAGGGCTTTTGAATGCCTGATAAACTGGAGCGGCATTTATCACACCTAATTTTGCAAGTCTAGGAGTTAAGCACCTAATCTAAGCCAGGAATTTAAACAGGGATGGAAGGACATGAGCACTTCTCAAACATCTTTCACAGGATGAGATGCCTCTAACCTTCCCATCTCCCTTCACTGATTATAGCAGGAGTCTCTCTATGGTGTGGTGTCTCTCTGGCAGCTGCCAAAATTTCTTCATTTCTAATATGAAGACAGCAATAAGTGATTGAAATCTCCTCCTGCTGGGGCTGAGAGACCCTGGTTTAACATTCTGTCAATGGAGGAAGTAAGGTGCAAGGTCTAAGTTAGACACCTAAAATAAATGGCCTGAATAGTGTCTTTTTATGTCCAAAGGGGTGATGAATGACACAGAACACTAGTTTCATACCAGGTTATCGAATGCATATTTGAAATACTGTCTCCTTACCAAAATGCCACAAACTCATTTTACTCCAAAATTTAAGTTGAAAAGGGAAATGGACCAAAGGACCTTTCAGCTTCGGCAGTTCTATTCTGCCTCTCATGCTCTACACATGCATATTGAGATGGGAAATCTGAAACGCCCTTGCACAAGTTTTGGGGTTCTGTTTAAGGGCAGCCAGCTGCCATGTCCCAACTCTGTGGTGAGTACATAGTGCCCCCTTTCTCAGAGAGACTGGTACCCTGGTGGTGCTGTAAATATTTTTCTCCAAACACAAATCCTAGCTGTTCTCTGACTTCCAGTTAATGTCGCTTGAAAAATGAAGTTAGGCATCAAGTACTTATCCATGCCTTCAAAAATCTTCCCTCTAAAACGAGCTGTAACCTGAAATGGGATTCTTACTTGTTAGCTGCTGGGTTTTGTCTGTGATGAACACCTTATGCATTACCGGTAAGGTAAAATCAATTTGATCCAGAGGTTTTATAGTTGTTGCTCCAGAATAGCTCCTATTTCATAGTATATGTTGACACTAATTGATGGTTCATCTGAATGTCAGTAAAAGTCTGGAGAACTAGTTTGAAACAAATTTACAGAAGTGCCTGAAGTTCAACTTGCAACGTTACAAATGCCTAATTTTAATAGGTATGCAGGTGAAACGGACACCTACGTCAATATGACTTGCACATTAACAAAATCCTCATCTGTCATATTTTAAGCTGCTTGTGATTATTATCTTGGCAAAACTCACTGAAGACAATACGAGGTTTGTTTGAGTGGAAGTGACAGTATCAGACCCAAAAGGTTAAGACGTCTGTGTATTCACCCCTGTTGTGTGCAAAACGGGAGTAAAGTTAACATTGGCTAAATTAGGGAAATCTCTATGGGGAAAGGAAACATAGTAAGTGTTTGATATCACTACCTGGATATGAAAAGGGAGGGGGGATGCTGGTTTTCACCCTCTTCACAATCTTAAGGCTTAGTTCTCATTTACTTCCCAGCCTGTGGCTGTCTAACATAAAGGCCAGTAGTTTATAGCCACAGCAGAATGTGTATTTGGCAGTGATACTGTTTGAATTATTATACGATGAAACTGCCTGTGTGGGGTGGTTTTGTTATGACAACTGAAGCTACAAAGATTAGGTAAAATTTCTTTTATAAAGCAGGAGAGAGAAAATTACAGTGAAGGGCACCTTAAGTGCTTAAACAACAGTTTCTGCACCCTTTGATATGTAATTTTAATAGTTATCCAAGGTCAACACAGAGATGGCAGGATCATCCCTCAAAAGAATTTGTTTCGTTTTGTGACACATACCACAGTGTCCTGAATCATTAAAAGCATTCAGTTTGGGGATACCTGACAGCTTGTTTGACTGAAGTTCCGGACCTAGTTCAACAATCTTTGTCGTAGAACATGACTGTATACTATATAAAATGCATAGGATGTCATGTTTATACTACAGGTGTGTATAAAAAATATTTAGTTGATAGAAAAGAGTTCTGTTAATAGGCAAAAATCAACATCTTGGCTCAGATGAATTCAAATAATTCTAAATATTATTACTAAATATAATTCTCTGTCAGCTGCAGAATTACTGCCCTGTTATCAACAATTCAACCTACTCACCTACAGACAAACATACCTCCTCCCATAAGACCAGCAGCCATCCAAGACACATAAATAAAGATAGTAACATACATCTAGATATTGCTGCAATTGTTTTGAGAACAACAATATCACAGTCATGTTATAAAAGCCTCTCAACCACTGAGATCACTCCTCTAGAGAAAAATGGATTGGCTCTTTGAATGAGCTACCTTAGTACAATGTAAGTACTTGGGGCAATACAGTCGCTCCCCACCACTGATCATTCAGCTAAACACGAAACATATGCAGAAAATGATTAACCATTCTAGCCCATGATGGTGGAAGATCATTCTCTGAATGAAATTTCAACATGCACAGCTTCATTCTACAAGAACTGCCCAACTTCTCTCTCAAGTTAGTTCATAGACTTATCATAAAAAAGTTAATTTTGGGCAAATATTCTTAATTCTCTGTTCCTACAGCAGGCCAGGAGGTAAGATAGGCTTATGTGGCCAAAGGCTTTTCTATTTTTACCCAGTAATTTCTATCAAATCTATTAAAAGAGAATACCTTTATGTACATGTCTTCCTTTGTTTATTTAAGGGGGTAATGCTTAAATCATAATAACCAGTACACCACCACCAGTCAAAGATACTAAACAGTAGTCAATAGAGAGGAATGAACTACTCCAAAGTTTCACCTCAGCCACCTTTAACCTCTGTGCTAGAATGAAATGAATTGGAACTCCTACTTTTTAAACTTATAGTTCTTAATATTGAAATCAAACATGTGAACTCATAAACAACTCTGTCATGAAAACTAGAATTCAATTCTGTCTCACTTTCTATCCACCTGAGAACATTGCACCATCAGCTGAACAACCTTAACTCTAGCACCAACCAAGTGATCTCTGCTCTTTCAGCCATTGATGGTTTCCACACGCTACGCTCCTAAAAAGCCTGTATTGCAAATGTCAAAATGCACACAAGCCACAGCACAAAACAGCTTTACTGAGAAGCCATTATTCATCCTTTCTGAAAGTAGGGGAGAGAGAGGAAGGGAAATAAATCTCTGTTGCAATTTTTTCTAACAACAGGCATATGTTACCAGAGAAAAAAACCAAAACAATGTTGCATGTGTCCTAACAAGAAAATATGTATTTGTAGGGCATTTGTGGGACAGGAGGAGTTAAATAACTTAGCCTGGATTTGATCTCTTATCCACTAAGTAGCTTCCATTCTGTTTTCTTTTTCAAATAAAGTGGTGTCAGGAATTTTTCCCTACTTAATTCATTAATAAAATATATAAGCACTTGACTGTACTGGAATTTCAGTGATCTGTAATTAAAACATGGCAATATAAATTAGAGTAGATAACCAGTATAGACACAGTTTAAAGTTTAAAAAAAGAAAATAACAAATTGGCGCTTCAGATAAATGTATAAACATGCAAGATTTGACTGTGTTGACCTCCACCAGCTACAAAGTATTTACCTATAAGTAATAAATGTCTTACCAATAACTCCTTGTTGATACACAATTTCAGTTATAATTTACATAAATGTAGTCCAACACAAGACATACACATACCAACACGGACCTATTCTGGATTGCATGTTAAGGTGAACTTGTCATTGTCATTGGTGACAGCATTTGGCCAGTTCCTGTCAAGAACATTTCCAACCACTCACGAATTTCATCCAGGGGGAATATGACAGAGGACTCAAAAAGTCTAGGTCCCTAAAAATTTTGTGAAAACAGCTGTGTTGCTTCTACTGTCCTTATTGTTGCCTTTGTTACAATTCAAAGAATGTGTGTGTGTGTCAGTGTACATTTAAAAGTAATGTTGTAAATTCCATAATCACAGTGAAAAAACTTCAAAGAGTCCAAACACAAGACATAAACCATAGGTAAGGAGAATTGATGGAACTACTTATTTACTCGAGTAAATTACCAAGGCTTTTCTCATTGTTAATAGGAGATCAAGAACTTGTATTTTGGCTTTGAAACAAAGAGTAAGAGTGATCAAAAGGTGAAGGAGAAAAAATGTAAAGGAAAACACATTGCTTCTGATGAGTGGGAAGGAGCTTGAAGAAGGTTGAGTCGAAAAGTAGCTTTTCAAAGAGCCAAGGTTGAAGTAAAAATAGCGCTAGAGGGTGGGCAGGGTGCCAGTGCTAGGCAGGTGAAAACAATTACTGGGGCAGCAGCAGAAGAAACATCATACAAAAGTCTAAGAAGAGCTTTGGAAACATGGAGGGTGATTTTGAATTGGGCTTTGGAGTGAATGTTGGCTGGGTCATGTGGTCACATTTACTGTAGGTACATAAAATGTAGAAACCAGCATTACACTCATCCCAGCATCAACAGAACATAACTTTGAGAACAGACTATGTAAGAGTTTCACTAGTCAAGGAATGAAAGCTTATCCTGACAGAAGCCAGTGAAGTTTCTTCACACTACAAAGGAAAGATTTACCTGAGGCAAAGGAAAATAAAACTATGGGTGCAAGATTTAGTGGTGTTGGACTCTTCAGGAACATCTCTTCCTGCGGGGCAACAAATACTTGAACTGAAACAGAAGTCATGAAAGAAATGGAGAACAGGTTCAAGGCAATGCTACATTTAGAGTGTGATGGTAAACAAGACATCTCAGGATGAAGAGAGAGGATTCTTGAGTTGGCTACCTGCCTCTTGAGATACTTGGCAGAGAAAGGATGACTGAAAGTTACAGTTTAGTAACACTCTCGCATATACCCAGGCAAAAAACTATGCCAGATAATTTATAAATAGCCACTTGTGTAATAATTCATTAATGAAACAAGAGATGAAAAAATGAATATAGAAGCAACAGAAAGGTTGTTGGTTAAGTAGCGCTACACACAGGGAACTGAGACACTCTCTTATCTGGCTGATGTAACATTTTCAATTTTTTACTCTGTTTCAGCAGACTAGATAGGATTGTTCTTTGTACACCAAATCATCTGTCATATTGTGAATGACGAAACTTTTCTCTGTGCTGCAGTAGGTACTGTACACCTTGCTTTTACATGGCCTTCAGATTTGAATTATAATAGCAAAATTACTTTTACAACCAGTAAGTGTCTGAATGCTCCCATGAATGTCTTTTGCTGTTTCCATCCTCTCTCCCCCTGCTCTCCTAATGTCCTTAGCAAGATAATTAATATACATTGGCAAGAGATGGCAAATCTTTTCACACTTCTAAGTTATGAAATACTCGGACTATCTATTTGGAAAATGTTAAAAGCACCTGACATATGTATGTCATATTTAGTCTCCTTTCCCAGTATTTAATCATCAAAATTATTTCATTTCTACTAAATTATTTGAAGAGCAGGTCTGGAATTAACTCCATCATTAAGTACAAAACTCCTGAGAAAATTAATGTAATAACAAAAATCAGGCTTCGCTACTGTTAAGATGTTAAGATGATACCATATCAACAGAGGGCAGTCTTTGATAACTATAAATTTATATGTAGACTTTGTGAACAGTAAACTGCTGCCTTACACAAGAACTGTGAATTGTGTAGGTTTCAATAAGCAATATAAATCTGTGATCCATCATCAAAAGCAAAAGTCAGATACCCTCGGAAAGGGTTGCATTTAAAATAAGAATAGATTTGCATTCATTTTTAAATAAACAAATGTCTTAAAATATAGATTTAACCTGCTGAACCTCACGGGTAATTTATTTCAAAAGAAATACTCATTACTAAATTTCCATGAGCATGCTTTTATTTATTAATACTCTGCTAAATGAGCAAGTCTTCTTTGTCTTAAAGCTTTCTATTTCTGTTTAGACTCAGAAATACAGCATAGTAGCGTAACAGAGCTGCAAGCTTTAATGCAAAGATATGCAGACTTTTTTTTTTCCTGGTCAAATACCAGTCACTTTATTCACCAAAAATTTATTTTAAAAGACAATTGGTAGGAAAACACTTTGGATTTACAGCTATGTCATTAGATCAGAATTTAGCCATGATGAATTTTCTTCAAGTACGATTTGAACACAAGTGTTGGCACAAGCCAACGAGTCAGCAAGCCAAGGAAAATCCTTTACCAAATTTTTATCAACTCTATAATCCGGAGCACTTTTTATTTTATGATGTGCTGTGAAAAGAAAAAAAAAACATTTCTTGCACTTTGTACTTGGACTGTGGCACAAGAGCTCATTGCCTTGTTTGACAAGACAGCAACTGCTAAAAATAAAGAGGACTTCTGCTGTTTGTACATGGAGATTTACTACTTGACAATGGAGATAATACAGATCAAAGAACCTGACCCTGTAGCCACTGAAAATAAGAAATTTCTGTATCAGCGATGGGTCAATCCCATCCCTTCGCTACTCTTCTCTTGAATTTTTTTTTTTCAGTTAAGCTAAATCTCTCAAAAATTTATTTGTTGGAATGCCTTTCTCCATTCACTTTCAACACAGGTATTTCAAAAGCTATTCCTTCATCTACTGGATTTCTCTAACTCTCTTTACCAATTGAAAAGAGATGTCCCAGATATGATCTCTTGATAAACATCACAACAAATACTGGCCTGACTTTAACAAAGAAGAGATTGGTCTGTTACAAACGTGGTTCAAAACACATCATCATTAAAGAGAAAATGTTTTAAAGGTACATGTTTACCTGCCATCCCTAACAGTCTAAGAACATTAAAACCTGAAAAAAAATAGTGTACTTTTCTTTAGGTCCCTTATTTTTTTTCTTCTGCTAGAACAACAAATAAAAAAGACAGATGCTATTTGTAAGTGATTTATTACCCTTTTTTACTAAGTCTCTCTACATACACATGCATATATGCACATACACACATGGTTTGAGTGGCAAACTGCAAAATGGAGTTTATTTTGAAAAAAGGAAAATCTTTCTCCCTTGAAGTGAATAAATGTGAAGATTTCTACTGAGCATTGGTTCTATAAAACTTCATTTTACTATAACCTAAATTTGGAATCAGCCTTAGATAGTACATATTTCTTTAATAAGTTGAACTTTTCATGCCCACGCAGGCAGACATGCCTTCAAATCTCTATGATGGGTCATTTGGTTTTGGTTTTCGTTGTTTGGTGGTGTTGGTGTTTGTTTTGGTTTGGGTTTTTGTTGGGGTTTATTTATGTATTTATTTGTTTGTTTTAAAACAGAACCCAGGGCTTGACACTAGACCATTATATCTAGGCAACTCCAATCATTCCATCCTGAATATAGTAATCTCTGACAAGAAGAGATACTAACACCATGTTTGTGAAACTATGGGAGATCTTTGGTCCTGGGACTCAACATTTTCTACTGAATTATCTTCCTTTGAGGCTTAAAAATAGGACATTAGCTTGCTAGAATGCATGGTGAATGCCTCATAAGGGTAGAGAAATAGTGTTAGTGTTGCTTAACTTACTAGATATGTAACTACCAGAATTACTACCTCCTGCAGCAGCAGCATCCAAGTCCGTAATTCAGTATAGACTTAAAATAGCCTTATGCAGTTTTCCACAGGTATGTCAACAATAGAATATAAAAGTAACTCACAAATTACAATAACCCAGTGTTGTAGAACAGATGTTCACTTATGTCCCCCTACCTCAAACCAAGCTGAATTACTTGTTGGAATGCGTACTTGTGTGTAAACGTGGCTGAGGGTGCCCACACACGAAATTCCAAATTCATGTTTTCCATACAGAAAACAAGATCACATGCCATAACGTTGCTCCACCACTGAAGGGTAAAGTCAAAGATTATTTTAAAAGATGGCACCACAAATTTACACAAAGTCGTTTCCAAACAGCTTTGGGTCATCCTTTAATCTGCCCCTCCTTAGTATATTTCACTTTCCTATTGTTAGAAACCCTTTTTTTTTTTTTTAAAAAGACTTTTTTAGAAAAAAAAAGACTGCGGATCACATTTCATTAACAAGAAAGAATTTTAGCAGCTGTGAAAGAAGATGAATAAAAAGTCAGAGCCTGCCATTAGGAATTTTAAAAGGCCAATTAACTCCTGCAAGCTCAGGCTCTCCTTAATACGGTTTCAACTGCAGACACAAGATGGCAGAAGTACTGTGAAGCTTTTATTCCCCCACCGCTGGGACTGACTAGTCACCTCCGAGGAATGAAACTGGATATTAACTAATGTGTTTTGCCTCGGAGGTATTTATCCGTTCCCTTTCTGCCGCACAGAAAGGCGGTGCCGGCAGGCAGGTCCCCGCACACGACCCGCCCCCCCCACCGTCCCCACCGCGCCTCACGCCGCCGCCGCTCCGCCGGGAGCCCCGGGGCGCTTCTCCTCCCGTGGCCCGCCCCTGTTTCCCTCAGGCACCTTTCTCTCCCCCCTCACCCCGTCCCCCCGTTAGCCTGGCTCGGCTCTCGGCCGGCTCGGCTCTCGGGCAGCCCCGCTCCCGCCGCCGGCGGGAACAGGGCCGTTACCCGCCGCCGCCGCCCCGCGCTCACCTGTCGCCCCGTACCCTGGGGGGGGGGGGGGGGGGCCCCCCCCCCCCCCCCCCNGGGGGGAACCCCCGCGCCCTCCCCGGCGGCGACTCGGGGACGGCCCCGCTCTAATGCTGCCCCAGGGAACCAGGATTTAAGGCGGGAGCGGGGAAGCTCGGGGCAGGGGAGGCGGGGTGCGGCGGTGCGTTCCCGCGGCTGGCAGAGGTGCGCTCCTCCGCTGTGGGCAAACAGCACCGCCCTCCTCCCGACACGGGGGCTCCGGGCGCCTTTCCCGCCGTGGCTGCCGGCAAGGCGATCGCCGCCGGCAGGGAGATCCGTGCCCCCCGCCTCCCCCTTCCTCCCCGCTCCCGCACGGCCACGGCTCTCCGTGCGTTTTCAGCGCCTTCTCCTCAGCAACCTGTTGAGGGGCCGGAGGAGGGGGGGGGGGGGCTGTCCCCCCNCCCCGCGTAGCTTGCAAGATTGGCATACAGCTCTGTCCAATCGCGCTAGAAAGCCTCGCCCCCCGCGGGTGCCTATTGGCCGCTCGGAGGAGGAGGGCGGGGATTCGCGGCTCGGGGGGCTCCCTCCGGAGCGGGGCGCGCTCCCCTCAGAGCGCAGCGTGTGCGTGGGACGAGCGCGTCGGGTCGCGACGGGACGGGCGGCGCCGGCGGCAGGAGCGGGACCGCCACTCGGCCCCTGCGGAGCGCAGTCGCCGCTGCCGGGGGTTCCTGGCGCTTCGCTCCGCCGGCAAGGACGATGCAGGTTCTCCCCGCCGCGCCGCGGCGGCTGCTGGCCGGTTTGCTGCTGCTGCTGCTGACCGGCTGCGTCTGGGTGGGGGCGCCGGAGCCGCCGCCGCCAGGCAGCACCGCGGTCTCCTCGCCGTGGGCGCCGGAGGCGGCCCCCGTCGTGCTGGCCAACCGCGGGCTGCGGGTGCCCCTGGGCCGCTCCGCCTGGCTGGACCCCGCGCGGGACCTGGTGCTGCAGGTGCAGCCGGGGGACCGGTGCCACCTCACCGTGCTGGACGAGGACCCGCTGTGGCAGCGCCCGGGCCGCCTGAGCCCCAGGCGCTTCCCCTGCGACTTCGGGCCCCGCGAGGTGCAGTACTCCCACCTGGGCGGCCGCAGCCCCGCGCGGGACCGCGTCCGCCTGCAGCTGCGCTACGACTCGCCGAGCCGGGCCCTGGTGCTGCCCCTGGTGCTGGAGGTGGAGGTGCTCTTCACCCAGCTGGAGATCGTCACCCGCAACCTGCCCCTCACCGTCGAGCGCCTGCGGGGCACCAGCAACCCGCTGGACTCCCGCAGCCTGGAGTTCGCCTTCGAGCCGGGCCGGCAGCGCTGCCGGGTGGGCCTGCTGCCGCCGCTGGCCGGGCTGCCCCGATACGGAGAGATCCTTAACTACCCACCGGCGGCGCCGGCGCCGGTGGCCGCGGGTGGGGAGGCGGCGGGGGGCGGCCCGGTGCCCGCCTCGATGTGGGACTGCGAGGAGTTCCTGCGCCTGGGGCTGCGCTACCGGCACACGGCGGCCGGCGGCTCCCCCAACCGTGACCTGGTGCCGCTGGTGGCTGAGCTGCGGGAGGTGGCGGGCGGTGGGGCACTGCTGAAGCGCGAGTACTTCCAGGTGCTGGTGCGGATCCGGGCCGGGACTGAGAACGTGGCCCCCAAACCCAGCTTCTTGGCCATGCTCATGATGGAGGTTGACCAGTTTGTCCTCACCGCGCTCACGCCTGACATGCTTGCGGCTGAGGATGCTGAGTCACCAGCAGACCTGCTGCTCTTCAACATCACCTCGCCCTTTGGCCCTGGCCAGGGGCACATGGTCAGCACAGATGACCGGAGCTTGCCTGTCTCCTCCTTCAGCCAGCGGGATGTGAGGGAGCTGCGCATTGCCTACCAGCCACCCACGGAGGACTCAGATCGGGAGCGGCTCTTTGAGCTCGAGCTGGAAGTGTTGGACCCAGAGGGCGCTGCCTCAGAGCCCTTCGCCTTTGTGATTGTGGTGAAGCCCATGAACACCCTGGCACCTGTGGTGACCCGCAACACTGGCCTCGTGCTCTATGAGGGGCAGTCGAGGCCTCTGTCAGGCCCCGGTCCCAGCCCCAACCTGGTGATCAGTGATGAGGATGACCTTGAGCAGGTGCGGGTGAGTGTGGTAGCAGGGCTGAGGCACGGCCACCTCACTTTGCTGGAGGACACCCCAGTACCCGCTGCCCCTCGTAAACACTTCACAGTGGCTGAGCTGGCAGCAGGCCGCGTCATTTACCAGCATGACGGCAGTGAGTCTCCACTGAGTGACAACCTGGTGCTGCAGCTGGAAGATGGTGGCTCTCGCCACCGTGTTGAGTTCCTTTTCCCCATTACCCTGGTGCCCACTGATGACCAGCCACCCCTACTCAATGCTAACACAGGGCTGGCCATGGCTGAGGGTGAAACAGTGCCTATCACCACCCGTGCTCTTAGCGCCACTGACATTGACTCGCAGGATGCCATCCTGCTCTTCACAGTGGAGTCTGGCCCCACTGCTGGGCAGCTCCTCCTCCGTCAAGCACAGCCACCTCCTGGCTGGGAAGAGGAGGAAGAGGATGAAGGCTTCTCTTGGAGGAGGGTGCCAGGTTCAGCAGGGAGCTCCCAAATCTATGAAAAGCCAGTGAGAGAGTGGCTGCAGCAGGACATTGTGGAAGGGCGTCTCTATTACCACCACATTGGGCCTCACAGCCCTGGCCCTGGTGTTGTGTTGGACCAATTCATCTTCAGAGTCCAGGATGACAATGACCCACCCAACCGCTCCGGACCGCAGACTTTTGTGATCCGGGTACATCCCGTAGACAGGTTAGCCCCAGAGCTGCATAGTAGCAGCAGCCTGCACTTAATAGTTGCAGAACAGCAGGTCACCCCATTGCGGAGGAAACATTTGTGTTACACAGATCAGGATTCAGGGGACCGTGAACTCCGCTATACGATAACCCAGCCCCCCAGTGACACTAACCACCCTCCAGATGTATATGGAGCCCGCCTTGGATCCCTCGTGCTGACTGAGGATCACTCAGTGGAAGTTACCCACTTCACCCAAGCCCAGATCAATCATCACAAGATATCGTACCGTCCACCACAGGAAGAACTGGGGGTAGCTCCTCATTTGATTCAGTTTCAGTATCAAGTGCAAGATGCAGCTGGCAATGCAGCCGAAGGGACTTTTACCATCTACCTGCAGCCTGTGGATAATCAGCCTCCTGAAATCACTAATACTGGCTTCAGTTTGCCTGAGGGAGGCAGCCATGTCCTTAGTCCAACGGAGCTGGATGCCAGTGACACGGACACTGAGGTTGCCCATCTTAGATTTATCCTGACCCAGGCTCCTCGGTATGGCCAGCTGCAGCTTTCTGGCTACAGTTTGATTCCAGGAGCTGTCTTTGGCCTGGAGGATATCAGACAAGGGCGGGTCGTGTATGTGCACAGTGGGGCTGAAACCAGCAGTGATACCTGCAGGCTTGATGTGAGTGATGGGGTTCATTTTGTGCCCATCACACTAAAAATGAACGTGCACCCAGTTGATGATGAGGTTCCTATGCTACGGTTACCCCCAGGCACTCTTGGTTCCTACCTGGATGTGCTGGAGAATGGTGCTGCTGAAATCACTGCTAATGTCATTCAGGGCACAGATGAGGATACAGATGACTTAATGTTGACCTTCATTGTAGAGGATCCTCCTCAGCATGGGAACATCCTGGTCCAAGGGGTGCCTGCAGAGAGATTTTCCCAGAGAGATGTGCTGGATGGTGCCGTGGTATATGCTCACACTGGTGGTGAAATAGGCCTTCTGCCCAAAGAAGATACCTTCAACCTTACCTTGTCTGACATGTCTGAGGAGTGGAGTGTCAGGGGCAATGTTGTTCAAGGAGTATCAGTCTTGGTGACCATTCTTCCTGTTGACAGTCAAGCCCCACAGATTTTTGTGGGGGAGCAGTTCATGGTAATGGAAGGTGACAAACGGGTCATTACTCTTGCTCACCTCAGGGCTGAAGATGTGGATACTCCTAATGATGATATACTCTGCACCATTGTTGCTCAGCCCACATCTGGGTATGTAGAGAATATCTCTCCAGCCCCAGGATCTGAAAAATCCAGAGCAGGTGTAGCTATAAGTGCTTTTACCTTGAAAGACCTCCGTCAAGGGCATATTTTTTATGTCCAAAGTATACATAAGGGTGTGGAGCCTGTTGAAGACAGATTTGCTTTCCGTTGTTCTGATGGCATTAACTTTTCCCAAAGGCACTTTTTCCCTATTGTCATTGTGCCGGTCAATGATGAAGAGCCTGAAATCTTTATACGAGAGTTTGTTGTGATGGAAGGCATGAGCCTGGTTATTGATATCCCTATCCTCAATGCAGCTGATGCAGACATCCCTGCTGATGAGTTAGTGTTCACAATCACCAGACTTCCCAGGCACGGCCACATTGTGAACCAGCTGGTCAATGGAACTGTCCTAGTGGAGAGCTTCACCTTGGATCAGATAACAGAGAGCTCCAACATACTCTATGAACATGATGACTCTGAGACAAAGGAGGACAGTTTTGAGGTGAAACTCACAGATGGTAAACATACCATTAGGAAAACAGTACTCATCATGGTTATTCCTGTAGATGATGAGACACCCAGAATGGCCATCAATGATGGTTTGGAAATTGAAATAGGGGAAACTAGAACTATTCATAACAGAATATTGAAGGCTACTGACCTAGATTCTGAAGACAAAACCTTGACATACGTTATAAGATATGGGCCAGGACAAGGCCTCTTGCAGAGAATAAAGCCTTCAGGTGGAGTTGAGAATATTACCCTGGGGATGAACTTCACCCAAGATGAAGTGGATAGAAACTTAATTCGATATACGCATTTTGGCCAAGAAGGAGTTCGTGATCTGATCAAGTTTGATGTGACAGATGGAATAAATCCTCTCATTGACCGCTACTTTTATGTGACAATAGGTAGCATTGATATTGTCTTCCCAGATGTAGTCAGCAAAGGAGTTTCTTTGAAGGAAGGAGGGAAAGTAACCCTTACTACTGATTTGCTTAGCACCAGTGACCTGAATAGTCCAGATGAGAACTTAGTTTTCACTATTACCAGAGCACCTGTTCGTGGTCATCTTGAATGCACGGATCAACCTGGGGTACCCATCTCCACTTTTACTCAACTACTATTAGCAGGCAATAAAGTCTATTACATTCACACTTCAGAAGATGAGGTGAAAATGGACAGCTTTGAGTTTGAGGTGACTGATGGCTATAACCCTGTATTTCGTACTTTCAGAATTTCTATCAGTGATGTGGACAACAAGAAACCTGTCGTCACAATCCATAACCTGGTGGTGAGTGAAAATGAATATAAACTGATAACCCCATTTGAACTGACTGCAGAAGACAGAGATACGCCCGACGCATTGCTAAAATTTATCCTCACTCAAATACCAGTTCATGGTCAGATCATGTTCAATAACTCCAAACCAGTCACCACCTTCACTAAACAAGATCTAAATGAAAATCTAATCAGCTACAAACATGATGGGACAGAATCAGTTGAGGATAGCTTCTCTTTCACTGTTACAGATGGCACTCATACTGATTTCTATGTCTTCCCCAACACTGTGTTTGAAACAAGGAAACCTCAGACTATGAAGATTCGAATAATGGCTGTGGACAACAGCATGCCACAAATTGTAATAAATAAGGGTGCTCAGACTCTCCGTATTCTAGCCACAGGTCACATCGGGTTTCTGATTACCAGCAAGGTGCTCAAAGTGGAAGACAGGGACAGTTTACATGCTACTCTCAAGATCAGAATCACAGAGGGTCCACGCCATGGCTTCCTGATTCACCTGGGGAAAGGAAACCATAGCATCAGCCAGTTCACCCAAGGTATTACAATACTCCATGCTTCCTTGAGATCACTGGAAACGTTCTTGTTCATGCTAAACTCTATAATAATTGATCTGAGAAACTTTCTGACAGTGAGCTTATTTCAAATGGCTGTGTATTTTTTAGTTCTGCTTATTATTTGTTGCATCTGTGATAGCTTTAAACAGGAAAGGGGATCTGCTGGATAAACACTGAATAAAGGAGCATCTTTGCTTTGGAGAATTTACAGTTCACATAACTGTGATTTGGACTTTCTATCAGTGATAGAAATTTGGAGGACAGATTTGGGCTGCACGTGGTTCCAGATCTTTGGAGGCTGAGCGCTGCCTTTAAACAGTTTTATTTAGAAAATGTTGCGGGAGTGGCCAAGCTATTATTAACTAATGGTCATACCATGGTTAGGGTATCAGTTGCTATACAGTTTGAGTGTGCTGAACTGTAAAAGCAAAATCATTTCCCAAACATGGGGAAATTATTATGGGTGCATTTGTTGCCTTAATTGCACAAATCTTAACCACAAAGTGTTTGTGGTAAATTCAAAGGTAATGTAAATGTTTTAAAATTATGTCAGTGGTACTTACTTTTTACATGGAACTAAAATACTAGATGGTATAAATAGGATGAAAACCACATGTGCCGTATGTTCTGAAATAAAGCCTCAACACAAGGCTATGAAGTAACTTTAATTGAAAGGGGAGCATTAGCTATTCTCCAGAGAATTTTCCATGTTACTTTGCAATGAGTTAATAGCTGGTTAATTAAAAATGAAATGAGGTTTCTTGGAGCCTCATGCAGCTGTGGAGTGAGCAGACAGCACAATTGTATGGAGACTCAAAGTTAAAGGGGCCCAGACAGGCTGGGTTGTGGAGGTGGTAAGGCTGGAGATGAACACTTGTAGTTGTTCTTCATTTCACAGAGCCCATACTGGTATGTGTCCCATGTTACAGTCTTGGCTGTAGCGATGTTCTTGTCAGATATACCAAATCTTGCAAACAGGCCTGATGGTTTTTTGAATGGCTGGAGTGCCCTAAGTTTTGCACTGTTAGTGCAAAAAAGAGGATGAGGAGGGACCAAATCATGTCTAAGCTTTGGGAACCACATCATCTCCATAAATGTAAGACTTCAGTAGTGAACTGGGAATAGTATTAAGAGTGTGGTTGTCAGAATAAGTGAGAAACGGAGGAGAATGGGAGTGAGCAAATAAACAGATTATCACTTTTTTAGTGGGTTTTCATTTACATTGGAGAATTTGAATTACTGAGTGGATGTTTCTTGAAAGCAGACCACTGCATAGCACAGTGATGTCCCATTTTTTCCAGGATGGGGGCAGTCAGGATAGGTACATATTCCATTCTTTTTTGTGCCATGTAGCCAGGTGTACAGTTGTCAGATGCCCAAAATGTAGTTCTTACTTGGCTTGGCAATAATATAGCTTGGTTGATGTCTCAGCATTCCATGTAGCTTCCTGAAGCCAAAGATACCTATGTGGCTACTCCAGCCAAATATGCAGCACTTTGCAAGCAATGATTTTATTCAGCGTTCACCCCTGATAATGCTTTTTATCTTCTTTTTCAGGCAAGTGTTTTCAGAGAGACAAGAGAATGATGTTGTGAAGTACACTTGTTTCTTAAAGAATAGATATTAATATATGTAACCTTTAATAATCACATCAATTTTGCAGAATTTTAAATGGGAAATCAGTGCCCTGACCTAGTGGAGATAATTATCTTTTTTTTTTTTTTTAAATAGAAAATTATGTGGGATTGATTTCAAACTTATGTTGGAGAATTCCAATATCACATTAATATTTAGCAGGCATTGTAGTTATACAGTAATGAATTGTGCTTAAAAGTTTTACTATAAGTTTTACTATAATCAAATCAACTGTGGAAGGAAAGTGTAGAATTGCTCAAGTGACACTGAACACATTCTTAATGAAAGAAAACAGGCCATTCCTTTGCAATTTTTCTGACAAAATTAAGATGTTTGGATGACAAGTGGCTTTTTTGATGAGGTGGTCCTGGCCCTGCAAACACTGGCTCAAATGCTTATCTTGATATATGTTGGAACCATGGATTTTGAAAAGGCTACCCACAGGGGCAGAGCTGAGCACTTGCGTAAGTGTTTGCAGGATGAAAGATTTATTTTCTCCACTGGCATGAAGAGTTATTTGTTTGCTTCCTCTTTACAGCCCCATGAATTTTTGATCTTTAACTTTCAAACATTTATGGAAGAGATTCTTCAGTGACATATATTTGCTGATAAGGTTCTTAACTTGTTTGCTGTAGAAGATGTCTGGCAACTTTTGGACCTGAGGATTTTGAGGAGCTCTGACAAAAGTGCTTTTGGCTTCTTTTTACTAATGCATATGCCCGAACGTGGGAGGAGAACTTGGGTGGTACTTGAGCTCCACTTTAATGCTATTAATTTCTAACACTTGTTCTTAAAAAAAGTGTCAGATGTGGATTTTTAACAACAGCAGTCTTTCAAAGAAAGTGACAAAAATTATTTTTTATGTATTACATGTTTCTCATCACTGCTCAATGAAACCAGAAGACAAAATATTAATAAATATTTGTTTACCTTTTACATGCTTTCTTTATTGCAACTGATGATTCAAAATTGTGCGTGGATTTTTTTCTTTCTTAAGTCTTGTCTGTCTACTTTAATTGCATCTGTTTGGCTTCTTAAAACAGTCAGTCACTGTAAGTGTTTGAGCACTATTTGTGACAGTCCATATAGATTATATGGCATATCCTTTGAAAACATGCTGATAGGAAGGATGATCTGTTGGAGAGGGCAGTTTTGTAGGGGACTGAAGTGATTGAGATCTCTCTACTGCAGAATGTGTAGACATATCCTACCCTAGAGGTAGGTGGGAGAGTCGTATGGACTAATTTGTCTTGCCTCTTGAATGGAGGGTAGAACTTAACATAGAAAATACCCTGGGTTTTGGTCCCGTCTCAGCCACAGATCTTCTGTGACCTCTACAGTACTTTTCAGGATGAAGAATGACATAATCAATATCTTAGTAGAGATTCACCTCTGTTTAAGAAAATGCACCACTAAAAATATGAAATATTTCTGACTGTTGAGCCCATGTTTTTACATTTCCTCTCAGTTCTTTTTGTAAATGCATCTTAAAAGAAAGTGGGCACTGGGGAGGGGGAAGTAAAGGGAGCGAGAATGAATGGTATCTGTAAAACTTCAGCACTGTTAATACTGAAATTCCTGAGCTCTGCTGTAGAACCTTGACCTCTCTCTGTTGAAGCTGAACTATTTAATGTATGTCAAGTTTTCCTATAAAAACAGTTTCCTATCTTCATCATTTAAAATAAAATCTATTTTTCCTGACTGTTTCCAGCTGATATCGATGATATGAAGATATGCTATGTTTTACGAGGGGGTGACAATGCCACCAGTGACATATTTCATTTCATGGTTGAAGATGGTGGTGAGTACTCATAATATCTGTGCTTTTGTTGTTCTTGAAAGCGAAAGAGTTTAAGTATACTTCGGGAGTTTAAGAACATTGACTTTAATTGAGGAAAGTTCATGTTACCTCCTGGAATATGATTTTTGTTATGACTTTCCCATATTGTGGACTATTTCTGGTGATTACAAAGAGACATGTCGATATGGTAATTGCATCTAATGAAAAAATATTACTCTAGAAAGAAAGTGAAATTCTCTAAGTCTACTCAGATGCCTGGTCTTTCCGTAGTTTTACCTTTGTGTTCCCTGTCCAGGCTCTTCACACATAAATTCTCACGAGGCTTTTGTCTTGAAAAATGTTCTGAATTTTAATTTAAAGTTATGGTTGCCTACCTCTTTAAAGGTTCCAGCTATAAGACTATTTATGTGGATGCATTATCTCTGATGTACATGTTGCATGGAGTTCGAGTTCTGATTCTACCTCCTTAACATAACAGAATCCTCAATGGCTTGTTGAAGATCTTTGTTGGCTGACTGATGTGAATTCTCCTAATTAATATGATTTTTTTTAGGATTGTGGAGGGTGCAAAAGGAAAAAATAAAAGCAAATTGAGAATATTGGCATATACTTGCTTGAGGAAAAAAAATGTAGTTGGTTTTTTTTTTGTTTTTAAAGAACAAAGAACAGTTTAAGGGGTAAAAAACCCCCCACATTAACGGGCCTTTTTTGTCCTGTCCAAAGGTCTGTACTTAATGTGGATATTCCTAAATGTAGATATTCCTGTGTGTGGTAGCAGGTGGCTAGATTATGTTACTTTAATACCTTTTTTAATATGTGATATATAGCTCTATGAGTAATTGGCAATGAATTTTATTAGTTGATTTAATAATATACTTAGAAAAAAATGCTTCAAGTTAGCTTATTTTCAGCTCATGTGTACTCAGCTTGTGTTACTGCTTCACAAGAAGCACAGCCAATTAATGGTATTAAGATCAGTGAAAAGGGATTTGTCCTCTCTGTCACAGATTGAACAGTTTTGTCACCATCTATCATTGCTGGGAGTGGGATATTAAAGTGTGTTCTCCTATTTGTTGTGCTGGACAAGCACAGAAGAGACAGTACCTCTAGACACTTTTGAAAATGTCTTTGTAAATCTTTGCTGTATCAGAGAACAAGTAGTGAGATGAGAGTTTGTAACACTTGGCTTCTTTTCCTTAAATCTTTTCTTTTAACTGAGAAAAAGGTTACAGAAATTTAAAGCTAAGTAAAGATAATGAGCATGGCGTGCTATATTTTCTTAGTATTAGCATCATTTTCTTGTGACAGGTGTCACCACATGGCGACATTGTTCATGATTTTCAAGTTGTTGTTCTGGTAGGTGAACAAATACTCAGTCCTGAGATACTTCAGGATTTCTTGTGATGGGAGTAATTAAAGCTGAAGAAAGTTTACTCTCTCAGCGAACTGATTAACATCAGTTCTTAAAACTGAGTTTCTCCTTGAGAATCTAACATTTGTGAGACTTCTCTCCATGCTATTTGAACACTTTCTAGTGGCAAATGTGTAGTTAAAGCGAATTGCACTTAATATATTCTGACTCTATACCAAGAATTTTTCTTTCATTGGAAAGTTGACCTGCCACATCTGCTTCTACTTGGCAGAGTTGTAACAGCCTGTCAATTGTAGCAGCATGCTATTTTTCATAATATAAAGAATCATTATGGTAACAAGGTGCTTGCTGATTTTTTAGAGCCTTTGGAACTTGTGACAATGTTATCTTCTTGCAGACTACTTAGCTAGATGGTAAGACAGTCTTTGCCTTCCTGAGGCTATTTATTGACACAGTGAAAAATTAGCTGTGTTGCATTTCGGAATACTTCTGATTTTCTGCTTGACTGAAGGTGGTAAAACTGTATTTAAAAGAGGTGAAGTTGTGATCAAAACATTAATATTTGTCTGTCTAAAATAACTCAAATTTATTAGCAGTGTCTTTAGAATCTGTAATGTGGTAAAAAATACAGCAATTTAACCTAGCTATATTTCCGCCCTCTTCAGAAAGACATCAAAGCTAGTGTTTTGCAGCTCAGGTATATTTTGGCAGAATTTCAGTTGTACCAAGACTATTGTTTTCGTGATTTTGCTTTTAAGCCAGATCATTCTAGGAGACTAAACACAAGATCTGAGTGAAAGATGCACAGACTACCAACATCCGCAGTAGAATGGCATGCTTCAGACTTCTGTCTCCCGTATCAGGAATTTTGCGGTAGTAACAAGTTTGTGATGGCTACCACACAGTGCTTAATGCTGTAAATTAAATAAGTGGGACTTCACTTAAGCTCAATTGTGCCATAGTCCATAAGTGATCCTGCTGAAATCAGACGGGGTTTCAAAATGGGATTCAATGAATGAATATTTGTTCATATTATTCATGTTAATTTGAATAAGTTAAAAAAGTAATAAGGCACATCTTGTGACCCAAGTGTTTTATATCTTCCAGTCCTATCATGCCTCAGCGAGGGGAACCTACAACACTAACCCCTGCTCTCTTCAAATGAATTAGAAAGTTGATTTTGCCTCATACCTCTAGCGTGGACTGTGAAATACTCTTCTGTGTGTCCTGGAATATTTGTTCATAGTCTATGAACTGCAAATAAGAGAAGAAAAGCGTGACATTCTCTAGCTCCATCTTTTGATGGTTGATCTGCCCCACTCATTACACTGCGACTTAATAGAACAAACGCAGAAGCTTTTTTGTCGGCCTCTTAAATGATGATAGTCTGGGGCCCGAGTCTGTTATCTCAAGCAATTGCACGGAGGCCAAGTATAAGAAGTCATCAGACTGCATTGGTGTGAATTTTGTTGTGGATCAGGAATTTTGTTGATCCCCTTACACGTGGCTAGCATTTGTGGTAAGCAAGTTAGGGCAACAGCAGACTAGGTGGGAAGTGAGGGGAAAAGAGCCAGGTCAGCTTTTTGTCAGCTCTTGGCCCTTTGCCTGCTCTGTTTCTCCCAGCAGGAGTAAGGTGAGTGCCATGCTATGTACCACATTGTGACTTAGGATCTGACAGAGTGAAATACGGTACTGGGACAAACTTCACTTACTGGCTAAAGGAGAAACCTGCAGCCTGGGCAAATGGAGAATAGCTCAGGGATTATGGCTGTCTCATGGTGACTTTCCGAGTATAACTAAAGAGAACAGAAATCTGCTCAATATGAAGAGAAAGGAAGGCCATTTAAGAATAAAAGGAAAGAAAGCCCTTAAGACTGTAATTCACAAGCAAGAAGTATAGGCCTGCTGTATTCAAACCAAAATTAGAGGTTTCTCCAGAAAGAGCTGGTTGAAAGCTCAGAAAGAGTCTTATTGTCAGCATCAATTACCTGCATATATATGGCTGTAGTGCTTTTCTGGCTTTAAATGGCATGTTTCATAAGAGTAATTAAAAAGTTAAATAAATTGAACACAATTCAGCTATTTATCAGCACTAATCTTTTTAAAAGTAGAAAAGGTTTTAATTCTTCCTGCTTAGGGATTTAGCGTCAAGATGGTGTGCTATAAAGTGAGCGAGCCCTTGCATTTCTGTTATACTTAGAACAAGAAGACACTGTAGGATATTGGATGCTGCTGAGTTAACTGTGTGGTGTTTTGAAAGCAACTACTGTACTTCATATTAAGAATTTGCTTTCTGTTTTGTTTTGAATTTTTAACTTAAAATGATCATGTGGAGATCTGTTGATACTGAAAACGTCTTACGAGTCCACTTCAGCAAACCCTTAAAGAAAGTATGGCATTTTGTTTTTCACAAAGGTTGCAAATTAGTCTCAATTGAATCTCTTTCTTCAGCAGTGGCCTCCACATTCCATTAACAAGGTGGAGAAAATACTCTTCCTACAAGTGCAAGCCTGTGACAGTGGTGAACCCTGATGTTTATATTATTAAATTCCTAATTCAATGATTAGCACTGATGCTACCCGTAGGCAGGGAAAACAGGATTCTTTTTCCTGTGGGGTGGTAAAAAAATGGAAATCTAGACTGATAGTTGAATTCCTGGATGCGTTTGTGGTATGTGAATTTGCACACTATTGAGAGACTCAATAGACTGAAGAAAAAGATCCAGCTGAAAACGCTTGAGCCTTTTAATTAGTGAAAAACAGACTTACAGAATAACTTAAATCTGATAGACTTAGTGAGAAACTGCAGTGTCTGCAGCAACTTCATATTACTGAAAGCTCGGGGAAACTGGATATGTACGGCACTGCCCAATATATGCATAGAGTCGGTGCTTCAGCTGTGCAAAATGGCACTAATCCGTACGGAATGAAAGTTAACACAGAAATTAGCTCCAGTGTGTTGAGCTCTTGTGCCTGTTTCAGACAACTGCACACTACAATTTCATACTACATCCCTTGTGAGTTGTCTGAGGCATTTTTACTCCTTACATGAGAAACTAGCACTAAGAATGCGAAGTTAAAACTTAAGTCCATCATTTACCTTCAGTTTATGTCCTTGTCTGTTTTTTTAATTTCACTGTAGTAAATCATAACAATTGAAAAAGAATATGGATCTAAATGTCCACCTATCCAATCTGTAGAAGATATTTTCTCATTAAATTTGCAGTTTCAAATAATGTGAAACTGGTTGAACTGGTTTAGGGCAAATTTTTGCCCAGATTCTGCTGATTGTGTATGATAAAACAAACATACCCCAAAGCTGGCACTAAACTCAAACCCCAGCTCAGACCTCATACCTCCAGAAGCAGTACCGGTCAAACATATTCCGTTGCCCAGCAATGGGTATTGGGTCTGGAGTGGCAGTACTGCAGCAGTACGCTGAATGCCAGTTGAAGAGCAGAGCTTCTCTGTAAAGGACTATTGTTGTCTTCATTTTTGCATCACATAAGAAATATTCTTTATTCTATTTAAGTCTTATAGTTAACTCTGAAGCGTTCAAGTTCAGACCGTGTAAAGTCAGTGAAGGAATGTTCATCTCTTCTAAATAGTGATCTGCCCCCAAATATTTTTAAAATATGACCTTCTTCTCGACCTGCTTGTTGCTTGGCTGGTGCTCTCATCACAGTAGTCTGCCTTGCTTGTTCCTCCTTCTACCCTGTCTGTCTTCTGAAGCTTGGGGAATCGTCAACCAGGACTGTAACACCCATGGAAGAAATTCATGTTATGCGCCTCAGTATTTTTTGTTGCAAGAGGCTTGTGCCGCACTAACAATGTTTTGCGTTACAGAGTCAGTTCCATTAAAGTTTCCCGTTTTGAGGAAAAAAAAATGAGATAATGCTGATTTGGGCCTGGAGCATTCTGAAAAAAAAAAAAAAAAAAAAAAGAATTTGCAGGCACATTTTCCCTATAGTAGCTTGTAGGGTTTTGAANCATTTCCTGTTCAGCCTTAATTTGAACCATAACCTGTCCCTCCCTTACCTAACTCCCTTCTCTGCTCAGTGCTTAAGTGGAATCTTCCAAACTGCTTCTTTAGGGCTGCTAAGTGGTATCTTGCAGTACAGTGCCTCAAGGGTAGAATGGTTTCAAAGGGGAAGTAATGACAGATTCTCATGGATGTTTTAGGAATGTGAGGATCACTAGGGAAGGAAAGAAACAAGATAATTTTTTTTTTTATTTCAGGCTCTTTGGGCAGCTTTTTTGACTTAAAACCAAAGCATTGCAAAGCCAAGGCTCACTGAAACTGGTGATTTACATCATTAGCTAAATCTCATTTAAACTTTTCATTACAGATCTCTAAATGCCTTAACACGGCACTCCATTTTCCCGTACTTAACACGGCACTCCATTTTCCTGTACTAACATTTTGTTAAATCCCCATTGAAGCAAGAATCTTTCAAAAACAATTCCCTGAAGTTAGCCTTTAAACCTAATTTCTGGAAAAACTTCATAAACTTTTCCCAAATATGTTTATGCAAGAAATTATGTTAATTAAAGAAGCACTGTTCTGTTGCTTAGAGAAAGCTTCCATTAAGTTTGTGAACTACAATTATTTAATCTGTCATCCTTCATTTTATAAAAAAAAAATATATATTTGTAGGATTTTCACCATTCTGGTAGGCTTTATTAATTTGTGAGTGAATAGTATTACACTCCTGAGTATAATTATTAAACTAAAACTGTTGTCAGTGCTGCTTTTCAAAGCCATAACACTGATATGTTTTCCTGGGTGAGCTATAATAATAGTATAGGAACAGACATTTTGGACCGATATCTGACTGTTCCTAAAGAAGCAGACTGGTAAAATATCATTGGGAATTATTTGCAGCATCCTTGCTTGACCTCACATGTGGCATTTGGGCACTCTAGTCTTGGCAAGAAACATCAACTACTTTTATCTTTGGCTTAAAAATGAGGGCATCACATGTTGGTGGTACATTTGCCATCACTTGCCAAGTACTGTATTGGATTCTGGTCTGTTGCCAGGCTTGTTGCTGCTGTTTTGATACACTCTAGGTTGGTGCCCAAACAATTTTCCACATGTCACGCTTCTTACTGTAAGTATTACCAAGGGATTTAAATAGTAGTTTGACACTACAGTTTATAAAAAAACCCACCAACCCAAACAAAAAAAACCCCTCTCAAAATAAACCTTTCTGTAAATAAAAAATTAGTTTATGGGGAGCTTGATGTGAATGTGGCTGCAAGGTCACAGCAAAATTAATATCTATTAAAGTATACAGGAGCAGCTATGTGTTTTGTGTAGAGATGATTATATGGGGGCATATAGAAAGTCTAGTACAGGCCTTACTAATCTCAATGTCTTTGTTACCAGTTATATTGGTTTCTTTGTACTGATATTTTAGACTGACTGCTGGAAATGACCGAATTTTCCGTTTTGAACTTGAACATTACCTTATCCTCTAAATATATACATAGAAAAGAAGGTCTGCTTTATCCAAATGAGACAAAATGGGGTTTGGAGGGTAAAAAAGGTAGTTGTTTGATTCAGCAAGAGAATTTTTGTTTGTTTGTTTGTTTTTGATTATTTGGTTTCAAGTGGTGGTTTTAGCCAAAAGCAAAGTTTTCCTCTGCTCCCCATCCTGGATTATTCATCATTTTTAACAAAAGCAAAACTGTGTAATTGCAGGGTAGATACTGTTCTGGAGTAGGAAAGGAAAGGCAACTGTGTTTTGAATTGCTTTTTACACGGTAGTTAGGGCACTTTATCCAAACGTGGAAGACTTGGATGCAATTCCTTCCTTTATTTCAGAGGCTTGAACCCATGCTCATAATGTGCCCTCACTTATATTCTGGCCATTTTTTTATTCATTTTCTGTTTGCCTCCTGTGTATTTGAATTCTTAAATACTTTTTTGAATATAGCCTGAACTCTGATGTTCCACTGTCCAACTAAGTACTGTTACCATGGGGTGAACAAATTCTCATTTTTTGTGTGTGTTCCTCCCCTCTTCCCCCCCGTATTTCTCCTTTTCTGCTAATACCTGCTATTTTACACAGAATAAAACAGCTTGAACAGACTAATTAGGAGCACTGCATTCTAGAATAACCTTTAGGCTGATGATTTAGATCAGGGTTTAAGGTGGGGAGATTTTGGTTCCAGTTCTCTTTGAAGTCAGGACCAATAGCTTTGTCTTCCATGTAGAATGAGCATCCCAGCTGCTGAGTTGTTTGGGTAGAAGGGAAATCTCTCCACATCATCACCTGGTGATAGATATTTTTCTGGTTTTAAGCTGAGATCACTTGCTGAATAATCATACTTTTAAAGAACAATGTATTGGCAACAAAGTTGACCAGCTCAGCTCTTGGAGAGGCATCCTGCTTGCTTTACCGAACTGAATAGTGTCAATGATTTCATTTGACCTGGTCTGGTGAGAGGGAAGGAAGATAATGCTCAAGATAGCACTACTTAGCAGGCTGTTTACTTAAAAATAATCCACAATTTAGCTTTTATATTCTTATGATACGTACTAAGGCCCAGCTAGCAGCAAAAGAAGCATGACAATGAACAGTAAAATTAGGTCAAAATGCAAGAATTAAAGGGATTAAAGAGACACACTAGGCTTAAGTGGAAGAATTGAGAACTCTCAGGAGTAACACTGATTGCCAGTGACATGAGAACCTGTAGAAAGACACTAATTCCTAAACTGAGCTATAATAAGCCTGTGAAATGATATTGGTTGTTGGTTGCAAATATTTTTGATTCAGACAGACTGAAGAGGTCTAGAGAAGAATGAGATGAGAGAAGGGACACTGGCTGCTGTCAAGGAACCCTGCTCACAGCAGCCCAGCTTGTTTGATTTCCCAACCTGGTTTCACTGAGGGATTCTAAATAGCCCTCAGGTTGAGTTTAGCATTTTTCACCCCACTTGCCCGTTAATGATGTAGAGCCCCTAGAGTTCCCATAAAGGCTCATTTGATCACTAGATTAAATGTTTCTGGTAAGTTTCTTGATTTCTTTAAAAATTAGATTACTGTATACAAGAGGGATAAACACATCTGAAACAAACTGCAGATACATGACAGTTTTCCACCAAGAAAAGTTAGTGAGCCTTAACCTATGGAAATCCACTCAGAATCAAGTTAAATTAAAAATGGGGAAAAAGTAATGAAGGCATACATTGTCATCAAATTTTTGCAATTCGCGCAAAAATAATATAACATTCCCGCTATTGCAAGAAAAACTCTCCAAAGCAGTATAACTATGTATCAGCAAACACATGGTGGATTTTATTGCCTGTTCAGGATAAATTAAATGCTTATTTGTATTACATTATGTAATTAACTTACATTTGCCACATTGTTACTGTGGGCTGGTAGGCACTGGGAATGTGCCGAAACCGAAACTTTATATAACCATTGAGTGATGGGGAATTAGAAGCCTGGTTGAAGAAGAGGCATCCAATATGTGTACATAGCCTTTCTTGTACCAAATGGCTGTGATGAAGAGCAGCCATAGCAAAGAGTTTAGATGTGTGCTGGTTTAGCATCACTTCAGGGAAGCTAGTTCAGGGCAATGAACTTTCTTTGGAGTTTTCCTGTGAAAGTTAGACTTCTGTTACTCTTAAAAAGTGCAGTGTACTTGGAGGTATCTCTTCTGACCTAGTCTTGCAAAGGATAACATGTATAAGATTGTGCAGACTGTAAAGTAAGTCTGCAGGAAACTGAGTTATAAGAATTGGTATAGTCATTTATTCTGTTTGCCTTGCTAAATCTTACAATATAAGGACCATTCTTGCCTTATCGATGTCTTTGTGTACTTTCTGGAAAAGGAAGACATTAGTTTTGTTTCATAAGCCCAAACTGTGTTTGGATGATGTTCAAATTTTCCCTGAAGTTGTATGACCTGTTCTTTATAATTGGCATTGAAGAATTTAAGAAGCAGACGTTAAGAGCCAGGAATAATACAACCAGAGTGAAAATCCTGTTAGAGTAAATTAATGAATTAATTTGACTTGTGTTGATTTTTGCTTGGGTTTGGCCTAGATGAGAATTTCTTAAGTCAGTATATTGTGGCTTGTTTTCCCTGGGGTTTTCTTCAGTTAATCTTTGTTTTACAGATTTAACTAATTAGGTTTTGGGTTTAGTAGTAGAAAGAATTTCATTTAGCAGTGGGCCCTTAGGAAGCTTTTTGAAAAGACAGAATTTTTCTTTTTTTCCCCCTTTCTGAAGAAGGATTTTAGCTTATTTAAGTCCAAGTCATTAGTAAAACATTAATTCATTCATCTTGATATGGCACTGCCCTGAATGTTTGCCAGGATTCCAATCTCAGTAACTTTTAACTTAAGTACCAGCATAGCACTTCTGTCACTCTGCTGTATAACGCGCATTTTCTTCAAGACTGTAGGAATGCTGTTACCACACACCTTGCTGCCTCTTTAAAGCTTTGTAGTTAGGGTGGAACATAATAATTAGAGAGGGAATTGTAAAGGTACCTTTAAAGAAACATTTGAAGCCTAATTCAAAGCCCAGTGCTTCCAGTGAGGCTCTTTGCATCTAGAGGTTTGTGGTTTGGTCCTGCATTAGTGAAATCTGGGAGAATATTTTTTTCATTTACTACTGTGATGTTCGAGAGCAGGTTGCAGAAGATAAGGTTCCCAGAACTCATAGCATGCTGTTATTTGCTGTCCCTAAAGCTATTTTACCCTAAAAGTTCTTTTTTTATTATTTTAGAGCTCTCAAAGTATTTGATTTCTTATTCTGATGTCTCCTCTTTAGGCAGCGCTTGTGAGCTCAAGAGCCTGAGACGCTGTTACCGGTTAAAAAAACCACTGGAGTACTCTGCGTATTATTTGAAGACTTTCTTGGGCTTTGTGCTGAATTCATTCACTGTCTACACTGTTTAATCTCAGTAATGCCCTTTAAATTGTCTTATCATTACAGTAGCGGATTTGTAGTACTGTGTGCTCAGATACATCCCTCCTGAGACAACTGCACTGAGAGTCTTTTGGATAGAGATATAAGATCCTCATGAAGAGGAAACTAGTCATTACCGATTATTTTTTTCTGGCAGATACACAAGTTCATCATTCTCATCTTCTTCCTCAGGGGTAGGTGATGCAGTATTGTACATTTAAGATCCAAATGGCAGAACTTCTCTAGTGGGCACTTTGAGTGGGATTATGTCCTGGATTCATCCTAATGAAGTGGAGGTCCTTAAAGTGCTGAATTTATAGCCATGATAAATTTAGGTTCCCTCCATAACCGGTGACAAAATGACAGACACCTTGAGTGTGAGAAGATTTGGATGTGACACAGGAGCAATTGCTCTGAATTCTAATCCAATTTTGCCCATATTTCTCTTTTCATGTGTACTTAGAAGTGCATAAATCATGTGAGTATTAAACAGGGCAGCTTTCAGCACTGGCAAGATTTATAGGTTATTTGGTGAAGTGGACATTTTCAAGGTTATTAACTGATTTGGGCATTATGCTAAACATACAAATGGACATGAGATGGCCAGTGTCGCACTTTTACTTAATAATTCACTGCATATTGTATTCATTGCTGATACTTGAGACCTGTGCTCAATTTTCTTTGCTGCCTGAGGAAGCTTAAATAGATTTTTCCTACACAACTGCTGTAGCCTTTAGGCTATAGGAAATGTGAGGTGAAACCCTCTCATTGAAGCAGAGTCATTTTGCATGGAATGAGTAACTCTTCACTGTCGAGCACAGGTCAGGCTTCCTGTCCCACTGCATCGAAACCAGGCCCTTTTGGGCTGCTGCTCAACTCTCATGAGTCCTCTGCTCCATCCAGCATGGTGGAAAAGTTTCTTCTTTTCTTTCATAATCTTCCCTCATGTGAAGGCCTAACTCCCTGTTTTCCCTGGCCCCCGGAGTTTCCACTTATGCATGTGTGGAGGATTGTCCAGTTAAGTTTTCAGCTCTCTGCCCTCCATCTCCATCCAATCAAACTTTTTTTTTTTCCTTCCCCTGTCCTTTTTCTGCCTCCTGCTTGCTGCCATAGTCTGGTTGTACCAAGAATCATTGGGAGCTAATCAGATGGTTATCAGATGACTATAGCTGCTAGGGACAGAGGGATGCCTTTTCCTGGCAGGGACTGGGAAGAGTTGAGTTAGCCGGTGCTCCTGCAGGGTCCTGTTGTTTGTACACCAGTGGCAAGTTGGAATGAGACGAAGCCAAGCACTGCTTTTGGTACTGTTTTGCCATCAGTGAAAAAACTTGGGGGAAAAAAATAAAAGAGCTATGCTTGATGCTCCTGAATATATTCTGAATCGTTCACCCTTCAGAGTGGCTTGAATAGACAGACCTTAGGCATTAAGTTGAAGCTAGGGACTGCAGTGGTTGAAGGAGCCTAAAAATGAGGGATTGTAATTCTTAGCATTGGGACATATCAGCCAGACCGTGAGACTGTATCTTCTCATATATCTCTAATTTTTCCCTCACTTGAAGACAGGCATAAGGTCATATGTCATACAGGTATTGTAGCAGTAGCATAGCAGAGTCCTGTCTGTTGTTTTAAGATGCACAGTTACTATGTGCTTTGTGCTTGTTTTCAAATACACTGCTTCAGATCCATAGAAGGATCATAACTGAGACAGATTCAAATAAGAAGGACAATTTTCACCAGCAGTGGTTCTGCCCTAAATTATATAATGCATAATTCTTGGATTTCAGTTTATGAAGAACAGAGAAACAGAGCATAACAGATCAATGTTTTATTTATTTATTTATTTAAGGGAAAATATCTCTTTTCAGAAAAAAGATCTCAGTACTAATGCACTTTTTACCTCTCAAGTATCTTGTCATATGTGTACCTGTTCCCTATTCAGCACACACACTCGGTGAACCACATCTCTATATCAAGGTGGTGAGGCTGCAGGAGCAATTGTGTCATGTCTCCACCACCCTGAATTATGCTGCAACATGAACTCCTTTTCTGAACTATAAGTTCATAGCACAAGTAAATTCAAGATTATATGATTTATTTTGATCAGCTCACAAAGATATATCTGCATCATATTCAAGTTAATGACCAACAAATGTTTACTAACACTTTAGGAAACAGGATGAGAAAGGGAAAGGAAATATTTTTTTATAGGATCAGTCTATTTTTTCTTCTTTATTGAGTCTCCCCATTACATCCCCTGAAACAGCCTAGATTTAACTAATCCCCCTTTTCTGTCATCCAAGAGAGTTGTTTCTAAGAAAACGCTCTTTCCTACTCTTAGAGTGCTTGCAAATCAAGAGAGGCCTCAAAAGAATCTACAGTTGAGAAATAGATCAATTAATTGAAAACTTCATCTTAAAGTTGTAGTAATTTCAACATAATGAGTAATAAGGAAATGTAGTTTTAGTCTATTAGTTTCCATGTAGTTACTGCTGTTAACTTATAGTAGGTTGATAATCATCACTCATAGGAATTCCACTTGAAATCATATGATAAAATGATTTCCTCCTCTTGATTAGTACTGTTACTGCCTATTAAAGCAAACAATTCTAAATATGTAACTTCTGATTTTTCACGGTTCTTTACACTTCTTTTCATTTTTTTTCACTTTACACTTTTTCACGGTTCTTTTACACTTAATTACACATGTAAACCAGACCTTACTCATTGTTTTGAAGTCGCAGATTCATCTAAGCGTCTGAGGAGTGTAAGTTATTAGCCAGCCCTGGAACTACTTCTAATTACTGAATTGTTGAGATCTCAAGTGGCAGCATTACGTTGTGGAGCTGCCTGCTTTTAAGGAAACCTCATTCAGGTACCTCAGCGGTTGCTCTTATGTGCAAATAATCCGTTCTTTGTTGATCTGACATAATTTTATTGCAGTCTTCCCTTGGTTTCCACAACTGAAAGAGAATGAATCTAAACCTTCTGTGAACTTGGCTTACATTTTTAGTAAGAGTTTGTGCAAATGTATGTTACCTATTTGGGACTGAGCTGCATTTCCTAGCTGGGACATTTGCAAGTGCTTGTGTAACCTGATTTGGCCACACATGCCTTTTCTTTATTATACTCTCATCAATAGGAAATGTATTATTTTGATCAAAAAATACCTTTTATGCTATTTTTTTCCTGCAGTACTTCTACTTTGTTCTGTGCACATTGGTGCAAAAATATATCTATAGATTCCTTGGTTAAATCCCATGTTTTCGTATCTTTTAAGTACTACTGAAAAATAATAATTGTAGTCTAGTTTTTTCTTCATAGTATTCATCTTGATTTGTGAGGTTTTTACAGTATTCTGTCCATGTAGCTTAGTTCTCCAGATTCATTCAGTGAACAGAGTTGCAAATGCTTCCAGTTTAAGTCCACTTCTGTGCTTTTTTCCCCCTACCTGTTTGATGACTCCAGAATAAGTATAGCTATGGTGGGATTGGATATTTAGTTATGAAGTTAAACACAAAGAGTTAATATAGGCTTTCTTTCACAGCATTTGACATAGAGACACATGACAAAATGATCTTAAACATTTACCCAACACTGAGTTTTATAAAATGACAGTTTGGACAGCTTGAAATGTTTTGTTTGAAGGATCATGGATCTTGTCAAGTTTCACAAGCACTGGGAAGTGTAGCTTCCTGAGAGGCCGTGTTTCATGAAACTTAACAATAATAGTGATTTTGGTAAACAAAGAACCTAAGCTGCTTCTGGTCTGCTGGCACTTTTTGAATGCTTAATTTCTATATTTCACCTATGGTAGGAAGTGGCATAAGAAGGGTCAGTGGTTGGAAGTTGAATGCATAACAATTCAGATTACAGATGGGAATGTAGTTTTTAAGAGTGAACGCTCTGTTAGCAGTTCTCAAGGCAAGTGGTGAATTCTCCTGATGTCTTCAAGAACAGGTATCTTACTGAACCCCCTCCTGCCCCCCGTCAAACTACATCCAACACAAAGTTACTGTATGGAATTGTATGTTCTCTTAATACAGAAAATCAAGCTAAATAATTATAAATGCTTCTTTTGGCCTTGAAATCTATGGAGCAGGAATTTATAGAAACTCAACTATTACTGATTTTGCATGCAGCTAGAATCAGCAGCAAAGCTCACCTGGAGCTCAGTGAGGAAAAACTGTAAAGAGAATATACCATTTGCAGGACAGTCTTGTCAGTGCCATTCTGCCAAAGTGTGTATTTAAGAAACAATCCTTACTCCTCCCTGACCCCCCTGCAAGATCCTTAAGGAAATTAGGAAGTGCTGTTGTGAAACTGGTAGAAGGACCTTTAAATCACATGGCTGAGAAGTTAAGAATTTAAAGAAGATAGAAATGAAAGCTGAATGGTACAGCCCTCAAAATCTGTGGATTATTATGTCTTTTCATATCGTCACTAGTAACATTATTTGCTTAGTATGTCAACATACAATCTTCTCCCTCTCCCACCCACCCACATTCTTGTAAAGTATATCTTGTTAATCTTAATGTTATCTTAACATTTTTCACCCCAGGTAATTTTTTACAAAAAATTTTAAAAGTAAGCAAGCAGCACTTCAAAATGCAACCAAAAAGAACATTCAAACCTAAAATATTTTACCAGTTTTACTGAATTTTAAAACAACCTTTTGCATTTAACAATTTAAAAAGCTGAAATTTGCCAAACTGTATTTTATTTTTTATGTTCAAAGCCACATCACGTGCCAGCTTTTTCTAAATAATATTATGTATAAATGTAGGTGAAATATTTTTTAGAATTCCACTGTTTACCCTGTTCTTCTTAGCTAGATCAGGGTTATTCTAACATAAGTGAAATAACTCCATCATTATGTAAATGAAAGTAGAACACAACTAGCTGGCTTTCCCCCTGCTCCTGCCCTACAAAATGATTACCATAGAGGCTCTCCAAATTGTGTCCTGCCTAATTAGTGCGTTGCTCAGAAGACTTCCAACATATGAGGGCAAGATTTCATGTTCATCACACTGCTGGCATCTCTCTGGACATGCTGTCACATGATGCCAAATGGCGGGGGATATGAATGACTTTCTGCTGTGACCACATCTCGTAACTACCCACTCCTGTAGCTCTCCGGTGGCCCATGTGTAGTTACTTCACTTTTGCTTAACTACTCTGACTTGAACTGGTGGTCTGTAAGCTAAATGTTTTATAGTCTACTATAAAAGGACTATATATATATGCGTATATATATATATAAAGGACTGTATATAGTTCTTAAGCCAGCTAGCCTGTTTGAGTTTATATAGCAAGTAAATATTCTAATGTGTTATCTGACTTTCCTGCTTTGCCCCTATTTTTTCCCATATTAGGCTGAGGTTGCTTTGGTGAGTAGCCTGGTTCACAGTTAAGTCTTGAACTTTGAATTCTTGACATGCCTGAACTGGCTTTCTACCTGAAGAAAAGCAAGTATTCCTCTTTCAGTGCTTGGCTTTGCGTAAACAGGTCTTTACCCTGACCTTTGCTTATAGATATTGTTACCCAGTCAGCTAGCTACGCTGGAAGGAGACAGGGCATACTGTTTCAAGCAGCAGTCAGTTTTAAAATATATAAAAAATGCACATTTCTTCTGCATAGGAAAGACTCAAGTTTTGATGGAAAAGAATTATTTGCTGGGGGAAAGATTGTTAGGAGATCCTGTCACACTTCTACAGAATACTTTTCAGGTCAACTTTCAGCTCTCACTGTTCACAGGATCTGAAACTACAGCTCTCAGGACCAACCCACCTTTCCACTGTGGAATTGATAAGAGATCATCAAGAAGCTGATAAACACAAGCTTAAGGATTAAGAGTAAAATGAAATATTTGGGGTGGGCTTTCAGTGCAAAGTTGTGTCCATGAGTAAATTCAGAATGTATTTTTTTGTTTGGTGTTTGTTTTCTTTTAAAGTAGCTCTTTCTTTGCGCTTCTTTTAAAATCCTTTAATTACTTACTGTGTAGCTTAGTAGTCCTTGCCTTATTCCTTGCTAAGGTAAAAAATGCTTCTTTTTCCCTTCATACATACATTCCCTCTGTGAATTCCCCTTTGGGCAGTGTTGTTCAGCTCCATTCCAAAATACAAGGCTGTGTGCTAAATGGTATTGAATAGGATACACAGAAGGAACAAAGGTATGATTAATTGTATGTGCTAACATTTGTTTTACTTCAAATTAGCTGCATAGCTTAGAGTAGAAGCAGAAGCCATGGCACGAATTCTAGCATATGTTAATCCAAGCACAAACTCTCTATATGTTCTGGATATACGTGCTAAATAAATAAGAAGCATTGCTAAAACCCACATTACAATCCCTTAATTGCTAAGGTTTGGGTGCTGGCTAGATCAAGCTAGCACAGGTACACCATCGTGTACTTGTACTGGTGTATTAATTTTGCTTTGTAGACGTCTTCTATTTAATGAGATTTGGGCAAGTTTGGAGGGGGTTTGTAGCATACTTTCCTGGGCAGGTTTTTTGTAAAAATTGAAGGTCTAAAGAGGCAATATATTTCAGTAGTCTGCTCATTTATTACCTCATAACAAAAAACGATTCTCCTCAATGTACATCCAAATATTGCTCTTTCAAATTCAGACAGAAGATAAAAAGGATAGGAGTCATTTGTTTTAACATGTATGTCCAAAATACATGGTTCTAAATCTAATGGTAATTTTGGATCCTTTTATAGATAATGGAGTTGTTCACCTGATTAAATAAGGGTGATTCATCTCAATCTAAAAGAAGAGCTAACAGATAAATTGTATTTCTCTCCTGGGGTGACACGGACAAATAAGTTTGGGGTGAGGACAAATAAATTTGTCCATTTATGGTAAGGGGGGGCCTGGTACAACTGGAAAAAATTTAGACATCGTAAGGTGAAAAAGATGAATCCCACTCCTCTTCAATTTTATCTGTGGGTGCAGGTTGTAAAAATAACATTTAAAAGCAGATTCTGAAGTGTCATCTAAATTTGGACAAAAATATCATAGAAGGATAAGCTATTTAATTGTTTTATTTAACTATGTAGTATATATAATTGGAAGTTTTTCAATATTTGAAGTACTTGCTCAAACCAGTGTAAGCTCTCTTGTAGTGTAATAGGATCTCCGTAGTAATTTTCCTCTACAAAATATTTGTGTCTGTGCATTCTATTGTTAAGTGTCTGATTACAATGATATCAATGTGACCTTATCACTTTTGGTAGTATCCTAGCTAGCATAACAGTATTTGTCCACTTGCCTGCTAATGCATTAATGATCGACCAGTCAGTGCTCTCGGTCATGGGCATTGTGAAAAGCTAACTTTCTAATTCTGTAGTCTGGAGCTATAAGAATGCGTGTTCTTGTTATGTTTTAGTTCATACTATTTCATTGAACATGTCAGGAATTAACTCGTCGTCTTTAACTTGTACTGGTTTAGGGTCTAGTTCCAGGCACTTGTTTTTCTTTATTGAAGTGACTAAATGACCCAGATCCTTTCCCCCCTCCTCAAGTTTTTACTTCCTATGTTGCAACATTGTGTAGTTCTTAAAAGCATGTACATTTGTAATTAAACAGTTCATTTGAATGAACTCAGATCTTCTCCAACTCAGATGTACATTCCTGCTGACAGTAACCACAAGAAACTTTGCATGCACAGTTCCCTGCTTTAAACGTTTGGAGATGTAGATGCTAGCCTTCAGTTGAGTACTCATTTGGAGTGAGAAACTCTGAAGTGCTTACAAAAAAAAAAGATGCAGAAGGCAAAGGTGAAAGGGAAGCACCATTTGGGTGATCTTTACTCAGATTATATAAAAGAAATTCATACTATCAAAAATCAACCCATCACAAGAAAAGTACTGAAACAAAGACATCGCTGAAGAAGGAAGTCCCGTGAATAGTACTGTTAAATTAAAATTAATATAAAACAAAAATAGAAATTAAAAATAATGTAGCTGAGCTTCCTTGCAGTGTAGACGCTTATCTAAATCGTCAGAAAGCAACCTAGAGGTTTCTAAAAGTTAAAACTATCCTTTGATTGCAGGAAGGTATATTGCTGTTCTCTGGAAAACAATGACCAGTAAAGCTTACTGTAATAGGTGTTATGGTTGGATCAGGAGAGTATTTAAAATATTGAATGTTTTTATGTTGTTTTAATACAAATCAGCAGAAATTCCTTAATCCACCAGGATACTCCTGATATTAGAAAAGATAGTAAATTTGTTAGAAGTCCAAATCAGGTATATCAAAATCAGTATTCCTCAGGGCTCTTCCCAGATAGTTGTTACAGTAGCTAAATTGTCATTGCACATCAGGGAGATCAGATGGTTTTGTGCTTTAGATGTGAGTTAGGCAACAGTAAAGATTAGTAGACCTTAACTTTTAATTAACTATTGTTAATAGGATTTTAGTAATGAGGATGCTGTAGTTGCTTTCATGAGGAGTTTGTGATAACCTGTAAGTGTGAGTGAGCAGTGAGGAGGCATCTTTACAAATGACAAAACCCAGAGTTTCTAAGCCTAGGGAAAACTGGGGAACTGCAGGAGGTCAAAAAAACCCCCAAGAGTGAACACCCATGACAGCTGGTATTGTTCACTTAGAATCCACCAGGTGCCTCATGCCCATGTTCTTACAGCGTATGAGTCAGAGACCTCGTTGAGCATCATAGGGAGGAACCTACAGGCATTGGGGTGCAGCTTATTCTGAATGAGTCCTTGATCAAAGATAGAGGAGGACTGTGACACCACAGTGTCAGAAGTGGAAGAAGTTTTCAGAATGCCTGGATGTGCAGTGGAGTTGTTCACCTGAGTTGCTGAGTTCCTACAAAATATATAAAGCTTGAGTGTCGCTGTGGACTGTCATTGAGACGTTTGTTTTACATATGAAATAATATGGTGGTTGTAAAAAACAGTGCCAGGAGAATTAAATTTAAAAAATATTTTAAAATTATGAGAACAACACTATTTTACACATTTTACAATGAAGTTATTAAATGTTTTTAAAAAGCTGGAATTTATAAGGAAGTTAATCTAAAACTAATCATCTAGGATACTTTTTTTTATAATAAAACAGGTTGCAGTGGTTTAACCCCCACCACGCAGCCGTTCACTTACCTTCTCCCCCCTCCCCCAGTTGTGATGGGGGATAGAATCAGAAGAGTAAAACTTGTGGGTAGAGATAAAGACAGTTTAATAGGTAAAGCAAAAGCTGTGCATGCAAGCAGAGCAAAAGAAGGAATTCATTCCCCACTTCCCATTGGCAGGCAGGTGTTCAGCCATCTCCAGGAAAGCAGGGCTCCATCACGCGGAATGTTTACTTGGGAAGACAAACGCCATCGCTTTGAACATCCACCCCCTTTCCTTCTTCTTCCCCCAGCTTTATATGCTGAGCATGATGTCACATGGCATGGAATACCCCTGTGGTCAGTTGGGGTCAGCTGTCCCGGCTGTGTCCCCTCACAACTTTTGTGCACTCCCAGTCTACTCACGGCGGGGCGGTGTGAGGAACACAAAAGACCTCGACTGCCCAGCAACAACTGAAAACACCAGTGCGCTACCAAAAGTATTTCACATCCCAAATCCAAGCAGCACTATACCAGCTGCTAGTAAAAAAGTTAACTCTATCCCAACTGAAACCACGACACAGGTGTAAACTGAGAAACCCTCCATGATGCCATGGTACATCTTGGTCATTGGTGGAAATTAGAAAAAAAAGTTGCTTCTATGCACAGAGTTCTAGAACTCCCACACAGAGTTTCCTTTGCTGAAATTAATGCTGTGGAAAAATTTAGGTGTGAATCACATCAAAAACCGCTAAGGATAGGACCCAATAATTGAAATCCTATTTAAAAAGAGAAATAAAAGTAAGTGGAGCTAAAAGTAGACATGCAGACTTGTCCAATTTTGACACTGAGTAAATTAAAATTGCGCTTGCTAGGGCTTCTGTAAAATTTTATAATCTTTCCCTAGCTAAGAAAGCTTTGCAATTCTTTTCATCTTTGTTGTATTTTTACCATAGCGTGCTTATAATTTCAGACCATATCAGAAGTGTCTGTTTATGGAAGGCCAAGGACTGTGCAGTCAATCTAATGTATCTTCTAAATTACTCCTACCTAATTGGTTTACACAGTAATTTGTTTAAAGTTTGAATATGTGTCATTCATAAAACCAAAATCCAAGTTCTGCATTTCGCCTTTCCTTGTGCTTGGACATGGTCATGGTTCCACTTTATTTCTCTATAAAGTTAATTACTCCAACACATGCAGTAGATACTGAGAACAGTTTTAATGAGTTCATGGCATTAATAGAAGATTGTGTTATCTTTTTCTTCACTATAAATTTGGCAAACCACTTCCATTTGTAGTGGCCATTCCTGTTATCTAAATAGTTGAGAAAGAATACAGAGATAATTTTTGTTGGAGTGAAATACCAAGAAGTTGTGATTCAGATAAAAGAAAATGCTTAGAGATGGAAGTAAAATTTTTATCTACTATATATAATCCTTTAATACAGCAAGTGATTAGAGAAAATAGGGAGTTGAGCACTGAAGATTACAAAATTGAAACCAAAATACTCAAACATTTCTTTATAAATATTTAACTATATTTTTCTAAATACTTGTGTGAGTATAGAGTGTCCTCATCATGTATGTTTATGCACATGTGCATACAAGAGATGGAATGAAACTATCAGCTGTGAAGTTAAGGAAACAGACATGTTTATATTGAATATTCTGAATATTCTCAATTTTTAGGTAAAAATAAATAATATGATTAGACAAGAATCTAGTACTTTCCCAGTCTTTTTCTGTCTCTAAGTGGAGAAAGAATGGCTTTGAGATGAAGTTGTTAAAATTGATTCTATTCCTAATTCTTCACATTTGGTATGTGACTTCATGCAAGCCATAGAATCACAGAATGACAGTGATTTGAAGGCACCTCTGGAGATCGCATAGTCCAATATCTCTGCTCAGAGCAGCATCAACTAGAGCAGGTTCTCCAGGAATGAGCCCAGTCAGGTTTTGAATATCTCCAAGGATGGAGACTCCACAACCTCTCCAGACAATCTGATCCAGTTTTATACACCCTTACAGTAAGAATTTTTTTCTCATGTTTGAATACATTTTTTAATTCCATTTGTCCCTGTTGTTTCTTGTCCTGTCACTGCGCACCTCTGAGAAGGGACTGGCTCCCCTTCGTTACACCCTCCCATCAGCTATTTATACACATTGCTAAGTTTCCCATCTGAGCCTTCTCTTCTCCAGGCTGAACAATCCCATCTCTCTCAATCTCTCGTTGTTTGTTAGGTGCTTCAGTTCCTTAATCATCTTTGTGGCCCTTCGCTGGACTTGCTTCAGTATGTCCACGTTTCTCTTGCACTGGGGAGCTCAGAGCTGGGCTCAGCATTCCACGTCTGTCTCACCAGTGCTGAGTAGACGGGAAGCATCACCTACTTTGACCTGCTGGCAGGTGATCCTAGTGCAGCCCAGGATGCTGTTGATGTTCGTACTAATATGTACCAATCTAGATAAGCCCAAGGCTTGTATTGTGGCAGTAAGAAAAATCTCAGTTCCCTGTTGCTTCATTCAGCTGTGAAGAAGCAAGACTCTAATATTTCAAGTACGCAAACTATCATGAATGCAAGTGGCTTACAAATTTTATTTGCAAGATGCATTTCCAAATTAGCCTGAATCACTGATAGCTGAGTTGGGGCTAGCAACTGTTTTCCATATTCAGTGTGAAAATGGAGCACGGTTAGTAACCACCGACTGTAAGAATAAAGTACCTCTCATACTGGGATTGTGGGGAGATCACATAAAAGGCTGCGTCAGCAACTCACAGGGTTTATTACCATTTAATACCTTGGCTTATGGTGAAGCAGCTGCAAGCTGTCATTTTTTCTCTCCCTTCTGAATGAGATGAGTATTATATGCTGGAGCATAGACATTCCTATCCAGAGAGGCTGGTAGAATTAGAAGAATCACAGAGTTGGGAGGCAAACTTGACAGTGTTAATTTTTCTTTCAATTTAACTGCCAAAAGTTGGGGGACATCAAAATAATCATGTAAGGAGTATGAAAAGATATTCTGAAAGTGTCTGAACTATGATAAAAGTGTACTGCTTTACACCTGGAATGAATTCCATCCCTAATTTTTAATTTAGATTAATGAATCAGACGCTGTTTGATTAAGGGCAAGGGGAGAGGGAATCCATAGTCTATGCCACCTGGTTCTTAACACTTAGAAGTGATGCCTCCAGAGCTTTATTTAGGAAATGTAGGTACCTGTAGAGGGTACGCAGGCCAAGCAGCCCTCTGGAGTTACTCGATTCTCCCCACCATCTATTTATGGAGCTTAGAGCAGGTGTGTTCCTCCCTTAAAATGTGGTCTGATGATGCACTCAAATTGACTTGATGACTTGCTGCTGCCAAAAGAGAGCCCCTCTCCCTCTCCCATCCTTTCCTATCTCATCTTACTCCAGTTTATAGCATGCTAAGTTGATTCAACTAACCGTCCTGGCAGAAAGCCAGTAGCTTTGTAGGCTAAATGAGTGGTAGGGCATTGAATTGGTTTACCAGACAGGCAGTGATGAGCAGCAGGGAGAGCGCACAGCTAGGAATGGGGGAGACCAGGGGAGGTGAGAGAGAAATGGGGTTTTCCCGGTTGAGGGCTTTGAGCTGTTGGATTGATTTAGCTCAGTTCTCTAGCTACGCTGCTTCACGCTCAGTTCAGATGGGGCTTCACAGACTGCTTGAGGCAACCTGAAACTGTGCTGCCTACCAAAGGGGAAGTCCCATTCCTGCTTTGTGTCTGGCTGTACCTGTTCTCTGGCACTAGCAATAATGCAGCCACACACAAAGGCGTGGATCCCCCCTATCCACAGCATCCCATAATTAATCAGTTTAAAACTGTCTTGCAACTCTTGGGCTCCTCAAGCTAAGAAGATTTAATAGTTAAATGAATAAACAGCTCTGTAGCTACTGCTACAGAAGTTTTATTACAGATTTTACTGACTGGTTGTTTAACAGCAGAGAAAAAGTTTATAAAATGTTATGAGTCCATTTAGTTTGTAGAATGGCATTCCAGCATGACATCTCCATTAGCACCTAGGTAAATTTTTCTTGGAGGCTTGAATAGGCCATAAAAGGTTGTATATTTTTGAATAATACTATAAACATAAAAAGAAGAAAATAAAGATTAAAACAAAAAATAAAAAATAAGGTGGAAAATTACACAGATATCTGTGATGTTTATGAGAAAAAATCTTAATCTGTACATAAGGAAAAAATGCATGTTACATATAGCATTTCACACATTATAAAACAGAATAATTTTTGTCTTCTAATTTGTAATATTCTAATCACTTTTATTAAGTGTTTAAATCATTTTAATTATTCAATAAAGGAAACTCCTGATTTTCTTTAGAATGTTGCATCAATATTGGTGATGGATTTAGCTTGGAATTGAGGTAACAAGTGATGAAAATATAACTTAATTGCTCTTGTGGAAGGAACATTGTGCCGCAAATTGATTATCACTAGACCAAAAGTGGATTAAACTTCTTAAGTACATTATACAAGGTGGTGGTTTGTGTGTTATAGGAGACATGCAGTTTGATTATTGAAATGATGAGTTGTGCAACTATATGTTTTGGCACTATAATCCTGTAAAACTTGTGCAATAGAAAGGTCCAGCTGGCTGTATCTTGTGTTCTACCATAATAAATGGCATCCCTTACATCAACTATTTGATTATTGGGTTGAATGTGGCACCCATGCAATGAATAGATCATGGAAACAGTATCTCCTTTTGAGACGTCGAAACAATACAGGGAATGATGAATGAAGTCGTCAGGCAAACGCTTTAGTGTTTGGTTGAGTAAAGGCTAGTGGAGAACTACAGTGTCACAGGATTTTTCAAAAGTTGGTTCGTTGTGTTTGTTTCTTCTTTTAAAACGAAAAAAAAAAGGTGCATCTTCTTCATTGTAAGAGAAAAGGTCTTGTGAATTCCAGAATGCATACATGTTCTCTATTGCTTTGAAAACATTGTGTAAGTAATTATTAGTATTGTGTGTCTCAAGATAAAGTGGTTTCCCATCTCGTACTGAGTTGGTGGCTTTCTAGTGCTGGGGATGAGGTCAGGAGCCCATGCTCATATGCCTGTGCCCAGGGAAGAAGGGCTTCTTCAGAAAGCAGCTGAGAGCACACAGCTTCTCCCCTGAGTTTGCACTGAAGGAGCCTTTTTCTTCTTGCAGGGACTTCAAGGGAAGTTAGGGAGATGGGTTTCTTGCCCAAGGCATCTTAGCTTCTCTGCCCAAGTTCAGTTGTTCAAGCAGCCCCACAGAGGGAGGGTGGGGGGGCTTACCCCTGTCCCAGAGATCCAGGTAAACTGAAATAAGGGAATCAATATTACTCACATTTATCAAAATATATTTTTTTATTTTAAAGTGAAAAATTTAGTGAGCAAGGAAAACCATTGATACAGAAGCTCTGAGCAGTCTGTTCTTGCACAAACTGCTGTTCTCGTGTGACCTCCTTTCCAGTCACTAACTGTCCATTGCCATCTCTGACACTACTGGGAAAAATCCCGAGATGTTGCTATAATAAAAGAAGAAACTGAAGCATGTTTGTTCAGACATGCAGTGTCTGTAGAGATGCCAACTTACTCTGATATTTCACTATCCCTTTTGCGTAACAAAGACAATGTTGCCTCCGGAGATTTCTTTCTGAAGACGTCTCTGTTTACAGACAATGCATGCAGGTGCATGCCGAATTTCCTGTTGTGTTTGCGCTTCAAGTTGCAATATTTTTTAATCTAACATAATCTCATACTGCACAGCAAATCACTGTATTTTATATTTTCATATGCTACAGTGATGAGGTGTTTCTGATTTCCCAAATAGTGTAGTAATGAGCTATGTTATGGCTTAATAGAGATGATTTTGATGTTGCAGTTAACCATCTTATTTTTGCATGGAAACAAAATGTAATCTTTTTGCAGTTCTAGATAAGGTGATACGGTAAGCTGAATTCTAAAGCTATTTTGAACATTCACAATGATTCTGGGCTGCATCAAAGGATACCTAAAGCCTCTACTCATGATGGATGCTGTGTGTAAATCACAGCAGGCTAATTGTAAGGTGGAATAATGACTGTAGAGAGTTACCTGAACTGACTTTACCATCCGGACCAAGTACCAATAACACTGTAGCCACAACAACTTGGGGTTCAGCTTGGCATTCAGTACTGCATCCAGCTTTGAAGCCCTCAGCATAAGAAAGACAAGGACCTGTTGGAGCGGGTCCAGAGGAGGGCCACAAAAATGATCAGAGGGATGGAGCACCTCTCCTATGAAGAAAGGCTGAGGGATTTGGGGTTGTTCAGCCTGGAGAAGAGAAGGCTCTGGGGAGACCTTATAGTGGCCTTCCAGTACTTAAAGTGGGCCTATAAGAAAGATGGGGACAAACGTTTTAGCAGGGCCTGTTGCGGTAGGACAGGGGGTAATGGTTTTGAACTAAAAGAGACTAGACTAGATATAAGGAGGACATTTTTTACGGTGGGGGTGGTGGAACACTGAAACAGGTTGCCCAGAGAGGTTTCCAGATCCCTGGAAACATTCCAAGGTCAGGTTGGACAGGGTTCTGAGCAACCTGATCTAGCTGAAAATGTCCCTGCTCATTGCCAGGGCTTTGGACTAGATGACCCTTAAAGGTCCCTTCCAACCCAAACTATTCTATGATTCTGTGACTCTGTGATTGATCTGCAGAAGCAGTCTGGAGTCCTAGGAGCAGCTGTTCATGCTGAGTTCTGCATTGCCACTGCCATATGTTTTTTAACTAACTGGTTTATAGCTAGGTGTCATGTATCTGTATGTGCCGCAATTGCTGATTTGGATTGCAGTGCGTGATGCCAATGCATGGTACCAAAAGTTGGGAAATGTTGATGCACAGGGCCACACTCACTTTCTTTGTGCTCAGGGTAGAGTATGATGTAGAAGCTGCTATTCCTCTGCAACATGAGAGTGTTCTGCTCCAGTGGACCGCCTGGGACATGAGCAAGGCAAAGGAACCTTTGTGAAAGCAAGGATATGGACATTATTTTGTTAGGTTAGCCTCTTTTGGGGTTTAAAGCTAACATTTTTGCCTTTAATCAAATGTATCTAAGCTTGCTGACGCTACTTGTCACAAGGTTTGTCCCTAAGCTCTTCTTGAAGATAGTGGGAGGATTGCTGGAGTAATAACCACATTTGAAAAAAACAAGTTTTCACTGTCATTTACTGAGGAAACAGGTGTGGTGGTTTAATATGTTACTAAATCCCCTGCTGCCAGAGGTAGCAGCCTTTTTACAGAGTCAGCAGGGTGGTATGCATATGTTAGCAACTCCACTCTTAGTCCAGCTCTGTAGCAGTGCAAGCTAAGATGCTGAACTATGAATGGGTGTTTTAGGGGCAGGAACACGTACTCTGCTTCCCTAACTCTGCTAGAGGTCTGTCAGTAATGTAGGAAGGGGGTGGACAGCTATGGGGTTAGTGCCTTAAAGCCAGGGCTTGCCTGTCAGATATGGTCGTGAGGTCAAGATTTGTATCAGAAGCTACAATATTGTGCAATTCATTAATAACCTTTATTTACCACTCATTTGAAGTATACGTTGGTATGTCTGGCATGTCCAAGTTAGTACCTGCTGCCTAGAAAGCTATCCTGATTGCATACAGATTTAAAACACCACATTGACAGTCTAATTGTCATTGAATCCACCACCTTCTTAATTGTACTCTTTCCGTATTTTTCATTGCGATTATGGATGCTTGCATGTTCGTACAATACAGATACTGAATAGCATGCTATGAAAGGCAATCCTGCGTTTTAATAAGTATACACAGAAAAAATATTTTTTTTTAACTGGATTTAAAAAATATATAGTTGTAACAAAGTAAAATGAGTTCAGGTTCATCTGTGAATGGATTGTTCCCAAGTCTGACTTCTTTGGTCTCTGGGCTTGATGTAGATGCAGTCAGACTTTCATACTTTAAAGAAATATTCCTTTAAGGGATAATACTATGAGCATTACAGTGCTAGAAATTATTTTTATTACAGAAATATTTGTATTACCTGTTCTCTGTCATATCAAATAAAGACTATATGAAAATGTATTTCTATCTCACATGCTAACATGTAAGCAATCATGGAATGCTTTGTTGAGAGAGAATTGAAATTTGGACATAGTGATTGCCAGATAAATTGTGAAGGTGAAGGGGGAGTATACGAGGGAGTAACATGCAGCATAAAATAAGAAGACTGTGAGCCAGTGGTTTGGAGACAACGGGACATGTATCAGTGTAGATGCAACTGTACATGTGAAAAAGCTTGACTTCTACTTTTGAACAGTTGTAGCAAAAGAACAAAGTCAAAGAAGGATATTAATAGAGAAATAGAGACTGAAAGGAAGGTGCCATACATCCAGAAACCACTTAGGAAAAAATGGGGTTTTTAAATTGTTATGAAATTAATTTAAGTAATAGAAGGGATTTTCCCTGGAGCAACATGAAATTGCAGTGCTTTCTGTGGCACTGCAGAAAAAAGGGTAATGATTTAGGAATTCTACAGAATTAAAATAATCAAAATGGGAAGTGAACCTGATGTGAGGATTTCTATGTAATTTGTCTTTTTGTGCTGCTCTTCCTTTGCCAGCTGGAGCTTTAAGTTATATACACACATACCTCTTCCTTAACTTGCATTGTGTGCTAAACTGGGCCTTCTCTTTTCTTTAAAAATAAGGGCTTAGTTTGGAATATCAGGGTGAAATGTCAGTCTTTGCAATTTGGTTAGTTTTTATGTATGTCTTTTGCTTGTCCTTATGTGTTTAAATGAGAGATCTCTGAGCTCAGGCAGAAATATGTTCTTGACAGTTTTACTTTAAAAGGAAAAATGCCTTTCTGTGGGGTCTTTGAAGCAAATCTATCTAATGTGTAACTGAGTATCCTTTGCCTTCTACTTTCATCATCAGATATATGTCACACATTCTAAGAATCTAGGACGACCTAAATTCCTTCTATTATGTGTGTTTGGTATATCAAGAAGTCCTTCATTAGATGAAACTAGTGGGGTTTTGATGAAGTCGACTGGAAGATTTGCCGAAGCGCAGGTTGCCCATTAGAAGTCCCTGAAGGTATGTTACCATTGCAGCTGTGACCTGGGTCCAAGAGCTGATCTCAGCATGCAGGTGATCCAGGTCTGCTTGTGAGCGTTCATATTGCAGGGCTGCAGTCCACTGACAGCATGTGGCCATCCACGCTGAGGCTGCCAGAGCTGGGTTTGCAGGTGGCTTTTCTATAGCACAGGTACAGGTTCTTATGGCCTCACTGAACTGAGCGGCCCTGCGATGGTTTTTCTTCCAAGTTGTGAGAGTCTCTGAACAAACTGGTGTTGAAGTGGTATTCTTGGCTTGTGCAGGAGCGTTGCTGCTCTGTCTGTCCATTCCAGCTGTGCCAGCACCCAACACACTCCGATGACCATTTTCTGCTTCTGGCCATCCTGTTACTGCAGCCAGAAAGACATAGAAGCGTAGTGGTACAGGAGCCTCAGAAGATGGAGTAAGTTTTAGCAAGATGGTCATATAGTTTGGGTGAAGGTACAACAAGGTGGAGAGAGATATTGCATGAAACAATGACTGCAGGTTCTCTACACGGGGAGCTGAGCTGCTAATGCAGATTGCAATACTGGTATTCTTGACCAGTCTCATATTGCCTCTGTTCTTGACTATTCCTGTTCAGTCACACACCTCTTTCTGAAGAGATTTAAGCTTTGTATATATTCAGATGGATGGCTGCTTAAACAGATCAGTTCCCCAGACTGTCCTTTTGTTTGTGCTCTACCAAGTGGTTACAGTATTATGCATCCCTGGAACAAATAAACCATGATAATTAGAACTTGTACCTAAGGAAGTAGATCTAACTGGAGCTTTTTGAGAATCTGCTATGAATGCTAGTTTGCACTAGTCTGCCAAGAGCTGTTGTTGATCAGATTGATATCATCAAGGAAAACATAGGTGTTCTGTATGGAGTTGGCAGTTTGAGAGGTGTTTGCTCTTTTGGGTGCTGTGTTCTTTGGCGTATGCTGCAGTCACTAAGCATTAGGCCTAGAGCTTTTGTTATGCAATTGCAAGGGAACTGCTGATTTCTATGCCCATTACAGAGAGTTAAGAAAGTACTGTTGTCATCACTTAGGCTACTTCCAAGCAAGCAAGGAAAATAAGGAATGCTTTGTGCTTCCACATCTCTGCATGGCAGGAGGAAGAAAAGCTGCTACAATGGAGATGCATGATGCTGTTAAACACTTGGCCATTTAGGTGCTTTTGGTTTTATGGGATTAGAAGAACTGATGATAATTCATGAAAATTTAGAACAAAATCTTCTTCTTTCTTATCCCATCTCATGTCCATATAATGAACAACTCAAGAAAAAAAAAAAAAAA
>RSEF01000001.1:194672082-194701147 GCA_003993805.1 Himantopus leucocephalus | reverse complement strand
GTATCATCTGCAAATTTACTGAGGGTGCACTCGATCCCCTCATACAGATCATTGATAGAGATATTAAACAGAACTGCCCCAAATACTGACCCCTGAGGAACACCACTTGTGACTGGCTGCCAACCGGATTTACCTCCATTCACCACAACTTTTTGAGCCCAGCCATCCAGCCAATTTTTTACCCAGCGAAGAGTGCACCTGTCTAAGCCATAAGCATCCAGTTTCTCTTGGAGAATGCTGTGGAAAACAGTGTCAGAGGCTTTACTGAACTCCAGATAGACAACCTCCAGAGTTTGATGGGAAATTGTGAAGTTTGCATGTGTGACTTTATACTTTTGAGAAGGATTTTTTTTTTTGCAATAATGCAGACTATATGTATAGATACTGATAAAAGTATCTATAAATGTATTTTTCATTTCATAAAAAAAAAAATAAGCATTCCTAGAGCCTGTATTTGGCCTTTAAGAAAAAAAAAAGTTTAACTACTTAAAGCAGTCAAGTTTGATCAGCATATGTTTGCTGTATGTTTGCTATATATACAAATATACAGTTTTCTTGGAATTTCTCTATTAACTTTAAAAAAATCATTTTAATTTCAGCAAAAAGAGATTTTATGTTTGTGTGTCTGGCAGACATTACAATCCAGACTAAGCTCATTCAATTCAGTCACTGCAAGTTAGTTATCTCACCTACACTGACCACCTGAGCTTCCTCAGTAAGGGTCTTTAGGTGTTTGCAGAGATCAAGACAGTGTTCAAAGGAGGAACAGCAAGCTAGCCTTGGAGATGCTTTTCTCTCTGTTGACTGCATGAGGATTGTTTCAGTTTAGATATCTAGGTTTTGGGCAACCAGATTTCTGTGAGATGAATCTCACCATCGCTCATTTTTCATTTTGTATTCTTTTATCTATAAAACAGCTCTGGATTTTAGGCAACCTTGAGTCTTTTGGTTCTCTCATTTGTATCACTGGGGGAGCCAGTTGTCTCTTCTTTTGACCACATCTGTATAACCTGTTACTCTAGTAATTTCCACTGCATTCAGCAATGTGACATTAGAATGTTTTACAAGATTAAATTCTCATAAGTAGTTAGGATTAAAGTGAAGACAGTGGCTGCCCTCCTTTTTATGGATCTCAAAAACCTGATTGATTAGAGTTGGATTAAGTGACTAAAAATCATAGAATGGTTTGGGTTGGAAGGAACCTTTAAAGATCTCCAAGAATGGAGACTCCATAACCTCTCTGGGCAACATGATCCACAGGTTGAACACCCTTAGAGTAAAGACATTTTTTCTCCTGCTTGAATGCATCTTGTAATTCAGTTTGTCCCCGTTGTTTCTTGTGCTTTCACTGGGCACCTCTGAGAAGGGACTGTCTCCCTCTCATTACACATATTTATACACATTGTTAAGTTTCCCACCTGAGCCTTCTCTTCTCCAAGCCGAACAACCCCATCTCTCTCTCAGCCTCTCTTTATATGTCAGATGCTCCAGTTCCTTCATAATCTTTGCGGCCCTTCACTGGACTTGACCTTGGAAAACTGTTTTCCATCCAGTCAGCCCCCAGTCTGTACTTTTGCATGGGGTTATTCCTCCCCAGGGGCAGGACTTTGTTGAATTTTATTTGCTTTCTGTCAGCCTATTTCTCTAGCCTGTCAAAGTCCCTCTGAATGACATCACACCCATCTGATGTATCAGCCACTCCTCCCAGTTTTTTATGATCTGCAAACTTGCTGAGGGTACACCCTGTCCCAGCATCCAGGTCTTTAATCGGCAAGGTTAAACAGTATTGGCCCCAGTACTAGTATACCCATGAGGTACACCATTAGTGACTGGCCTCCAGCTGGACTTCATACTGGATCACAGCTTTAAACCCAGTCATTCACGCAGTTTTCAATCGATTACATTGTCCGCTTATCTAAATCCATAATTCATCAGGCATGATTTCATCTTTGTAACTCCGTACTTACTCGTACTTACTGTCACCTTTTTTGTCCTTCTTGTGTTTGGAAATGGTTTCTAGGGTTATTTGTTCCATCACCTTCCTAGTCATTAAAGAGCGGCTGACCTGCCTGTAGTTCCCTGCATCCTTCTTCTTACCCTTCTTGAAGATAGGCATGACTTTGTAATGTAGACTGTGAAATTCTGCTTCAAAATACGTTAAGCAAATTAGAAAATGCTAGTGAGAAAGCAAACTGAAGCCATGTTAGTCAATTCTGATAATCCCTGAAAGCACGTAATGTCACTACAGCAAAAAGCTCTCACTTCTTTGTACCTTTAGGTTAACACATAAGTTATCGATGCTGATTTTGAAAGCTGTACTTTGCATACAGTTTTATATTGAGATCCTACCTACTTGATGGGTATGATCTTAATTACATGAGACTACAGCACCTGGGCTGCTGGAAGCAAGGTTTTTTCATTCTCCCTCTATCCTTGTTTGAGAGACATCTGAGATTCCTACTGTTGTACTTCCATCACAAGGCTGTTGTGTAAGACAAGGGCCATTTGTGTGGTCTGACATTTGCCCAAAACAAGTAGAAAATTCCCCATTTAAAGTAGAAAGGGAACGAAAAAATCACCTTTTTTTGAGTAGTTGGCTTTGTTAGCTAATTGTATTTTGTGTTTAATATTTGGATTTTTTAATATAAACCAGAAAACATTTCACAGGGTTTCTTGTATTTAAAAACACAAACTAGTTTATTTTAGTATGTATGAAAGAAACCAAAAGCAAAAAAAATGGTACTGGAAGCTACTATGCAGGCTTCATAAAAATTATCTGTAATTAGTCAATAGAGAAACTGATAAATACCTGCGAAAGTTCTTGCAACTGAAACAGCCAGTGAGATGATAAAATAATAAACTCTGTTGTTCTAGGTGTTGATTATTGTGTTTCTTATAGTAAGGCTCTGAAATGCCATGCCGGGGCCCCTTATGTAGTGCACGAGTAAATCTCCTTCAATTTTTATTGCTGCTTTTTTTGTTCTCGGACCTATTTTTCTATGTGTCTGGAATGATTACCGTCATCTTTGTGTGCAGATTGTATGTGTTTTAAAGATGGATTTTTATGTTCTCCTACCATCACTGCGTGGCAGGAAACAAGCCTTGCTTTATTGTAGGCTCAAATTAATCTAAAAAACAGTGAAATTGTGACAGATTTGAGGTTCTTTCCATACCCTCCATGACCTTCGTGCAAGAGAATATGGTGATTCTCTTGCATGCACTGTCATGTACTATTAAAACATCACTGCTTTTAAAATGAACTTGAACAAACATGAAATGCCGAGATAGTTTAATTGGTGCCAGAGGTTAATGTGAAGTTTATTTTGTGTGTGTATGTGTTAGTTACATTAACTGTAACACGACCAAAAGGAATGAAGAAAACCAAAGAACACGTTGTTCAGATTCATCTTACGTAGAGCGGTTTCTTCACTGCTTTTGCCCGGATGTCTGTCACAGTCAGACAGATCTGTTTATTCTCTAATATGTGAGTAAACAGTGAAAATAGGATTTTCCAGCAAATAGCTGTTACTGGCTCAATCATTCACATACTTATGTGTATGAATAGCTTTAACACCCATAAGAATACTAGGCTGAAAAAAGTCACTCATGTAAGTGTTTGCAGGGCTAGAATGTATGGAAGGGGAACTCACCTGAAGCACTGCAGAAGGGAGCAGCTAATACACAGATCTCAATTTTCAGATGAGCCCCATATTCTTCATCTTTTATTCTTTTGCGAGATCAAGATGTTGAATGGTTTAGTAAATAGAATACAACTATGGATACAGTCAGAAGTGACTCTCCTAACACATTTCTCAAGCTAATGAGGTGTGCCAAAACAGAAAAAAAAAATGTATTTTTTATTTCCTAATACTCATCTAGATTTTTGTATTTAGCACATTGTTACAAGTGATACACTTTTTTGTTTCGTTTTTGGTCTTCTGCAAAGCGAGGAAACCAGGCTTTTGTTCATTTAATTTCTTTTTTAGATCATGCATTCACTTTAGAATTCATTATTGTGGGTGCTATACATGCTACATGTTTGTGTGTTGTAGGTAGGTATCTGTGGGTGTGTATGTAAAGCATGAGTTTAAGGGAATTAATTTTTAAAGGGTTAGATTTTTTTGGTGTGCTTTTCCTGTTAGGACATCAAATCTCTGTTTTGTGGAGTGCCTTCTTACCTTTAAAGTGGGTGGCTGGTGGGCTAAGGCAATTAGATGCAAGGTAGCGCCTCACAAGTGATCAAAAGGAGCAAGTTGCAACATTTCAGAAAGCTCTGTCCTTCAGTCACATTAGTGTCCTGGCTGGTGGGTCTGATGGAAAGGAGCCTTAACAGAAAGCTTGGGTATCTGTAGGCTTTTGTTTTTCTTGGGAAGCATTGTAAGGCTGGAACCTTTATGACCTCTTTAAATGGTTGCCACAACAACTCCTGGCTTCTATCAGGAATCATTTTCATGTTGTTAAAAGTGATGTGATTTGTGTCTACATCAAAGTGTGTGTTCCTCGGTTACACTCTACATGAGGTATAAGACTCGGGCATGGAGTTGTTTCTCAGTGGAAATAACATGCAAAACCCACTTTTCGGAATAACGGCCAGATTTACACTCTAACACACTGATTTATACCAGCAAGGAATGAGCATAAGGGTTTACTTTTAGCATCAGGAGACAGCATTGCAGCCAAACACAGCAGTCCTGCTCTCTCTCCACCGCTGATAGGTGCCACTGCGCTGCTGCCTCCCTTACGCTGGCACAAGCATTCTTACAGCTGTGCCATGAACTCTGGGTCAGGGAAATCAACCAAATTAAAATGACACAATTTCTTTCTGCATTTAGTTCTACGACAGATCAGTTCCCTAGAGCGGTTCCTTACATGGCCACACAACCACTTGTGCCAGCTCCAGGGAGGGGACAGAGCACAGACTGGGACTGAGAGCCCATGGGGGAACAGGGAGTTCCTGATTCCTTAGGCAGTGCTTAGTCTGTACTTGCTGAATGCATAGGTGAAGCCATGGCTCAGGGATGCATTTTCAGTCAGTTTAAGCCAATCTGAGACCCAACACTAAAACAGATACTACCTCCTTCACGTCCCTGCTCTCAGTGACACATTCCTGTCCTACCCTGTTTGCATATTGCTTCAGGCTGCCTGTTTGATGCAGCAAACATCCACACATTCATCTCAAAGATACAGTGCCAAGAGGTAGGGCTTGCAAATCTCTCTTTTAGCAGTAGAGTCAGCTGCCATGTAACATGAGATTTGTTTTTCGATCTGCACACTCCCCTCCCTGAAAAAAAAAAGAAGGTTTAAATGTTTTGTGTGGGAGTTTGTGCTAGATTGAAGGCACACAAAATTAGATGTCTAAATGCAGGTTTCTGAATGTGTCTATTTGTCCCATTGTGGGCCATGAAGATCCAGATGGTGCAGTCGGGAATTGCAAAACTATTCAGCTGATGCAGGTGTCTTCTTTAGGATGAGCTGAATAGCTCTCAAGACACAATTGGGCAGGATTCAGTTCCCTCAGCATAGGACTGAGCGCAGTGTGAGGGGCTCCAGCCAACCTGTCTGACCTCTGTCCAACCCTGCAGAAGGGCATGGATTTCCTATCAATCCTGTGTTATATTTGCCAGCCCTCTGCAGATGTCCCAGATACCTTAAAGCATCTCAAATGGTCCTGAACACCTATCTTTAGGCAACAGAATCCTGATCCACTGACTAGATTTTCAGTGGCTGTAATGGATGCTTAGGATAACTATCTTAGGATACAGACATCTACAGTGTCCAAAGTTAGGTGAAACAAATCCCAGAAAAGGCTTTTCAAACAAACCGGTCTAATGTAGCATGAGTGTAATAAAATGCGGTAATGTCTCCCTGCATAGAGAGTCCTGGAGAGAAAGTGGATGAAAGCTTCCAGCTGCTGCTGGCAAGAACAGTAAAGGAACTGCAGTTACTAGAGCAGCAGGTCTACAGCCTAGACCATTTGTAAAGGGGCAAGGATTTGGGCTGTGGTTACAACTATGAGCTACGTATACTCACGCAGCAAAGCCCTCTGTATATAAGTTCAGTGGAGAGAACAGATAAGGGAATGCCATAGGCACCGAAAAGAGTTTTCTGCTTGGGATAAACATCACATTTTTTGCCAGAGCATTGCTCTCCACAATCTCTTTACTTGTTGGGGTGTTTCTAGTGAGCCAAGCAGTGTGGAACCAGCAGGGGCTTAATAGTGTCCAGCCCAAAGGCTTGACGTTCTCCAGGTGAAAGTCTGCGTAATGGGAGATGACAGCTCAGTGTGTTATAGCAACTTAAATGGCATTATTGAAGGTAGCAGAGATTGCCTGACATTCCTGTATTGGGAAAGGAACAGTATACCTTTTTCACTCAAGAACCATGTGCTTGGTCTTGATTTACTGGCAGAATGGGAAGTTTTAATTGTGTGTTTTGGGAAACTGTATGAACTGATTTCTCTTGTGCGGGCTGTGGGAGTCTGCTGCAGTTTTGGATAAGGTTCACGGGGAATCGCTCTTGGAATCGCTCCCTGTAGGAATTGTAGTGGGAGGCAGGTAGAATGGAACCATTAATATGTAAAACATGACCCTGGAGATCTGCAGTATATTTCACTTTACTTCATACAGTGAAATATTATTATTACCCATATTATTATTATCCATATTATTATTATCCATAATAGTATTATTATTATCATCCATATTGTAGATTTATTTCAGACAGCTAAGGAGAATTAATCCTCAGCTTTTTACATAGGTTCTTCCAGTTCTGAATAAAGACTTGAATTTTCTGTAAGATGAAAAATAAATCCCGATGCATAATGTGAACATTAAAAAAATCATAGAATCATAGAATCATTATGGCTGGAAAAGACCTTTAAGATCATCAAGTCCAACCGTTATCTAACTCTACCAGGCCCACTTCTAAACCATGTCCCTGAGCACCATATCTAGATGGCTTTTAAATACATCCAAGGATGGCAATGATAACTTTGTGTGGGTGTGGTACTGTGAGCATATTTATTCACATTTATGTTGCTGATGTGACGTGCATCTCACTGGTGAGCACCTGGTATACATATCCATGCTGTTCTGTGGTGGCAGAGCAGCACAAAAAATATGGACCAGGTCTTCATCTTAATGAACAGTCATTGCTCCATTTGCTTCAGCTAAGCTGCAGAATGGGACTGATTTTGAATATGGAGTGAATGCGATGTACTCAATGAACTGTTTAACTAAGCGCTCAGGCCCTGTGCATTCCTACCTAAGTTTGTGTGTGTGTATCTATGGGCACTTACATATACGTATGTAATTCTCTTGTTTAAGGTATATACAGAGAGAGAGAGAGACTTGCAGTATAGAGACATATTTATGTCCCATGTCTGTAGGATCTCATATTAAAGAGTTTTCCATGAAAGTAGTGCGTCTCAATTTTCTTTATACATCTAACAATGTACAAAGAAAGCTGGCTTAAGTTCATCAGGTGAAATGCATGTGGCTTATTGAAAATATAGGATACATAGCTGTTGGGAAGAAATCCAGATTACTCCCAAAACTTACATGAAAAATATAAATCTGCATGGTCAAAAAATTTCGAGTCAATCTTTTGTACATATCAGCTGTAAATTTCTTTAGCATTAATAATATTCTCTGTGTTCCACACAAATCATCCGTAATAAATTGGTGTTAACATTAGCAGCTATACTGCATTGTTGGCTGATAATTGCACTTCACACTGCCTATTGGGCAGATTCAAATCGTAGAAATGAATGCTGGAGTTCACTGTTGGTGTTTGAAATATTGTGCTTAAACACCAGGAATGGAGGGAATGGTAGAAATTATAGTCTCTAAAACATAAATGTGTATAATTTTTCATCTCTTGTTAATATTCTGGCAAAGGTTAAAGCATATAAATATTATACTTACTACAGTCAAAAGATTTATACCTTATTGAGTATGTCTTTGAAAGAGCTCTAAGTACTGTAAGCTGTTTGCTTGACACACCATTTAGATTTCGTAGGGAGATAATGGAAGTTTTCACATACTGTTCTCTTATTGACCTGAATACTCTAAATTTCTTGACTGTAATGTGTCAAAACTTTTTCTGTATTGACTCAAATATAACTTTCCTAAACATTTCTGAGATCAAATTCTACAGCAAGGGGAAGAATACTCAAGCAAATCAACTATGCCTCCTGCTGCCTGTCACTCGTGTCTCTATGGAGGAGAGAGGGACTGAATGTTTGGGCATAGCTCCTAGGGGATATAAAAGGATGCAAAATATTTTTCCCATTATAAGAAGCTAATCATTTTGCCATGCTGAATTCAGTATATTTAGTCCATAAAACCTGCTATCCTAGACTTCAAATTTCACACTGAAAGATTCTCATTTTATGGGAGGAGATGATAAAAAATCTTACAAGTACTTGAAGCTATAAAACTGAGTAATATCATCGTTTAAACACTGTACTTATTGGTCGTGTTTTTTCATTGATATATGATGCTTACTTAAATATACACCGTTATTTAGTTTTTGTTTCAGAGGTCTTATACTGTTTTGGGAAAAGTGATAATAACATTTTTGTAAAACAATATATTCATTTTGATTTCTGAAATACTTTAGGTTTGTGTATATACCTTATAAAAATATCTTTAGATTATACTAATGACATAGCATTCAAAACATTGTTAAGTCTATTTCCTTGTATCTAACCATCATATCAGACTTAGTTCTCTTTCCATCATGCTACATTATGATTCTTTCTTTAAAAATTTTTTACAAAACTTCCACAGGATACTTTGTTACTACTGACTTTATATGTGATTATAGGGGTTTTTTTGTGTGCCAACCATAGACAAAACATTCTTATCCAAAATATTAAATATTAGATTGCAGAGAGCATTCCATAATTCACAGGAAAATTTCACAGTAAGTTTTAAATTATTTATACTAATATGAGTTTGTTTTTTGTGTTTTTTTGTCAAACTGTGGGTTTGCTAGAACACCAAGTGAAGGGACATATTTTATCATCAAATCTGATTTGGTGTAAGCAGAAATTTAGATTTGGCAAAAGTGTATCAATTACTGCTACTCCTTTTCTTTTGATACCAAAACTGATATAGGAAACCACTATTTTAATTCCGGCTCAAACTTACTCTGTTTTTTCAAATGGTTTTCTTTTCACCTCTAACACTCCTTTCTTGTGTCACATTTTATTATGATTTACTGCTCTGGAAAAATGATCTTCTGGCATACTGTTGAAAGCTAATGAGGAAGCTGCATTTTAAATCAAGTCCAAATCAATTCTATCAGATCAACATTAAGACAGAATTATGGAGGACAGTAAAATTTAGAGTCAGCCTGAAAGACAGTCAAATATGTGAGATATTAAAAAGTTCTAAAGAGAGTATTAAAACTGTAAGTATGGTACAGTGTGTGCACAAAAGAGGTGAATGGTCTTAATAGTTCCTTGCAGAGTAATTGTTTTATATTGAAAAGTGGCAGGTAGGACCATCAGTGAGCTGAAATTATTTTCTGTGTAACATCAAACTATGCTATCTTTGGGAAACACAGACCAGAGAAAACAAGTATTTGAGGATTTGGTTAGATCTGAAATGTACAGTGATTCTCCTTTGCTAAAATGAAGTCAACCCTCCTGCTTGCCAGATGATGAGTATTAAATAGCTACCTAGTTAGAACAAACAAACAATCTATTTCAGAACTCATTGCTTGATAAGCCAAATCAGTATTATTAATGAAATTCCTTAATTATTTTGTCACTGATCCCTGGTTTCACCACAGCTTCTTTTCACCATCTCTTTTAGCATGAATGACTACATAGATGGCAGAATCACACAATATGTAAGGACTTCCCTGATGATATATTCCAGTCTGCCTGCTCAGGGACTTGCCCAAGCCAAGTCTGCCTTTGTATGTTATGTCTGCACAATACTCTTCTCTAGATATTCTAGGCTTTTTCTCGAAGAAGGCTTTTACAGTCAATATATTAGTACTCAGACAATGGAAAGCTGGTGTTATAAAGCCAGCCTTGCTCAGCACTATAGGCTATAAGAAGAGACCACATGTTTACTTTGAAGTTGAAAGGTAGTATAGCCATAAATGGATATGCTTAAACTGTAAATGTTATTCTGGAATATTTCCAGCATTATATATATCTATCTGTGAGTAATACTTAAGTGTAGTGCAAATCAATATGTTGTTATGCAAAACTTCCATGCACTTCTACATAACATTTCTTTTATTCAGATCTTGTTTTGTACTTGGTAAGGAAGAAAAGAATTAACCTGAAAGGTTATAACTTTCCTATACAATATACTGTCCAAATCTCATTCTCCAGCAATTTTTGAGTGGCTTAGCTCCAAGATCTGTTAGGAAGAAGAAGTTTAAACATAGTCTGAATGGAACTCCAGGCCCATGTTCATGCCATGAGGTTTGCCACCCTGGTCTCCAATACATTTAAATAAATGCTGTTCTTCCGCTTACCAAAATGTAACTCAGAGAAGGCAATGCCCTGTGAGGTCACTGGTGTGAAAACTGGCTGTGAAATTTGTCTGACACATATTGCTGGCACCCCTCCTTGTCTCTAGATGTTGAATAATGTTCAAGGAAACCTTCAAAATAAAGGTTGGAGGACTTGGCCTGTGTTAGATGTCTGTGTAAGCAGTTACTGTATTTACCGAAAGAAGGGCAGGTCATCACAGACCAGAGAGAAAATGGTTTCTATGGCTACAAATGGGTAGGAAAGAGAGAGACAAGTGTATCCAACAACCTGTAGAGTGCACTGTGGAAAAACACTGAGAGAACACAAGAAAAAAATTACCCTCCTCATTTATTTCCCACTTGCCAAAAATAAACCTTTTTCATCTCCAGAGCAACACAGTCCCTTACTGAGCCACTCAAGACAGAGCTTAATGACCTAGCTCAGGAATCAGCAATCAGCAAGGCTGAGTAGGCTTAGCAGAGCATCAAACTGGTAAAGCTTTGACTCTGGCAGGGCTGAGCCTTGTGGCATTGCCATTTGCGCCATGGAGATGTACCGTGTGTCTTGCCCCCATGTTCACATGCCAAGGCACATTAAGGTATCTTGGTGATTGTACATTGAAATATCTGTCAATAAATGAACAAGGAGACTACAATATAGGCCTCTTTAATGTAAGCATAGAATAGAGCAAATGTGTCTCCGTTGAACAAGTAGGTTTTGAGACAGTACACTCTTAGGTTTCATTTCACTGTTACCTCCCATGTTCTTTAACATAAAGACTTTTATCAAATCTTATCCTGAAAGTTGCTCATTAACTAGGAAGTGAAAAGAAAATGCTTTCCCATGGTTACGTCATACTGTATTAGGCTCACTATCCTTCCAAGAAGCTATTCAGTGAGTATGTGAAGAGGTGAAGAACAGAGCTATTGCTCATATTTCAGCAGTTAGGAAATCTATAACCTATGTGAATTTGATAACATGAGATCAGAATCATGTCCAAAGGATTAGAAATATGTTTGGACAAAGACTTTTCAAGGTCAGAATATGTCCTCTTGAAATGTTTAGGTCAAAGTGCTTAAAAAATACTTACTGTGAGACCTCCTCTGGACTGCAGCACCCAGTTTTAGTCAACAGTTTTTGAAGGGCTCCACCATAGCAGGTGGAGAGAGGGGCAAGAAGCCTCTGCTTTGTAGGTGGAGATTTATGAGCTTTTGTCATGGAATAGCAATAAGGCTTTCTGTCACAATAGGGGACAGGAGGCAGCTGTCTGGAAGATCGCTTTTAGTGAGATTTCCTACAGATTCAAACAGCAGAAGAGAGATCCCAGATCGTTCCTGGTGTGAAACTTGCTGAAGAAGACTGGGTGAGTTTGGACTAGAGAACCTTAAAACCAAAGTGAGAGACATTGGGTTACCCTACTACTGTATTACCCTCTCTGTCATTCCTGGAATGGGCCCCCCAAACCCATGGGCCTCAGTCTCCAGCATGTCGCTGCATCCTACAAGGAGTAGGGTTCCTAACAGGTAGCAAAAGTACTGTCAGATTTAGTGGGGGAAAGAAAATAAATATTTTGAAGAGCCATTAAATCAGTTTAAAAATAACAAGTTTAACACCCCAAGCCAAAAGGAGGAGGTAGGAGATGACAGCTCAGCGCTGTGTCATCAACATCGTTGGGATTGCTGCAGGCTGAGGCGAGAGGAGTTTTCCCAGCAGCTTCCCAAGCGCCCCCAGTTGTGCTGCAGCCTGGGGAACCGCTCTAGTTTGTGTGTCAGTGATGTTATCAGCTGCAGCGGGCAACACGCGGGAAGCTGAGGTCGTGTCCCAACAGGCAAGCACTATGCAGCAACCTTTCAAGAAAGGGTGGGAAACACCTTTCTTTAAAGCTGAGAAACGTTTGTGCGAGCTGGCATGTTAAAACTGCTGTGGTTGCACCTCCACACATTTCTGCACAAAATCTAAGGCAAAAAATGTAAACTGAAGACCACAGATACCCAGGCCTTCTCCTGCCTGTATGCGATAGCCAGCAGATTCAGTGGGAGCTGGACTCAAGTTGACAAAAAACATTGCCTCCCTGGCCCTTGGGAGAAAGATGAAGGATTTTAATTTCTGAATACATGTGGGAGAATGGTCATGGAAATCTCGATCAAGGATTTTTCAAAAGCCTGAGTGAAGCCAAATAAGCTTCAACTTGGCATGTCAAAAAACAGACTTTGGTATTTGAAGGTCAATATGTAATTTTCAAAAAGAATCTTGCCAAACCTATTATAAATAAAGGGATTTTTATGTAAATATGCCTCTTCACTTATCAAGACATTGCAGTATTCTGCTAGTACATCAAGGCACCGAATAATAGCTAAAACAGTAATCTCTTTTCAAGATGAGTAAAATGTGAACCATACATAAATAAATCAGTTGTTAAAATTTGTTGTGTGCTAAAAACATAAATTTAATTTTAAAGATGTAATTTTTCTACTGAAAATTTTCATTTAATTTAACTACTTATTTCAAAGCATAAGTGAAGATTCCATGCATATGCAGAGAGAATGAGGGAGAGAGAAATAATGTGTTAGAAGTAATGTACTATCAAGAATTAATTGTCATAATTTCACAGTCACTTCTGTCCCCTGTCCCTCTGCTTTATGTCTGTTGAGCTTCTCTCTTGGGAAACTCACAGTGGTTATATTACTCTGGAGTTTCAATTCTGCTCTTCATTTCAGAAGTACTTTCCTGTACTTAATTTTGATATTTAAACAGATTTCTCACATCTTGACTTAAATCTTTTAGGGAAGTTTTGGCTTCTCCCAATTTATTTATGTTTTCTTCTTGCAATATGCATTGTGTTCCCATTGAACATAGGAATTTGAGATAAGAATACAGGAATATAATATAATTGCTGCCTTAGAAATACACAGTTATGTTCCATAGGATATGCCTCAAGTCAAACTGATATAAAAAAATAACACGTTAACACAAAAATATTTCTTTCCTCAGCAGAACTAATATCTTTGAAGAGTTGTTTACAAGGCTTGTCTTAAGACAAAGTTACAGTGATTTAAAAAGGAGCCCATTTTGCCCTTGTCTGTATCCACAATTTTGTATGTTTTCAGTTTTTTACTCTGCCCTTCCTGAGCAGGACTAAATCACCTGCAAAAGGTTATAGGTTTGGCATAGCTTAAAAAGGATCAAAAGCACCACAAAGGAGTTTCTCTGGTCAAATAATATTAAAAGTTAAGTATTTGAGATTACCTGGTACAATTACTCTGAAATGAATTAAAAGTAAATGTTAAATGAAGCAGCCTGACATTTGTTCTCCTCCAGTCAGTTGAGCATTTTATTTGTTGCATTGCCAGAACAGAAAAGGAACCAAAATTCAAGTCTGTGGAAGTGAATTCTTAATAAAGAAAAACAATTCAATCACTCTGGCATGGAGTTAAAAGAATAGTTTTCCTATAAGTGCTCAGTCAGTTACAGCAAGAAATCCAGTTGATAAAATGGAAAAGCTGTTCCGTTTTGTTAGAGTAGGTTTTGCAAATAACAACAACCTCTTTAATCCCTTTTACATACGTTTTCCTCTTAAGGCTGTAAAATGTGAGATTTATGAGTCTGGATTGTCATCTGAAATGGAGGGGAATTCTTTGCAAAGACAGCATTCAACAGTTAGAGATAAGAAGTTCACCTACTTCAAAAGAAATTTGCCAATTTGACACAAATAACAATTTCAAATTCATTATGAAAAGATAGAGGCCTCAATTTCAGATGGCACCCACTCATGCGCTCGGGTTTTAAGCATGGGAATGATATTGCAAGCACTGAAGAAATATTAGGCACATATGAGGGAGTTTGCCAGTAATGGGCTCTAAATTAAAATAAGATTTAAAGAAAGGGAAATTGGTATATTCTTTTCCCAGAATAAAGGAATTTCTTAAAATAGTAATTAAGCAAGATAATATTTTGATTGTAAGTATATTTTACTCCTGGCACCTATTCTATTGGAAAGTCTTTCATTTGTGACATCACAATACACTTTTCTGTTATTACTCATTAGTTTCAAGACTGAGGCTGAGTATACCCCCTGACCCTCAAATTTAATGCTTTGTCTGATTAGGCTTTAAATGACGGTAGTTTTCCTACGAGCTAATATGTGTGTAGCACTGCTTTAAATGTATAAACCAGAAGACAGTCCCATATGGGATAGTAACTAAGCAAGTGGAGCTAAACCCGTTATTCTGTGAGACAGGGAAATGAACCTCGCTTCAGTTCAGCTGGAGCCTGGGTTTTGGGAGAAGTTGTCTGGCGCCACAAAACAAATGAGTAAGCAGAGACCTGAAGACTTATTAAGTTTATTTTAAGAATGTGTTGCCAGAGATCTAATAAATTCACTTACTGCTGCAGGCCATGCACGCATGAAGCCTTACTAAATCCAGGTGGTGTTTTTTTTTCCTTCAGAGGGAGGTGCAGGGTGTGGAACCTTAGGAAAAGAGGTATTCTGCTTTAGGTAATATGGGCATTGTTTAATGATAGACATGACAGCTTGAGTGGTATGTTTGGGTTTTGTCTGTTACTACTCACGAGGAAGTTTAAATTATTTTTCTGATGCGAAGTTAGTTTGTGCACGTGAAGTTAGTTTATTAGCAAAGTGCTAATTAGTTTAATGATAATATGCAAATAACTTTATAATAAGAGAATATTTTTTCTAGTCCAAATAGATTTTTTGTTGTTATATTTAGTATTCCAAAGATTAGTTTTAAAGTGTTTGAATTTGCAAGTTTACTGTATTACTGGCTGTATCTTCAAGTTTTCTCAGGACTCTCCTTTGTGCATGCATGAAAACCACGTCACTGGACTTTAGTTAGCCATCTAGACTGGTGAGTTTAACACTATCCCGTCATATTTAATGGAGTGGGCCAAATCTTTCCAGAGGGTAGTCTAGCTGTTCATATCAGATGTACCTGCAGTTCCTAGAAATGCAGTTCTTTTCATTCATTGTGCCTAGCTTGCTAGCTTAAATTAAGCATAGGTCTTTTACATGCTAAAATAAGGTTATATGAATCCTACCCTTAAGTGGCAGGTCTCTTGTCTTCATCTTTTGTGGAACAGGAGCCAGTTGATTATTTTCCTGTGCATTGGGCCTTGAGCAAAAACATACTGTGTTTTGCCAGAACTGGTTATTCACTGGAACTGTTGAATTTGGCTGCTCTGAAATTTTTTCTGCTGAGAATATCCAATATGCAATAACATAAAGCATCATTTCAAAGTAAGGACTTATCTGTACAGTAAGAAGAAAGACTTCTGAGAACAAAGTGCTGCTAGTAGAGCAATCTACAAACAGCTCTACCTGCTGGTACCTTCCCTTTTCTGGGTCTAGTGAGACATCATGTTCTGTAGCTGCCAGCTGTCCCCTTTCAAACGCTTCCTTTTCTGTCTGACCCCTTGGTTTTGGTTTTATCTTGCTTCTCTTGAATCTGCTTATATGAGTTAGTTCTCCAGAAGTGAGGGTAAACTCCCAAACATTTGACTCTCTTCCTTCTCATTTGCTACTTTCAAATAAAGGCAATGAGCAGTGATTGCTACCGGCTGATTAGTTTAAAATAATCCCCGATAAGTGCCTAGGAAATAAGGCAATACCAACCAAGAGACAGGTGGCACACTTTTGCTTTTTTATTTTTTTGGTTACTCTTCACCTCGTAAATTCAGTACAACACCAACTTTTGCATGTGCCTGCTGCACAGAAGTTTCTTAGAGGTCTGCCTGCCAAACACTGGCCTGTTGGTGACTGCTTGACCTCAAATACTGGCCAAAATCAGGTGCATTCAACATAGCTTCAGGTTATTGTTTGTAGTGTATCCTGATCCTTTAACATGCTCGCTTTCATCATTTTTAGATGTCTTCCCCCCCCAGTAGTACATGTAGGCTGAGGGGGTTTATCCTGATTGGGAATTGTTTTGAGCAGATTCTGTGATGAATGCCTCGCTCCTGTTGACATTCAGTGAGACAAAGTATTTCTGGAAAGAAAACACAGTCAGTTCTGATTTGTAATGAGAACAGGACTGTATTAATTAGAAAATATAGTTTTTATGGAACTGGTACTTGTGTGACACTTCAATTTCCAAAGAAATATTTCCGTATAAACTGTATGATGATCCAGTAGGATTTAAATCAGATCTTTTGGTCATAGTCACCACAGTAAACTGTCTGGCTGCACTGCGAATGTTGCAAGATTTTAAAGTGCTGTAATGTCTTATTGTTGGTATGTACATAGAACAAATATTATATATCCATTCTTTTGTGAATATATTAGTATAGATATATGTATGATTCATATAAATTATATATGTTTTTCTGTCTAACGAACTTCATTATTTTACTTTTAGCCTACCCTTAATTTCGTTTAAAGTCCTTGCTCTCCTTACAGGAAAATTTAGGCTGCATCTGACATATTTTAACTGTCTACTTTAAAATGAGATTAATCAAATTCTAGAGTGTGATTGTCAGGAGAAAGTATTAGCTAAAGTGATTCATGAATCCTATTCTATATATGTTCTCCACCAAGAAATACTGAACAGTTGCTGAGTCTTTGAGCAAAGCAATAAGAAATTTTCTTACCCTGTGAAAATGTGTTGAGGTATTTTATTTTGAATCAGGACAAAAAGTCAAAAGTCTTATAAAGTTTTGCAGAATAATTGAGCATAGTCTTTTCAATTAAAAAAAAAAAAATTTACAGTTGGGTTTTTTTAGTTTTTACATTTAAAATTAGTTTAAATTTGTTACTGTATTAATATAAGAAGTTATATATACCTAAAAGACTTAAGGCAGACTGTGGAAAAAGATTAAAATTCAACATCTATTCTCTACCAATATTTTCAATAAAGAGATTAATGAAAGCCAGTCTTTTTGTGAACAACTTTGATTTTGATGGATTGGTATTTTGAGGGAGAAGAGGAGTAATACGAATATTTTTTGCCCAGTTGTACTTTGTTCAGTCCTGCTAAGAACTTTTTGGGTAGCTCAATGCCTTTCTTTTCTGTTACAGACAATGATTCAGCGGCACATACGGGTATCTGCTTAAGCATTTCAATTAGTAGCACTTCAGTAGTACCCTGAGTCCATTAAATTATTTACATATTCTCCATTGGAACTGTAGAAGTGGGAAGCATTCAGCTTTTGCAGAGCTAGTTCCTTGCTAGGGACAGAATCCCCCACAGAATCTGAAACCACCAAATGAATCTTTTGGATTCCCTTGAAATCAGTTACAAAGCCAACCACCTAATGTCTATAAAGGCTTTCAAACACACGCAGTGCTCCAGCATCTTTCTTTGGTGATTCAAACTGGGTTTCTCTTTATCCGCTTTTCTCTTTTCCTTGAAAACGCGTAGCCTCTTCGTGCAGGCAGTAGAGTGAAGGTGTCCTGGCTCTTGGTGAACTAATTCATACTGAGCTGATTTAAACTGAAATTAATTTAAAGTTATGAAATGCAGTGACTGAAGTGCCAGTGCGTGTTTGCTTCCACAGTTTCTGTAAATGAAAATCTGGTTAATCTCCTGCAGAAGAGCTGGGCATAGACTTGAATTTGGAATTCCTTAAATTAACCAGCATGAATCTCCAGGCTGTAGTTGGAGACATCCTTAGTTATGCTTAGTTGAATTTTACTAGGATCAAAATTTAATATGCACTATCTAGCCTTTACATTCGTGTCTCTTCTCTCACTTCCCCTTTTCTTTTTGTAACAAAGCAACTATACACTTTTCTTCAGATATTTTTTCTGCCACATGACTTCAAGCGTTTGCTTAGTCTGAGCCCTGGCAAATGCAGCCATTCCAACTTGTTTCTTAGGGGTAGACATAAAACAGAAGCAAAAAAAAGAGTTACAGAAACTACTGAAAGACGGAAACTGTCTGCAGTTCATTGGATACCAGCAATTACAGTCCAGGCAAGCCAAGTCCATAATGCTGGGAAGCGTGTGTTTTCTCATGAGAAGTCAGAGAAAGCATTGTTTTAGTCCCTAATCACTAGGGGCTACTTTAGGGGGTTGGTTTTGGTTGTTCTGCAAATATATTGAGTTACAGTGGCAGAGAAAGTGCAGAGGGGTGCAGAGTTCAGCAAGTTATTTTAGTGATTGGAGTCCATTATAGTACATTTGAAAAAGACTTATAAAGTGAAGCATTTTGATGGGTTTCTAATTCGATAAAATTATTAGGTTAGCTTATGCATTGTTGAAGTCAATTCAAAACATTCTGATGGCATATTTTACATGTTGGGTTTACTTATGTGTTTCACTTCTGCAAATAGTTTTTCTATATGAAATTAAGGCAGTTTTACAGGATATACCTTTTCTGATGATCTTTCATAGCAGGGGGAATAGCATATGATGTGCTGCCCCAATGCACTGAATAAAGAACAACTATTATCTGTTTTATGGGGGGGGGGGGGGTTTNTTAATAGTTTGGTAGACAAGATTTACTTGAGACCTTTGCCTTTTTAACCTGAAGCTAGAATGTACTGGGACTGTGACACAGTATAGCAAATCAGAGTTGTTGAAACTATTGGTCTTGAACTGAGCATATAATATCTTCTATATATTTATTCTGACTAGCAGAATCACCTAAGATTATATGTTCCTTCTCTAGTCTGGCAAAAAACATGTTCATACAAACCGTGACTAATGACTAGCAAGTAGCGTGGGGATCAAAAACCTTGGGAAGTGCTAACATTGGAGACAGGGAGCTCCATGGCTAAATGGGAAATCATGATGTTTGGGGTAAAGATTTCTGCATTTCACATCAGATTTAACTTCTAATAAAACTGCTGAGGTAACTTTTTCCTCGTGTTTATTATTAACTAAGTTGGCTTTGCACAGGAGGAGGCTAATCGGAGGATGAAAAAATGGAACCGATGTCTAAAGATGGATGATTCCCTTTCCTTTCTCTGTGTCTTTGTTTTCTCAGCAGGTTGAACTCAGGTTCAGGAGTGGGTTTCCTTTTTCAGATGGTTCATGTACCTGCTGCAATGAGGAGATCTGTAGGAAGGAGGATAGAGTAGTGCTGATTTCAGTAACCCTGTCTGAATGAGGCACCCAGTAGGGTCAAATATTTTGAACCAAAGAAGAAAGACAGCAGCTCTTGCAGACATGCAGACAAATCGGCAAGCAGTAGCAGGACCTGGAAAGAACAGAAAGAAGGGGGAGGAAACATATGATTTGTTAAGATGTCTTACTATGGTTCTAATTATGCTATACAATGCTTCCCGAATTATAGGTGTGGTTAATATTTTGCAATTGCTCTAGTTCTCCTTACTAACCTCCTTTTGCAGTCTGTTTAGGAAGCTAGATAAGAAAAAAAAGGAGAAAAAAACTAAAGTAAAAATTTTAAAGGACCTCTTCTTAGTGCTGTATTTACCTTTTTTTTTTTTTCTCATCTGTCTTTCTTGTGATTGATGTGTGTTCTTTGCCCTGGAAGAATTTATAGAAATTTTTTTTCTCCATTAAACAACCTCACCTTATGACTAAAGAGACCAGATACGTTGCACCACAAAGCTCTACAAGCACCAGACAGCTGTGTTTGTACAGACTTATATCTTGTGGACACAATGAGTCTGTGTGGCTATGGTTATACTGGTTAGGCACTCGTTAGCTGATTCATCTCTGACTGATTATGCCACGGATACCGTGTAGGGAATCCAATATCTGTATCAAGATACATCAATTTCTGTTGTGTCAATAAGTGAACACTGTGGTATAGTTGTATGATTTTGTTTATGAATTAGGGTTCTGGGGTAGCTCTTAATGACAGCAAAGCTACAATCAGACATTCTTTATGGAATGCCTTTCAGGTTGCTGATGCTCAAGAGACACAATTTGATGACAGAGATATATTTTATACTGTCTTCACGTAGCCCAGTGATATGTAGAGAGAACTGGAACCTATTCTTTCCTGCTCTGAGCTCTTTCCATCACAACAGAAAGTTCTGGCAATCTAATCTGTATTTCTTATGGAGGTTTTATATCTTTTTAAAGGTATCTGAGCAGCATGGTTAGAAAGATAAATGCTTAAATGGGAATATTCATTTTAATATTTTTCCCTTTAACCAGTTTACTGAACAAGTCCTCTTCTCCCTCCTCTTTTATTCATGTTGAGTAACTGAAACTGGAGTTCCTGGATGACTTGATCTTTCTAGAAGTTTCTGGTTTGATGATCTGTGCAAAAATAATGTATCACTGTTCTCTGACAGGTGACCAATTTGCTGACAGGACTTCTCTAAAGACCGATTCTAGGTGACATCCATCTTTGACTCGTCATACTCAGGCAAACCTTTTCAGAGGGTATTGTCCTCAGCAGCCTCAGTCAGTCATGAAGTCACAGTCATGAAGTCACTTTGTGACCCACCTTACTCTAGATCCTTAGCTTTAGCTCCTTGCAAAGTTTTTTACTGTGTCTCACAACTCTTGCCATCTCATTTCTCTAGCATCTTCTGATTTAGCACTGCTGCACGCTGATCTCTGGCAAAATTCAAGAAACAGGTTTTCATGCATCACTATAGCAACATCTTGCCAACCACGTCCCATTGGTATATAAGCAAAGTTACTTTGGAAGTTACTTTGGATTTACCTCATTGTAACACGGCCCTCCTTCCTTTTGTTTAGTTTTAAAAGCACTCTAGTAATGGCTTCCCTCTCCAAACTTCTGGTGTATTTGTATTACAAGCACTTGTCTGGGAGAGCAACAAAAGCAAAACTGTCATTGAGGTATAGTATCTTAATTATTTGCCTAGCAGCTAAATGTTTGACTAAGCCCAAGGGGAGTGCTAGTGAGCCATGCAAAATTCATTTGCCTATAGAAATATTATTGTAGGGCAGATAATTAATTTAATAGGGAACCAAATCAAGATGGCATGTGCACTTTTATTTCTGATATGATTTCTGAAAGCTATACTCTTAATATTCCTTACAGATCTTATGTTTGCATGGTGCTTGGCTCTACTATGTTGTAGGAAAGGCCCAGTTCCATGTAGTTCAGGCATGGTGGAATTCATCTTACTGGGTATTACACAACTATAATAAAAATATCTACAACCTAACTGATCGCAACAGGCATCTTTAACAGCTGCTGAGGAAAAATGCGCGTATTTCTGCATATTTTGAAGCACATCTAATCTCCTTCTAAAATAGATGCCTAAAATATATCATAGCCTCTTTCCCAGTTTTGGCTATAAAGACAGTTTAGGATTTCTAGCCCAAAAATAAATACCTGAATTTAGATAAAATGTATCATATGCTTCCTGCTCTATTGTTTCAGAGCTCTGTACCACTAATAATAATAACAATAATAGTAACAACAGCAACGACAACAACATTGGGTTTATTCTTTGGGGACATTGGAGCATGAAATGGCTTGTATATTTAGAAGATGTCTTCTGAACACAAAAAGCACAAAGCGAAGAAAGCAAGATCTAAAATATCCATATTATTTTCTTAAAATTCTAAATCTGGTGGGTTTAGTACTGCACATTCTAAAAGGTGAACAATATATATTTCAGAGGCAGAAGTAGGCGTGTAGAAATGTAGGCTTGCTGGAAGACCCCTAGAAATAATAATTTCAGTTGTTTTTTTTTTTTACTCTAAGAAAAAATAGAAACTGCTGAAAGCAAGAAGTAGGTGGAACTAAGACAATCTTAAATTTTTCATACTGCCTTTCTTGCTTCCTAAATTTCATCCTCTCATTAGGTTTCTAACTTAGTATACTTCAACATTTTCCATAGCATCAGTGGTGGGGTAGTTGGCTACTGAAATTTCTCCATATGACTGTTCCTTTTTAACAACTGGGATTTTTTCTCTTGTATAGTAATTCTGATATGTTCAGTAATTATGTGCAAAAATGGATTACATTTAAGGTTGAACTATTTAAGACACTGGAGATGAAATGTAGGAGACTTGTGTGTAAGTAAGCTGTAGATTGTGGGCCTGTGTCCACAACACATTTAAACCCTTAGTTCTTTGGACAGTAGAACAAATGATGCCGGATTTCCTATTGCTTTCCATCGCCTGGCTGGAATCTCTTCTGTCTAAAAAGATACAAACTCCGCTAGAAGCTTTTCATTCAGCTGGGGCATTTCCAATGTCTGACATTCTCATTTCTAGTAAGCTCATGCAGCAGTATTTTTTCTCAGTAATGATACTAATGGGTTTTCTCTCCTCTAATTGGCAGCAAATTTTCATTCCTTCTATATCTCATAAACTTTTATCCCTCTGTCAAATTATGTTTAAATTGGGCAGTGTGTTCAGGGGTGGCACACAAATGGCTTTTCTCACTAGATTAAAGAAAAAGACACATTCTGTTGCATTTGTCCCAAGAAACTAATGGGAAGACATAACATGTGGCTAACCTAATGTAAGTGCTCGTATAGCCAACTCTATATTTACTGGTTTTCTTGTGGTGCTCATTACAGTTTTTGGTATGTGTGTGTGTAGCCTTCCCCTTTGTCAGTAACATTAGAGGTCAAAAGACCAGAAAGAAGCAGGGCAAGAAGCGTGGCATGATACTCCAGAAACCGTTTCCTTCCTTGTGTTTACACAGTACCATTGCCTTTATGTTAGATTACACAAGTATGGTTGTTTTTTTCTAGTAGACAGGTCAATAAAAATATAGAAGCTTATCTTTGAAGCAGAGTGGAAGCATATGGAAGGGCTGCCTAATTTTTCAAGGAACAGAATGGAAGAAACTAGAAGGGGAAAACCAAGCTCCCTTTGGCTCTTTCTCCAGGAGTTAATCCATGAGTCAACTGGAATACTTAGATGTGTTTCTCTGCTGTTCAGAAGAATGACATTATTCACAGTCTGTGTACAGAAGTGTTAATTTCTAAAGGGAATTCCTTGCACATTTCAGTCCTTACCTGGCAAACCTTGTTCTGTAGCAGCACCTTGTGGGAAGGAAATCAGACTACAGCCTCTCATACAAGCCAACATTCCCAGAAGACAGTTGCTGAGCGAGCATCTACCTTCAATGAGCTGAACAGGTTATTTTATTCTTGCTATGGAAACTGGAGGATTCTCCTGAGTAATAACACACACATCCAATAGGATGATATACAGAACTTGATTTGTCATGCCCTTTTATCTGTGGCATCCAGAATCGCTACACTGACAAGAAATACTTTTTTACTGTGGAAAATCAGTGAACAGATGGAGGTAAACTGTACATGAGAAAATAAAGCTATGCTATATTTTATCAGAAATGTGTTAATCTAATTTGAGATAGTCAGTCTGTTGTACAAATACTTGGTTTATAGTCAGTGAAATGGATGCTAGCTCTTTTCAGCTATTACCTTTCCAACTCAAAAAAAAAAGTAGCATTTTTAACTGGACCTTAGAGTGCCATCTGTTTGCATTTGCTGTTTCTGGACTGCTTTTTTTAGACTAAGAAAAACTCTGTGAAGCCTGCCACCTCGATGAACACTTCCTGCTGGTTTACAGTTGTACAAATCCTGTTAATTGTAGACACAACTGCTTTGTTTCTGCTGGAAGAGAGAGATTAGGCTGAGGCGTGCTCTGATTTTAGGCTGGTGCTTAGTGTTTTGCAGCTGGAATTTAATGACAGGCGTATCATCCTGTCCAAAACTTTGAGGGATGCTTCCTGTATTCCTGCATTGCTTTGGCTTCAAAAAATGGGCCCTACTTCTGTTGATAAATGTATGGGCATTTTTCTTTGAGAAAGACTGTGAAGGTTCTTCCCACTATTGTAAGAGGAAATACAGCCTTCAACTTAAGGACAATGCTATCAGCATCAACAGCTGCCAGCCAGAGATGCTGACTTGGTCCACATTAACCCTTCAGTTTCCCTAGCTGAGTGTACTGCTTGCTGCCCTGTGCTTTGAATTCCCAGTGTTTGAGGGCACAGAAACCATCTGTGTTCACCAGGACTGCAGGGAAGCTCTTGTGCTACTGCTATGGTAGACACCTTGGAAAAGATCCCTGGAGTCATCTTTCTTCACCAGGAGTTGCTACAGTTGTGCCTGTGTAAAAAGAACTGTGACGACATCTTTTGGTCTATTGAAAATTGACTCTCAAAACAGATCTCAGCAGCTTACTCAGTTAGCAGCATTCATCGTATCATGAAGATAGGTCATTGCAAAATAATTTAAGAGAATTCCAATAGGCATTTGTATCTCTCTAAGTCTTCTTAGGTGACACAGGCAATCATCCTTCATGCAACAGTTACAAGCATGTAAGCTTAGGAGGGCACCAGCATAGCTATAAACTGTGGCATACATCGGGAATACTTAATGTTGTTGAAACCATTTCCTAGAAAGGTGTAAAAGCTGTTCCTAAAATCGTACAGTGCTGATGTATAAATATTAAACCAATAAAAGCAAAGCTTGTTAGATTTGGTGAACAAAATACTGAGTTTTAGAAGCAGACTGCATGGGTAAATGCAGTCTAGAAGATGGTAGGTATCATCTCCAGTCCCTCAGGATACTAAGGGTCTTCTAGCGCTTCTGGCAGTCTGATCATATCAAGGAAGTTCTGCATGATGTCCTACGTTATGTGTTATTGGGAAATACCCATAGAGTTCTGCAGAAACTTGGATCATCCACAATTTTTACAATTTCTAAAAAAGGCATCCCAAATATATTTTGATTAATTCTTGTCCTTTTTCCCTTGAAAAAGAAGAAAATTAGCATACTCTGGAATGAATGTGACTAGTTTGTATGCATCTAAGATAAAATTTATTCCTACATGTACCAAATGTATCATGGTTGAGTTCTTTACTTCTTATTTCTTAGTTTTAAATCTTTAAAAGCTTTGGATTGTAATGTCCAGCTAAGATACACATCTTACCCAGGATACAGGTTACATTAACCTCAAAAGGCAAAGTAGTATTTAACAAAAAAGAAAAATTAATAAATATATCTTTATCATTTTGTTTTGCAGGAGGCAATAAGCTGAAGAATCAACATTTTCGCCTAAACTGGGCATGGATCTCCTTAGAAAAGGAGTACTATTTAGTAAATGAAGACTCCAAATATCTTGATGTTGTTCTTAAACGGAGAGGTTACCTGGGGGAAACCTCTTTTATAAGTAAGTTCAATTTTAACCTCATCAATTGCTTCTATAAATCACTGGCCAGCTGTTCGATAAAATGTATCAATACAGCTTTATCCTTTTACTGGTGTTTGATACTAAGCAAGCTAGATTCAAATGACTATATTTATTTATTTTATTAAAGCATGTATCTTTTGTTATGATAAATGTATGATTTCTTGAGTTATATGATGAAATTTTCACTTTTTTTTTTGTTTGGTCTTCTGCAATTAATTTTTAACTTAACAACACAAGACCCAGTCCTTCTTTCTTTGATTTGATTGATACCATTGTTGTATTTGTTTCACAGAATACAGTTCCTGTCCAGATTTTGTTTTTTCTGTAATGAGAAAATACAGTGGTAGCAATTGGAAAGACAACAATAAACATACATAATTTCCCAGGAAGGCTATTGTGAGCTGGTCTGATTAGCAGCTACAAGCATTAGGCTTGTTTCCTTCAGTCAAAGTTGGCAGTCAACTGAGGCTGATACAGGAGGTGTTGAAAGCTGTTTGCAGTGTCTGGGGAGTGAAAAGGTGAAAAAAGCTTGTGTTATCACATTCTGCGACCTCACACCTGTATCTAGCTTTTGGATCTGTTCCCATTCTCTTCCTAGTGATGCATTTGGACCAGGGAGCATTGCCTTTGTACAGTTTCATGTCGAAACCTATGATGAGCTTATGCTGCTTAGAAAAGGCACTCCATTTAAAGCTAGTTTTGCAGAGATATGTAAGCATTTACCTGGCATGGAGCACAAGCTCACGCTTAGAAATCATGTTGCTGTTTAAGTCTCTTTCTGAATAAGAATCTGAGTTTCAGGTGTTGAGATGTAGTTAGGACACCTATTTTGGCATGAGATTTAAGGGATGTAGGCACTAACTAACTGGATCTGACTTAAAAGGCTCTGTTTGGAACAGTGAACTAACTTTGATAATGTATTTCTTTTAAACAAAGTAAAAGAATAAAGGAGATTAATGAAATCAAAGTTAAGGATGTGTGGTTTAAATTAATTACTGGTACTGATTAACAGATACTGATTTGACTTCTGTTTCTTCAAATAGAGTGTTTACAAAAATTTCTACCTTTGTATTCAAGTTCAGTTTCTGAATTGAGCTGACTCAAAATCAAGCAAAGGCAGTTTGAATAACTTGCCTCTGACTACCTTAGTCCTGCAAAATGGAATTATAGAGTTGGAAAGAACATAAAAGATATCAGTTAAGATGCTTGCTGGCCTTTCTGGTCCATGTGCAGTGCCAAAGGGGCTGAAGGGTTATAGAAGTTGTATAAAATATTGGCTATGACTTAGGAGGAGGCACAAGCAGGAAGCAAGAAAGGCAAGGTTTGTAGGGAAAGGTGATACATTTTAATACCTTAAACAGTACAGTTGGAAGAAACAGGCAGAGAAGGGAGAAGTTTGGGTGGGTTTTTTTCTGAAAACCTAAGAAAGACCTTTAAGATTTGAGTGGGGTACTGTGGGGTTCAAACAGAGGCCAAACACATGAGTTGGAGGTAGTTCTGAAGGACTGGCTGATTTCCATGAGGGCCCGTCAGACAGCCTTGAACAGGGAGGGAAACGCCAATGAAAAGCCATTTTAGAGCAGCCTGGGTCTGAGGATGTAAGGTCTGTGCTGTCTCAGTGGGATGAGCTGTATTGGATTTTATCCCTTGGCTTTGCAGTTTCAACTTGACTTGAGTTTAATGATTGTCACTGTGCAAACATTGAAATAAGAGGATAATGATTTAAAAAAATGCTTATTGTAGTGGGAATAGCCACAATGGCTCAGATTTTACATCTTCTTTCATCCTTATTCTGTATGTTTTATCCTGTATGTTTTATCCCTTTGTGTGTCTGTGTTTTCCTTAGCTTTCACCTTGAAGGATGAACTTCCCAGGTGTGCTTTTATTTTTTCTAAGAGAAATAAATATTTTTGAGGGTTTCAGGCAGCGTGTTATTTAGATGTTCTGGAACAGAAGAGAACCCAGAACATTAAAGGGCGGGGGGGTGGGGGGGTGGGGAAATCTGTTGGGCCTTTTGGGCATCTGTAGATGAATTACAGAGAAATGGAAACTTGACTTTAACCTCAGAGAATGTAGAGTTTTTGTAGTAGTTAGTTTTGCTTTGGCTAATTCTGTCCAAACTGTCTGTCATAATGTTAAGTCATAATGCTTCCACTTCTATGTGTGACACCAATATAAAATTGATCAAGAGTAACAGAGTTGGCTTGAACACTCTCAAGTTGTGAAAAGTATATTTTTCTAAAACTTCTTTTTTTAAAGATGACATAGTGAGAGAAAAACTACAAGTGATGTTTTTAATGACCTGAATTTCTGATTTTGGCAGGTATTAGCACCAAAGATGGTACTGCCAAGAAAGATAAAGACTTCAGAGGAAAAGCCCAGAAGCAGGTGCAGTTTAATCCTGGCCAAACCTTAGCTACATGGCGAGTACGGATTTTGAGTGATGGTGAACATGAGCAGTCTGAGTCCTTTCAAATTGTTCTTTCCGAGCCAGTCATGGCAGTTCTGGAATTTCCTGATGTATCCACGGTGGAAATTATTGACCCAGGAGATGGTAAGAACCTTTGCAGAACTGTACTGCCAATATGTGCATACACCAAAAGATAAACTGGAGTGCAAATACTATGAGTAACAGTGGATAGTAAAGCTCTCCTTTCCTCAGAATATTTCTGAAGTCAAACTTGGCATTGGGTAGCTGTTTGTCCTCTATCACTTTAAGTGATTCATGAATATATAACTAAGGTAGTATGCTTTGATGAAATACCTGCATTTTTCTATCATATATTATACCTAGGTTTTTGGGGTCTTTTAGTTTTGTTTTCATTTTAGGTATAATGGGTTTTCAGTTCAATGTGTTTGCAAATGGAGTGTATCTGCACAGGTGGCTGGAAGCTGACTTGATTCGCTCTGCCATGATAATTCATGGGGGAGAGGATGGTACAGGAAAGTCCAGGCTGGTTGGTCCCAACAAGTTTGGGTCTTGGAGCAGACTAGTTGCATCACTTAGGCCTTAATATCAAGCTGAGAATCTCAGTAAGGGTAAGGTTCACTAGATCAAGTACAGCACAAGCTGTGTCACGACCAAATAAAATTATGGTTAAATGTAAATGAAAGAAGAAGCTGATTAAAAAAAAAATAGAATGTGCTGTGGTTACTTTGCTTTTCAGCTGCATTCAGACACTTGAACCCATGGGCCATGGGTCACACAAAACTGCCCTTGAGGAATCTTTCAAGTATCGGATGACAGTAATATCTTGTTTTGTATAGTCTTCCCTAATTAACATTTCAAGAGGACTGAGCAGGTAAACTGTCAGAGGTTTCTTAGTTCCTAATTACAATGCAAGTTAAACCAGAGGTTATCTGACATCCATATTTAGTCACTGAGAAAAATAGTGCTCCAAGCACTTGGAGGAAAAGAAAGTTATCAGAAGTGGTCAACATGGATTCACCAAGGGGAAATCATGTCTGACTAATCT
>RSEF01000001.1:194622922-194671982 GCA_003993805.1 Himantopus leucocephalus | reverse complement strand
TCCCTTCCAACCCTGACCATTCTGTGATTCTGTGGTTCTGTGATTAACTTGAAAAGCAGTATGTATGACACAGAGAAATTACTTGAAAATGTGTTAAATCTATCTTTTCTATAATCAGTGAGATAGCACAACTCAAGGTAATCATCTGAGTTTTCTTAATGCCAACCATAGGTTTTTTTCTGTTTCCTATATTAAAGTCCCAGAGAATTTGTAGTAATTATACATGAAGTTGCATAGGAGAAAATCAAATGCACAACTGCAAATCAAGGAATATCTACAGGAAAAATAGAGAGAACTCTGTGGGGAAGGACTGGGTTTCCTAATCATCTTTTAAAGCACAGGGTATAACAAGTTCAGATGCTAACTGAATAGGAACCATCAAAAGTTTTATTATGCTTCCAGTGAAAATTATTTTAAAATTCATTGATTTGAATAGTGTAGTCTTAGCACCTAAATACTGAGCTTGTTTGGAAAGCTGTATCAGCCCCTTTGTATGGGACATCAGTTAATGTTTTATTCCCAGAAGAGATTGCATAAGGATGTATTTTCTTATGCTACCTGAGGTGATGCAGATCGTTCTTCTCTGAGCTTTTATGTTGTTCATAAGGTCTGTTAATCTTTTATAGTGTCATTTTACTTCTAGTTGGACAATTATGAGAGAGACAGGAAACAGAACAAATCAGATTCCTGCAATTTTTTTTTTAAGGGTATAGTTTTTAATTTTGTCAACTTAATTCTAAAGGGAGAAATAAAAGGAACAATTTTGTGTGTGTTACCTTCTGTTTTATTTTTAAAACAAAAGGGTAGGGATTTGGTGGTTTTCACATTGAATTTTTTACTTGCTGGAATCATGAAAGTGTCTAGATCTTATCAAACCTGAATTACAGCATTTTTAAGGCAGGCTTTTGACCTGAAGTCATGCTAGTAGTATTTTCCAGTTGGAGAAATAAAACCTGGAATGTGTTTTCAAAGAAGTCACGTGACAATTTTCAGAACATTGTTTGCCAAAGTACTCTGAAATAATGAAAAAAATTGCTTTGTGTGGTCAGCTGATACCACTTGATTTGGTACTACACAGAATTATATTCTGTTAGGGTTGCAGTCATATTAATGAAACTGTAAAGGTGCTTTATAACTGTATGCATAACCACCTTTTGTTCTTGAGTTTTTGAGGGAACAAGAACAAAATTGATCCTGAATCCCAGTAACAGCACAAAACTCAGCAATCTGTTTATATGGGTATAAAATAATGAAGGGGTTTAGAATGCATTTTAGTGGGTTTTTTTTCCCTGAGAAACAGATCTGACATTCTTTGGTCTGATACATTTTAGGGTGAGGTTGCTCTCCAGACGCCACTGACTATTGGCTTGGTCTCCTTTGAGTAAAACGGGAGTGTAGGCATGCAGCCAACTCAAATCAAATCTCCAAGTCAGAGTAAGATAGCAAGAGCTCAATCTTGCATCCTCAATGCCAAATGATTTTCATGGTTATCTTGATGCAGTAAGTTAAAGAATGGCCTTGGAGAACCACTGCCTGTGTGTGAGCTATGCTGTTGATACTTCTGTGGTTAACAGTTAATAATGAAATACTATGGAAATAGTTAAAATATAGACCTTGTGGACAAATTCTTCAAACACTGTCTTGCACCATTAACACTAGATAAGTAAATTAGTCACATTAGGCACCACCTAGTAAGGGCTTGTAAATTCAGACCTAATGATCTGATTTTATTTTCCATTTCTGAAAGACTAAGAAACTCTACTTCTCTCACCCTCCAAGTTTTCCTTCAAATTTAACACCATTGCTGATAAATACAAGTTATTTGTTGCACTTTAGAATTGCTTCTAGCTGTTTTACAGGTGAGTTTATGAGGCCATAAATCTACATAAACAAATGTGGCTGTTCTTTGCAGAATCAACTGTCTTTATTCCTCAGTCCACCTATACTATTGAAGAAGATGTTGGTGAATTATTTATTCCAGTCAGAAGAAGTGGAGATGTGAGCCAGGAACTGATGGTTATCTGCTACACACAACAAGGTAACAGAATCTACTATTAAAAAAAAAAAAAAAAGNAATGGAAAAGAGACAGAAAAGCAAAAAGAATTGTTCCATCTATTGCATAATAAAACTTTTTCATCTAAATATCTTCAGTCTCAACTGGAAATGTATTCGTCTTTGTAATCTGTCTTAAAGTATTGAATACAGCAGAAAAATTATCATGTTCCAAATTTCTGCTATTTGTTAGGAGGTGAAGAAGATCTGTGTTCTTTATCTTTATGCAAGATTTTTTTATGCAGCCCCATATATCTGAAAGTGATCAGAACTGAAAGCACTGCAGTGATTGCCCAGTATATCCTTTACTTGTTTGTATCTTGAAAAACTTGGTATAAAATAATATTGCTTAATTGTCATCCTTCTACTTCCTCTATCTGTCAATCTGCTATTGATTATATACACACAGAGCATGAGGTCTCTACATCTGTGCTTCTATTGTTATTTTTCATCTGGAGAGATGATATTGGTGAGGTGATGTGGAATAAAAATTATTTGTTTTCATCAAATTCTATCTGTTTATAGTTAATTTCTGGTCCACTGATATCTTCAACTGATAAAATGTACTGAAGGAGTTAATTTGTAGTCCTCACAGGGTCTCCCTTGTCAATCTGTGTCTCTTGTGATAGATTACAATATTCCTTCTGACTGAAAAACTGCAAATGAATTTGAGGAGCCATGTGCTTGCATTGCATCATATACAGAAGTATTTTGTCCAGAGACCTCAGAAATGTAGCCTGGTCAGACGTTTCAGCCATTTTATCACATAAAAATAAATAGAAATTAAAAGATAATGAAAACAAAATTCAGCCTCTGCGAGGGGATTATTACAACCATGGTATGTATAATGACTGTTTTCCTTTTGTGCCATAGGGACAGCATCTGGCACTGCCCCAACCTCTGTACTTTCTTACTCTGACTACATATCCAGGCCTGAGGATCACAACAGCATTCTACGTTTTGACAAAGACGAACAAGAAAAAATGTGTCGGATAGTCATCATAGATGATTCCTTATATGAAGAGGCTGAGACCTTTGATGTTTTGCTGAGCATGCCGATGGGTGGAAGAATAGGTGCAGAATTCCCGAGCGCTCAAATTACCATTGTACCTGATAAGGATGATGGTAAGACTTCATGTAATAAAGTGATACTCCCAGTCCAGGAGCGAAACTACAGGTAGCATCACACTGAAATCAAGCATGTAGAAGTTGGATTTTTGCACTTCTCCCTGGTGGTTAAAACACACGCTGCTTCCATCTTGAGATTTGAAAATACTGTCAGAAAGCTATGTGGGTTCTTTAAAGCATTTAGTATTGATATTTTGTGGTTTGTGCAAATCACATGAGCAGTGATTGTAGTGAGGAGATGCACCTTTCCATTCTATCACAGTAACAAGTGTAATCCGAACTGTCGTGCTGCATGGTCACCCTTGTCTGTGTGATTCTGAGGTTGTGTCCACAAAGCCTTCAGACCCATTGCATTCTGATCCAAAGGGCCATATTAGAGGTCCTGATGGACTAGAAGCCATCTAGCAGCTGCTAAGAGGCAAGCTATATTCCTTCTGATTTGATGCTGCATTTAAATTTCTGCCAAGAAGTGTCCCTGTATGCTTCCTTTGTCTTTTTAACAAAGCAAATAATCAAAAGACTGTAATGTTGATTTAGAAATCACCTCAGTAAGGAAGCGCTGACGGAATTATGTCCTTTGGTCAGGTGGTCAATAGCTTTGATATATTGCATTGAAAACGACATTTCTGGTGGGGATTAGAGAGAGGTCTGTGACTGAGGAAGAGTAGAATCAGCACACTGTGTCACCAGCTGCTTTTGAAAATACATGTAAATATTATTGAGACTTCAAGCCTCTCCTTCAGTGTCCTTAGCATCAGTGTGGCAACTGTCTTTCTAGGAGTGGTAGCAAAAAAGTTTCCTGGTACAATTGCCCTCATTTATGCATGGAGTTTGGAGGCTGACACCTCAGCTGTAAATTCTGTGAAAGGAATAATGATAAGCTATTTTAGTCCTCTCTATGAGGCCATAAACCATCTATTGTGACACCGTCATATTTTCTAAAGACTAATGTGAGGAGTTATATAGTGCTCTTTGAAAGTCTGATGCCAAGATAGACAGTCTTTATCAGCACAGTGATTTCTCCCTAATTAAGGATTTAAAAGGCATCTCTTAAAGGCAGGAAGTTGACACCCATCTAATTGAATCATAAATACTCAGTCTGCCTGAAATTTCTCATTTGTGATCCTGTGACAGAGGTGACTGTTTTCTCTGTGGAGCATTTGGGTAATCATATAGCGTTAATGAACACAATAGTTTGAAGTAATACTTCTTGTAAAGTAACAGATCATATATGTTTATCTGACTTTGCTGTGATAGCAAATCCAGGTTTATTTGTGTAGGGTTTTTTACAATAATTTGATTTTTTGAATAAATTGACGAATTCATGAACTTTATGGTTTGTAAATAGCAGAGCATAGAATCTTGAGAGAGTAGCTATAAAACTATATCCCTGAAAAAGGTGATTACATGGCTTTTGAAGGTGTTCTGGCTGCTTAAAATTTATACAGAAAGTTTGAGATGGGGAGAATGTTTCTCCAAGAGATTATTTAAAATAGAGATGAGCTGAAATTACAGCATCTAACTTCAGTGGGAACCTCACTGCCTGGGAGGGAACATTTTTATGTATTGTTTCTAGCATTTAAAATAAGATATTGTCATTCATAGGCTTATACAGTCATTTTAACAGTAACGTAGAGTGACTTTGAATAAGAAATGATGAAAATTAATCAATCCCAACATCATATAGAACTTAACAGTTTATGAAACTCCCAAAAGATATTAGGGAAATTAACAAGAAATCTCCTTTATTTTAACACTGCCGTTAGAAAACATGGGAAGTAATTTGGCTTGTATACCAGCGTTCAGTTTTAAGTCTAATATTTCCTGCATTTATGAGCACAACTTGCCTCAGTGCTACAAAATTTTGAACAGGATTTATTTAGCAAATAAAAATAATCTTATGGGATTTATTAAAAAAGCTGACATGGAGAAGTCTTTAGGACATCCAAGTAGAACATTTTTATTATGTAACAACTGAAACATCTACTTTTGTTGGTAAGAGTAAACAACATTTTGGATATCAAAAGATAAGGGGGCTTTGGAAGATAGGTTTGGATCATTTTTTACAAACATTCACTTGTCTTTTTGCACTCAAAATGTTCCATACATCATATTTGAAATAGTGTGACAGAACTCCTTTTTTTGCTTTGTGTATCAGTGAAAGTACTCCCACAAAAAATTCCAGAGCATTCAAAAACTTACTGACAATTCACTTACCAGGAAAATTTTCTACCACACACTTTTAGTTTGCACAAAAACATAATGCATGGTAACAGAAAAGTCAATATGCGTTTTGTTTCATCTGAGATCTGTTGTGCTGCCTGTTCTTTAGAAAGCAGAGTACAAACTACAGAGTAGATAAATTATACCTTACATATTTATTTATGTAATCACACACATATGTAAATATATATATGCTTATTTCAGATTGTGTATATACATACATATTTATGTAATATGTGAGCAGTTTAACACCCTGTCGGTCACGATTGAAATTCTGCATAAATAAGTAGGAGATTTTAAGCAACATTGGTTATTATTGTTTGTGGTGCACAAAATTAATTTTAATAACTTAAAACAGTGTGCTATGTGAAATAAAAAGCACTTTCTTTAGCTGTTAACACTAAAATTTTATTCAGAGAATCCCTAAGATAGAAGTGGATAAAAGCTTTAGCACACATATAGCCTATGAGCTATAGTAACGTTATCAAACTAAATTATGTAGTCCACTTTAGTCTCTTTACTTTAAGTCTACTGATAGATTTTTCTCATTGTTTGTTTAAATTCATCTTCTACTTAACAAAGTTTCTTTGGACGAATGTCACAGCACGTCATTAAGTTGTGATTTCTCCAAGTACTGTGACTGGATTAACATTATGCATTGACTTCTTCAGGTCAAAAGATACAAACAGCAAAGGTCAAAGTTTAATAATACTACATGAGATCTTTCCTATGGAAGTCAAGTCAGCACTAGCAACATTACCTTATCTCCTCTGGCATTCAATGCAAGTTAATTAGGAAACATTCACCTTCAGTACCTATCATCAAAGCCTTTTCTTCTTCTTTTATTCCTAGAGAAGGCCCTTAGGGTCTAACTAAAATTGCTGAGTTGCTATACAATCATGACAATAAACAAAAAGTAAAAGAGGTGTGCTCAACTTTCTAGTGAACCAGGGTATATTAAAAAATTCCTGGCAACTGAATACTTTAATTGGGGATTATACAGTTGTGCAGTGCTGCCAAAGCAAAATCTGAAAAAAAAATCATAGTATGTAGAACATGCACAGGTATATTTATATGTTGTGAAAGGTGATTTTAAAATTGGTGCTGCTGTTGGGATGTTTCTTAATTTGGAAGGGACTTTTCCTGATAGGTCCTGAAGTTGGAGACAGATAGAAAAGCAGAAAAGGATTAAGTGAATGAAATACACAGCGAAGTAAGTTGTGCATGGAAATCTTGTATTCAAAGTTACTCAAGTCACTACAGTTTAAAGATTAAAAAATAAAAACATGGATCTGTTTAAGTCAGAGGTGATAATTACTAACCATGAACCACTGGAAGAAAAGTATTCAGGAGAAGACTTATGCAAATCATCCATGTTTGGGGTGGCAGTAATCTCACTTGATATTAGCCATCTATAAATTTAGGCATCTCATTCAAGCAGGCTATGCCAGGATCCTTCTATAGTTAATGAAAAGAGAGATATACTCCCAGGAACCATCCCATCCTAGGATGGTTGAGATCAATCACCATGGGTACCTGGTGCATCTGAATACATTGATTTCTGACAGTAGATATAAACCCTACCCTTAGAAATGTAATTTGCCATTCAACCCAAAGACGTAAGAACTACTGGCATGAAAGAAGGATTTTTTTTCTAATTTTGTGTTAAAAGAGCTCCTACTATGAAATGCCATTAAACAAAAAAAAGAGATACATAGCTATTCCTGCTTCATAAAATAATTATGATTTCTAAAGAAAAATCTAAAAGAATATAGTTGAAATCTAAAGAAATGAATGCTGAAGAGTGTTTCAATAGGTATTCAGATGTTCAAGATAAAATCCAAAAACAAGCAAAAAAAATTCAACCATTTTCCATACAAATGTGAAGAAGTGTTATTAAATCTAGCCAGAATTGATGGACCTAACTACTTGTCTTCAATGAACCTCATGGATTTGGGATATGAACAGAAATCCCTGAAAAATTTGAGATCAGTTGATTGGCTAAGGACATACCTATCTTGCATGGAGAGCACAGAGTTCAGCATAAAACTTATTCAGAGGAGGTACTTTACATAACAGATCAATATCATGCATCTAGGAAAAGGAAGATAAGGTTGCTGTTGATGTTTCATTCCCCTTGGAGTGAGGAGTCCTGGAGTTTAGTCTCAGACCCTGAAAACACTCAGACCCAAGTCTTCCATGGAAATGCCTTAATCCATCCCCACCCCCAGGCACTTAGCAACTGGGCAAGATCATCCTGGAAGCACTCTTTTTCCAGCTGAAGCTGTGACTCTGAAATCATTTCACATACATCGAGAAAAAATGAGAACAAACTCTGTTGTTAGTATTCATCTGGGAATGAGGAGCTATTTGATTCCAACGCTAACAGCATTGCTGTGTTGTGTGCAACAAGTCTGACACAAAATGCTTTAGTCCTTGCGACAAGGCTTGCAGTCAAAGCTCTGCTCTCTCATAGTCAAATGTTTCGATTGCCGGGGTGCTGATTTGGACTCTTTTTTACTTACTCTGTTTTGTGTTGTGGGCAAATTTTAAACTCTTGGTTTGTAATCCCATTTGGAAACCAGAAGAGAAGAGGTGTGATGTATGCAGAGCTCAAGTTTGCAGCTGAGAGGAGAATGCTTACAGTTATTTTGTTTGCTTCAAGTTTTTTGTCAGTGGCTGTCTTCCCACGTGATTTTAATTCCATGCTACTGTATTTAGTGTTGCCATGAGAGCACACAGCCTTACAGCCAGGCTGAAAAACAGTCATCTTGCCTTAGTGGAATTGTTGAAGCCTCATGCTGTTCACAGCAGGAAGTACATTAAATACATTTGTTCCACTTCATTCACATTAGATGGGCAAGCAGCCGTTCAGACTTCTTCTTGACATTTCTACATCAAGGCTGGGAAAGCAAAGAACTCAGGTTTATGTCAGAGGTTTGTTTACCATTTTCTTCATACCTACTCAATAGAATCGATCACTCGTATCATCCACATGATAGAGGATAGCACTATCTGGGAATATTTTACAGCTGAGTAAACTGGATGATGGTATGGTCATGGTATGATAATGCGGAAAGCCAATGTTAGAGGTCAAACAGAACAGATTAATTCTTTAGTCTTCTGGAGGTTACTTTAAAAACTTGCTGTCACCACAGTTAATTAAACTTTGGAAATCCTTAGACCGTGTTCTGGAAATCAGTACCCACTAGGACTTGTCCAGCTTGCTCGGAGTAGTAAAGTCCATATTGACATTTACTATCAAGAGCCTGAAAAGAGGCAGAAAGTCAGCTCTGCAATGCTACATTATAAATATATGCTTTGCATTACGTGTCCCAGTAGGCATACAGTATCAGCTAATTTTCGGGGTGTGTACTGAGCCAAATTTCCAGCTGATGATAATTAAATATTCTATTAGTAACATTTTTTGTCAGAGGGGCATCCTTATCTCACAAGGCTATCCGGAATCTCCTTATTTCCACTGGCCTCCAAGACAGGCAATCAAATGTGTCTTTTTCTTTGCAACAATAGGTGTGCCATAACCTTAAACTGAATGAGTGGTTGGTTGATCTTGGTAGTTAAGATCTGCCAGTCTGTTTGTCCAGTTGTAGTTTCAACCTGAACACTATAGGCAGAGCATGCCCAGTGTTAGATGACTGGGGTCATGACTGGGGTCATGATTTGGCCCAGTATCCTTCATCATTCTCTGGAGGTGACTAAAATAACACAATAGTTATTCTTTTTTCCTCTCTACAGCCATCTTTGTCTACTTTCTCCCTTTTCCATTTTTACAGTGCCTGTGGGTCTGATGCCTCTGGCACTTCTGTGCAGCTTTTAGCTTCTTTTGTCCTCTCATTAGGTAAAACTTCTATGTGACCCCTCCCCTTTCCCCAGTCTGTGGCAGGTGGCCAGACTGGCAACTAATCAAGGGAAAATGTGGAAGACAGCCAACTTATGACACATGTTATACTCCCAGTTTTCTTTGCTTACAGTTTCTTATTATCACCAGTTCAAAAGAGTGAAACATGTTCAATTTATGATGATAGACTTAAAGATTTTGGAAAGTCCCTGTTTTCTGTCTATCACAGATATAAATTAATGTCATATCTTACAGTATGGCATTCTATAGAGGCAACTGGACACATTTATGATTTGCTTTTCTAGCATTATCTGTTACTGGCAGTTTATTATATGTGTGTGTATGCAGGTACACATTCACACATTATATTTATATGAACTACAGATGTTGGATTAATCTCATCTTCACTTAGCTCCTTAATAACTAGGTATATAGGCTCATTTAATAGATAAGGAAGACAGACCATGACCTCCAGACAGTACTTTGTCACATTATTTCACATGACTCCTTTACCATAGAGGACTCAGCTGGTAGAGCAGCATATCTCCAGGCCTTCACCACTTCAGGTTCTTAAATGGTTAGCTTATATATGCATTATTACAGTTCTATGTGAATTATAGTAATATTTCTAGGGCAGTGTTGAAACACAGAAAACAGCTTTTGAGTTTTGTACTCAAAGCACATAAAATAATTGATAAGACAAGGTATGAAATTACAGGAACTGTAAAAAATTGACACTTTCTGTTAAATCTAGAATGAGTTAAATGGGATAGTGTTCTTACGTGTACTGATGTTGTTTTCCAGACCCTAACGGATCATTGTTTTATGACAGTTCACTCAAGAGTACATTGAAAATCTTTCTCCTATCTTCCTGTAGCATGTTATATTTCAGTGGTGGACTCGGCAGTGCTAGGTTAACGGTTGGACTTGATGATCTCAAAAGGTGTTTTCCAACCTAAATGATTCTATAATTCTGTGCTACAGATGTCATCTACCTAGACTTCTTCAAGGCCTTTGACACAGCCCCCCTCAACATTTTTACCTCTAAATTGGAGAGATGTGGGTTTGATGAATGGACTGTTAGATGGATAAGAAATTAGCTGGGTGGCCGCATCCAAATAGTAACACTCAATGTTTCAATGTTCAAACAGAAACCGCTAATAAATGGTGTTCCTCGAGGGTCCATACTGGGACCAATACTATTTAATACCTTCATCAATGACATAGTGGGATTTAGTGCACCATCAGCAAGTTTGCAGATGACACCAAGCTGAGTGGTACAGTTGATAGGCTTGAGGGAAGGGATGCCATCCAGAGGGACCTTATCAGCCTTGAGGAGTGGGACCCTGCAAACCTCATGGCCCACTAAGTTCAAGAAGGCCAGGTGCAAGGTCCTGCACCTGAGCTGGGGCAATCCTCAATACCAGTACAGACTAGGGGATGAATGGTAACCCCCGCCCTGCACAGAAGGACTTGGGGATATTGGCGGATGAAAAATTGGACATGAGCTAGCAATGTGTGCTTTGCAGCCCAGAAAGCCAATCGTATCTTGGGCTGCATAAAAAGAAGCATGGCCAGCAGATCGAGGTAGGTGATTCTCCCCCTCTTCTCTGCTCTCATGAAACGCCACCTGGAGTACTGCATCCAGCTCTGGAGCCCTCAGCACAAGACAGGCATGGACTTGTTGGAGCGGGCCTGGAGGAGGGTCACAAAAATGATCAGAGGGCTGGAACACCTCTCTTATGAACAAAAGCAGAGAGAGTTGGGGTTGTTCAGCCTGGAGAAGAGAAGGCTCCGGGGAGACCTTTTTGCGGCCTCTCAGCATATGAAGGGGGCTTATAAGAAAGACAGAGAGAGACTTTTTACCAGTGCCTGTAGTGATAGGAAAAGAGGCAAGTTTTAAACTGAAAGTGGGTAGATTTAGATTGGACAGAAGGAAGAAAGTTTTTACACTGAGAGTGGTGAGACACTGGAACAGGTTCCCCAGAGCAGTTGTGGATGCCCCATCATTGGATGCGTTCAATGTCAGGTTGGATGGTGCTTTGTGTAACCTGATCTAGTGAAAGATGTCCCTGCCGATGGGAGGGGGCTTGGACTAGGTGATCTTCAACTTCCCTTCCTACCCAAACCATTCTGTGATTCTATGAAAAATTACTCTCAGAAAATGCACAATTTGGATTTATTTTGACCTTTAGAATATTGTTATATCATTTTTCTCAAAGTCTAATAGCTTTCACTGCGTAAGGAGCTCACCCATATTCATCATGCATTTACTTTTATGAAGGTCCAGGAATTCTGTCTTTGCTATTGAGTCTCCACAATTTCATCGCCAGCTCTCATTACCAAGCAACAAAATGCTTGTTTATCATTCATACACCTTACTAGTACTACTTGCCAACCAGTGGAAGTCTCAGCTGGGGAGAAAACATAATTGTCATCACTATGACTTTGGACTTTAAAATCTTGGAGATCAGGGTCGTGATTTAAGTGGATGATGTTACAAGCTATTATAAAGAAAACAATCATAGAATGAGCTATTGCGATTTTGTGGTTATGTTTCTTGATATGAGTGTAGGTGTGAGAAACACACTGGAAGAGAAAAATTGAAAATATTCTTCTCAGAAAATCTCTGTTTCTTGCAAATGTACGTATTACAATCAGACCGGTTCTACAGACTGCTTTTTCTGCAAGACCCAGTAGTAAACTAATTTTTCAATTAAAATGTGAAAAACATATTTAGAAATGGCTACATGCTCTATCATTATGTAGCCTGATTTCTAAAATGCTGATCAGCTTCTCCTACCATTTCTGTTTGTAGGCGTCCTCATTTGTTATCTCATATATGAATCACTGACTCTGAGCTCCTTCATGCTTGGTCTCCTTGTGAGGTACCTTGTGTGTGGTATATTTAAATATTACTGCCAAGCCTTCCCATTTATCTGCCTGCCTCTGTTTCATCAGTTCACTGAGAATTTGTTACTGATGCCATTTCCTGGGCCTCTTACATAAAAATAATCTCATTCTTTTTAAAAATAGAACATGTAGAAGATTCTGAGTTGGTTTCATGCTCTGTGGGAGGTCTTGCCAGTAGGAAAATGGTATGTGAAAATCAGATGGTTGCTGCAGGTAATACCATCGCGTTTGGGTGTGTCCCCAAATTCCAAAGTGTTTGTTTCTTCAGCTATTAGTCTTTATATTTTTATTTACATTGGTAAATGAGGCAATTATCTGTGTTATGGAACAGTTTGAGCAGGTGATTGAAGCTTGGTGTACTGGTAGCAGGAAAAATCTTTTGTCCCTGTCCTCTGAATCTGAACATAGTAAAAGCTCCTCTGATACCTGTCATGGTTCCAGTGATATCAAGGTCTGTAGGTTACAGCCCAAGAGTGCATGCAATAATCATAACAGTACTACTTCTACTAATAAATATTTTCACTTATATGTTAGTTCACATATATATGAATTTGGTGTTTTGGAAAGGTAACAATATTTCTCAGCAAATCAACAAAGGTAAATGAAGTGCTTCCAAGAGAAGGTCACTTATAACAGTCAACCTCACACATTAGCCTTTCTCCTGAAATGCCAGTTATAGCTGGGAGACAACTTTAGACTGTTCATTACCATCTTGTATGTAATAGTTAACAAATTGTTGAAAAAATTATCTTCAGTTTAAAGGCACACATCTTGAATGAGTGTAGTACAGCACGGCTTCATGCATTCCGATGTCTCTAACTCTCTGTGATTCAGGCATACTCTGTCACTCATCTAGTTATTACGGAACCATTATGAACTGCAACCTGAATTAAGCACAATCAAATTAGCTCAGTTCTTCAGGCTGTGAAGTACACTGCAGGCTGTCCTTGCAGCAGGGATGGGACTGACAAGAAAAGGAAAGAGGAGGTGATCAGAGATGGGTTATCACTGTAGCCATCTTACTGCCACCCTTAGTCTTGCGGCTAGGGCTGTAGTCTACTTCCTTTACTGTGCTACTTTGCTGACATTTGAGTTTTACTTATTCATGTAGCAGAGACGTTAGATGCGAGTTCCAGACCTGCTAGGCAGGTGCTGCTTGTCATGGTACTGTGTGTAGAGGAACTGAAGCATGGATGCACTTTAACATAAAGGGTGAGTTAAAATGTAAAGGTCTATCCTGAATTAGCGTGTGTCATGAATTAATTAAATGTGAATCATATATAATCTTGTTCATAGCAGTTATTGATCTGGATTCCCACTGTGTTACTGTACTGAAATTACTGGGTGAAGTTGCGCAAAATGAGAGTAATTCTGCGATGAACCAGTCATCAATGTATGGCGTTAACTTTGCAGATTAAAAAAAAAATTGTGTGTTTTTCTTACAAAATAGAACTGGGTTTGGTAAAGGTTGCATTAATTTGAGTCTGTCCTTTTACCAGTTATAATATTTGCAGTATTAAAAACTCACTGTAAGTTGCTAGACAGAAATGGGCTGTTGAGACAAATGGAAATACAAACATCATTTGCTTGAGATAATGTGTGTGGCAATTTGGCTGCAACTAGTAATTTTGATTCTGAGGTGGATTTACTTTTTGATTGCAAAAGTTATGACAACAGTGCTAAGAAGATGAAAGCTGTTAAGATTACAATATATGAATTTGAAAAGTAATCTGTTTTGACCACATCAAATAAAAAGCTATTGGCATTTGCACAATAGGTACCTGCTCCAGAACTGAGCTCTCACTGTAATCTTGACCCCTGCTTCTACAGCATTCAGCAAAAATAAATGACTTGGCAAATTAAATTCATTGTGTTCAATGCAAGCTCAGTTGCTTGCATAGCTTCAAGTATGTGTAAATAGCGGTAGAACGGTGCTACCTAGTTTCAGATGTTAAAGTCCTCTTTGATAATATCATAATATAAACTTTTTGTAATGGACAGTTTTTCTGAGCTTTTCTCTCACTCCCATTAACGTGCATATATGAGAGAGATTACAGAAGTTGACCTTTACTGCTATTAAACAATAAATGCCTATTCCTTCTCAAATCTAATGGAACTCTTGTTCTTAACTGGTCTACCTACAACTCACCCACTTCACGTTTGGTAGGGTGGAGTCTCTTTTGTTAAATATAGACTCGGCAACTCTGTCACTTAACACTAGCTGTGATACTGAAATGCAAGTAAGCGTTGTGTAGGGATGTATGTGTTGTCTGGGTACAAGCCCGATCAGGTCCAGAGGAAATCTGGCCATGTTTTTCTGTTGTTATGTCCAAGGGTAATTGGCTGTGTCAGCCATCAGGGCTCATTACTTTGGACTCAGCATCACACTAGCATGTTTAGACTGTACCAGAACAGGTTGGTAAGCTTACAAAGCACTGTTTTGTACCTTCTGCACTACCACAACAGATTTCTGCTAGCTTTGGCTATGGCATAGTGTTCGCATCATAGCCTTGTTTGTACTGTGCATGGAAAGAAGAAAGGCAAAAACTTTTAGGAATAAACTGTTTAACACCTCTAGAAAAGATCAAGCATGAGTTCGGTTGTAATGACTGCTTTCCCTAGTTCCAATGTCATACTGGGACATCTTGTTTTCTTCTATTATTTCTCTCCTCCTGAGACTATATACATACATATATATATGTATCTCTCACTGGAAGATATATCACTGAAAATCACTTTAGTATGAAGGCTTATTGAGGTGTCAGCACAGAAGAGTCTGGTTTTTTGTGTTTGTCCTAACTATCCTGCCTTATACATTCTTTGCACTGGCAGCCCAGACTGATTGTGGCACCTTGCATATCTTACAACCAGCCCACTCTTTTGCCATGTCCCTCTAGAGCAGATTGTAAGGATACAATTTTAAAAACAAAAGTCTCCCTGGAAATAAATAGTTTTTGTGCTATCTCATTGATTTTCTGATATGCATTCAAAGATAGACCTATTTCTAACAATATGAGAAGTGTGTTTGTTTTCCTGCTTGATGACCGACTGGTGCTGTAGTTGATATACTCTCCTGACTGTGTAAGTGCAAAGGCAAGACAAAGATTTCATTTCTGTGCCAAGAAACCTGGGACTAAAGCTCCTAACCTTTCTCTTCTGATTATTGTAACTTCATGCCAGTGAAATCCGTGGGTCTGAACAAAAAACCTCTTTTTAAACTTCCTCTTATTACTGTAAGAGGAACCATTAAATTTGCAGTAGTCTCTCTCCAGAGTGATTACTAGATTAAAGATCTGCTGTAAGTGAGCCTGCAGTCATTGAGCAGAGTGTTTTCCAGCTGTGACCTGAGAAAGACAATGCTTTCCCTGTTAGTAGCTTGGCTTTGCTGCTTCCCCTGGGGAGCTACTAACAGAGCTTACAGGAAATGAACTTACAAAACATTTGTAAGGATTTGTTTCCTAGGATGGGTAACCATGCAGAATGTGTCTTTCATTGAAGATACATGCCTCAAAAAGTGTGAAAAACTCACTGTAGAATACAAGGCAAGCTAACTGAAGGTTTAGGTTTTACGTTTTGCTGGAACAGACAGAACATGAGGATTCTTCTTCAGCAGCAGTAAAGCAAGCATTAGGATAACACTACAAGAAACCAACATTTTCTGTTACGTTTTCCATCTAGTTTAAGGCAGGTCATCTAAGTTCCCTGTGTAGTCAGTGAGTAGAAGGGAATGCTTCCAGATCTCCTCAGGTTTTAGTCACTGCAGTGGATGAGCCATTCCCCCGCTCTTTTTGTATGCTTGTTATGCTGGGAAGCCTCCTGGAATTGCCTATCCTTGTCCTTGAAAACTGAGAGCAAGCAGCCTGTGAATGTGAGTAACTCTCACTTAAGTGCTTAAAATGATGTAGGGCCAAGTCCAGATATAATTCCGCAACTACCAGGACATCAGTATAGCGAGAACAGGATTATAAAACTGAGATTAGACTTGGGAAAGTGTGCTGAACTTTTGTTAAAAATACTTGTTTAAGAAATGACATGTATTAGATTTGATAATATTTTTAACTGCCTTGATTTAACCATTGACACATTTGTAACCATTTGGTCTTAGTAGACATTCTGTATTTTTAAGCTCTGGAAGTTGGCTGAGCCTTTGGCCATCTTGAGAATTTTAGAAGATCATTGTATGTCTGAAATGGCACGTTTCTTTGCAGATCTAATATCCAGTTCTGCAGTATCCCTGTAAGTAGAACTCTCATCAAAGTTAAGAGTACTTATACAAGAAGGTCCAGAGAGTATATCTTATTCACCTGTTAAAAATGTTTCAGATAAGAGTTCCACAGTCCCAAACATAAATGCAACTACTGACAACCCGGTCCCTATAGGCAAATAATGTAAGATTCATGTGTGTCTGTCTGTGCACACAAACACACACACATTTAAATACACATGATATTGAATTAAAAAAAAAAAAAAAAAAAANAGGAACTGAAAGCCCTTTCAGCTACCTGAGCTAGACTTTTGCCAAGTTTGTCTTTCATTCTGGAAAGGTTGATGACCTTGATAATGCTCAAGCAGATCTGTGAATCTTCACTAGTATTCAGTAAATACATTCAGTTCTATCAATTTGTTACAACCCATGATTTTAGTTTTAGCAGCTAAGTACAAAGGCAGCTGCATTTGTTTTCATTGATGTGGAATATTAAGGGGGTTTGTTTATTTGCTTGGATTTTTGATAATTTATTTTTTCAGTTGTGAAATACAGGAAAAATCTTGAAAGCAGAAGAGAATATACTTTTATCCAAAACTTCTAATTTATGCAACTTATGTATACAATTCCAAAATACTTAGGAACGGCTGCCTTCTCAGATAAAAGTTTGGCTCAGTAATAACTGAGTAACTACTTTATGTTACTTCTGGTTAGCTTTAATTAAAATCCTATTTTACATTGTTTAGCTTTCTATAAAAAGAAATAAGCTATCTACCACAGAGGAGATTGTTGCCATACACTGCATTTTCAGTCAGATTGTCCTTAAGTACTTCAGAAAAACATAAATATCTTGTCTGTCTGACAAGCCTCTCCAAAACCTTCATAATACAATGTCTTCACAATATTTGGCTTTATTGAGCTCAGTGGTAGTCTGAAACAGGCTCTTCAGTTCTAAAACATTTGTTCCACTGTAATAGAAGTCATAGGTTTTGCATATAATCTTAAGAAAATTTGGATGAATCGTGCAAATGATGGGCCCAACTTTCACTTACCGTTAAAAAGGATTTATGTCTCCTCCTTTGGGTACGTTGTACCTTTTCTGTATGCTAGGCATAGCTCTGTAGAACTATAAACTTTTCCAGTAATTTCCTTTGAATTTTTTTCTTGTTTTCTGTGCTTCATGAAGGGGAAGTATTCATAGTGCCACTGATAGAGTACTGGTTAATTGCTATGGTCTTTATCAACTTAATTTGAGTTGTATGCTGTATGGTATTTTCAAGCACATTTGTGGTATTGTAACCTCATGATTATAATAAATTCTCACTAGGCAACATAAGAAAATAGTGATAAAATAGAAGGAGAATTTGTGTAGGTCTTCAAGTTACATCCCAGACATTGGGGAAGGTAGGTATGATTTCTTCTGCGCAATGGGAAAACCGAGGCACTGGCTGTGTGTGCTTACTCTTATATGTTTGGAACAGGAATGTAGGGGATAGCAAAGGGGAGCTGATATACATCCAGGATGAAGCTGAGCTATGTTCTTAAGCCTGTTTACTTTGTGAAACTGCTGTGGGTAGAAAAACAGGAAAAGGGAGGAAAAAATGAGGATAAAAAATATGTCTGTTAAGTGGGATAACACTTAACCTCCTTTGCTTTTTGCTCTTTCTTATAAACTATGGAACTTAAATATTAAGATAAAAGACGACTCACATTCCAGTTTACATGAAATAAGATTGATTTTGTTTTAAATGCTAGATGTGGGGGAACTAAAATTAAGTATTTGCCCCTTTGGTGAGCTGGAAAACATTTACAAAAGCAGCTCCAATTATATATCATGTTTCAGTCTGGTATTAGCAACAGGAATCTGTGAGGACATTCAAATTAAGATTTCATTATCTATATTCACCTTTGTCTGTTTGCACCAAAGTGAAAAATGCAAGGAATTTTCTGGCTTGTGCACAGGACCCAGCTCAAATAAGTTTAATGAGATAACACATTTGGTTTTGCACACAGATTCAAACCTGCTGACACACAAAGTTGAAAATGCAGGAGGCAAGAAAAAGAACACAGTGCTTATATAACAATTGCTGTACCAAAATAGGTAAACCAATACTTGAAAAGAAGCCAAAAATACCTAGAAAAATTCTAAATCTTAAAAAAAAAAGCTTTATTTCACTTACTGAGAAGAGCAAAGTGCTCTCCATTGAATAAGGTGGATTTTATGCTCTCTTTTACCTTCAACATAAGGTAAAGAAACATTTATGAACATTATTCCTCTTTCACCAGAACCAGCATTCTACTTTGGAAATGATGAATACTATGTTGACGAGAGCGCTGGCTATGTTGAGGTACGTGTCTGGAGGACTGGAACTGATCTGTCTAAAGCTGCGTCTGTTACAGTGAGGTCTCGCAAATCTGAACCAATAACTGCAGAGGGTAAGTTGTTGTTTTGCTCTATTTTCACGATAATCTCAACAACAAATGCTACCAACAACATTTGGTCTTGATATAGATTCAGCTACCTAAGATGAAATTTGTATGTCTTTTGCTCTTAGCAGATCTTTCTTCTTAGAACAAGTTAAGTAGTTACAGAATTTCTCTCAAAGAAACAGGAGTAGGAGCAACTGTGAAGTCCAGCACTAAGAAAAATGCCTTCAGATACTCATGTAAAACACTGTCCCATGAAGGCAGCTGATTACTGCCTCAACAGCATACTCCGGGCACAGTTATAATCACTGGCAGCATGCAGAGTTTGCTTCTCGCGTTTTTACTGTAGACAATGAGAAATTATTATCAGCAAGAGGATTGCTACAGCTGCGTGATTCAGTGATGCTTTGACAGAATCTTTGTCTGCAGAATCAAGTGTTAGTGTACTCTTTTTTTTTTTTTTTCACAAACCCCAGTGCTTAAAACTAAGACATTCATATAGAGACAGCATAAAAATTGTCTTCCTTAGGTGATTATCCTGAGTGTAACTGGACAGTAGAGTTTATATTCTCTATTAATTTTCAGTGAGGCAAGGTTGTGTAAAACTTTACTGTTATATCAGGAATATCTAAGCATCATCTATATATATGATAAACATATTTCTCATTAAAAAGAAAATTATGAAGTCTAAAAAAAAAATATGATTACTTAATTTCTGAACTTACTTTATATGATCTGATATCTGCTTCATCCTGAATATTTAAGTTATTTTACTTCTGTGGGGAAAAAAAATATTTCCTTACAGTAAGAATCTTAAATCATTGTACCAGCACTCCTAGGATTCAAAACTGGGAATGGCACAGCTCTTGGGCTCTCTAGTCTCTTTGCAGCAGCGTGAAGGCTCTGACATGGCTGGCTGCCTGTAAAGCCACGAACCTGGTTCATGGTCTTACACAGTGCAGTGATGCATCTGCTGCCCTGAGCTGCCAGTCCTGACATCCTGCCTTAGAGGCTTAGCTCTGGGGTAGAGCAGCAGGGACTCTAGCCAAGTAGCCATCTGATAATGGCCTTTAATATTGCCAGATTTTGTCAAATTCACAGAATTCCAAACCCTATTTCAATTTCAATGAAACAGTTTCCCCCAAAGCTTTGTTTCAACAGCTCTGCTGCTTATTCCCCCCCAAAAAATGAACATTTAAATTCAGTCCTTTAATGCTTTGGTTCCAAGACACAGTGTCATGTTTCAGTCAGTATCTTGTTTTGTTTGCTTCCTTCTTATTGGTTTTTTTTATGGCTTTGCTTTCTTTGCTTAAAACAAACCAAAAAAAACCCCCATAAAAGTAAGCCAAACCCAGAGCAGTCTGCCTCTAACAGTAAGGTGCCAGACCCCACCTGACGTGGTCTGAGCCAAATTTGATCCTTTTGGTTTCCGTTCATTCTGTTTTACGCAACTCCTCTGAACAGCAGTTCTTCCTTACAGTCACCTCACTGGCCTTTTCTTCTTCCCTTATTACATAATAGTCTCAAAACTTCCAACTTCATTACAGAATAATATGAACTTTCCGAAAAACTTTGCTTCATCTCCAGAGTCCCTCTCAAAGCTTTATGTTTAGTTTCATTTCTCACTTACAACAAACTTTATTAGTTTTAGTGGAATAACTGTTGGTTTACAACAGACCAGCATCAGCCCCGTTTCTTGACTTGTATTACTAAACAAAAAGTGACTCCATATTGACTTATTTTATTGTATAGTTCAACTTCGATGGTCAAAAAATATTTGGCATGACTGCCAAAATTTAGGAAAATTTAAAATTCTACTTAAAAAAATAGATTTACCTAAAAGTAGCTGCCTAATGATAGATATTTTTGGTTTTAATTGCATGTAATGATGTTTATTCATTTGATATTTTTTATCTCCTTTTCGTTGGTAGCTGGAGTAGATTATGTAGGCATCAGTCGTAATTTGGATTTTTCCCCTGGAGTCAATATGCAGACATTTCGTGTGGTAATTCTGGATGACCTTGGACAGCCGGTGTTAGAAGGAACTGAAAAGTTTGAGCTTGTGCTAAGGATGCCCATGAATGCTGCTCTTGCAGAACCCAGCAAGGCCACCATCTTCATTAATGACTCAGTCTCTGACTGTGAGTAATAGTTTTTTGTACCTTTTCAGATTTACGCAGGAGATGGATGACTGCAATACATAGACAGCATTTCTCCTTTTGAATCACATGTGTTTTAGCTATAGTCAATGTGTCAAATCATTTGCTGCCTAGCTGCTTATGTTCTTTATCCGGTGCAATATAACATCACTAAATTTGAAATAGTGGAGGGAAGATATGGTAACTTTTGCATTTATACTTTACACGTGCTTTTTATGTTTTTCTGCCCAGTGCCTAAGATGCAGTTTAAAGAATCTGTATATGTAGGCAATGAAAATGAAGGACAGATTTCTGCCATGATATACAGGAGTGGGGATATTCGATACACATCCACTGTGAGATGCTATACAAGGCAAGGTTCAGCTCAGGTAATGATGGACTTTGAAGAGCGTCCTAATACTGACAGTTCCATCATCACATTCCTTCCTGGTAAGCTCTTGATCTTGATTTAGAAGCCTTTAGTCTACTATGTTTTGTTTTGTTTTGTTTTGCCTTGCCTTGCTTTGCTCTGATTGTTTTGTTTTAGTTGTGTCTTCTCATAAAGTAGTGCTAAAAAGACTGCTGTAGAAAACAATTTTTTTTTCATGCACAGTGTGTAGAGTGCACACAGATGATGTCCTTCATTTCTGATATAGAGGGATAATCAGTCACAGAATGACAGCATGGTAGGGATTGGAAGGGACCTTCAGAGATCATCTAGTTCAACCCCTCTGCCAAAGCAGGTTCACCTAGAGCAAGTCGAACAGGAATGCATCCAGGCAGGTTTTTAATATCTCCAGAGAAGGAGACTCCACAGCCTCTCTGGGCAGCCTGTTGCCCAGTTGCCAATAGCAATTAAAGGAACATATCTTCACATAAGTCCAGCCCGAGTGCCAGAGTCTTTTTGATCCATTGTAGCAAAAGCAGGTTCGGAGTAACACAGTAACAGAAGCATGGACCTGCTGTCAGAAAGGGAACTTCAGAAGCTCTGCTCTTTCTTAGGCACATTTCTGATAAATACATTTGCCTTGCACTGAAATGAGTAATAGACCTTTCAACAGGAATATAACTAATTTCTGTTTGAATTTTTTTCCCAGGGAAGCTTTCCTAAGGTAGTTCACCAGTATCATATACTTAATATCTCAGAGATGAAACACAAATGAATCGGGTGTTACTACCTTCACAGAATATTGCCTGATTCCCTCTATTTGTGCAGAAGACAATTCAATCTTTTAGTCTTTTAAGTTTATACACACATAATATTTTTTACAATGCCTAAACAAGTTCTGTTGTCAGTATGAAATCCTTGGTATGCCCTTCTCACAGAAATGACAAGCTTCATATTTCTGTGGACATGTATCACAGTTCTTTTGTAAAGTGAGTTATTCAGTCTATCTTTATTTAAAGGCCCGTGCCTTTACCATTGCTTCTGTGCAACCAGGAAAGAGAATCCAACTTGTTAGGATTAATGGATCTGGGCCCCTTAGGAAGTTACTTTTGTCTTTTTTTTTGAGTGTCATTCTACCATTTCTCCATGAAGATAAGTAGCAAAGAGGTCTACTTGGATCATATCTTGTTTCCATAAGCTTTTTAGGCCTGTTTAAGATGCAGCAGTTTCAGTAAAGTTTTCACGTTTTCTGTGTAACATTGAGCAGGATGAATATCTTTTTTTTTTTTTTTTCCTCCTAATGGATAATTTATATTCTATAGGGGAAAAAAAACACCTCAGAAAATGAACGCAGTCAGCATCCTGATCTGGTTCTTTATCTTAAGCCTTGGTAATTTTTCCATGCATAATATTAAAAATACTGTAAATTGACCTCATCTCTCTCATATCCCGTGCTGTTCCTTTTGTAAGGGATGTAGGAGTCATTCTCGTGATGATGAGCCCTCTGAGTCTGACACTGGGAGTCAAACACTCCACACACTGCTCATAATTCTTGCTGCTCTTGTAGAAGGCCAAAGACAAGGTCTTTTTCCCAGTGTCTCAGAACATCTAGTAAGTCTAGGCACGCTGATTTGTGAGTGCTCAAACTGAGTATTTTGCAACTCCAAAGTATTTTTAAGGCAATATTCATTTGGAACCAGTGGGAGTTTAAGACATTAAAATCAAATTGAAAAATATAAGTGAAGGTCTGCACAGTTGGATAGTGTCTCAGAAAGTCCTGAAATTTTTGAAATAAAAAAACTCCAGGACAAAATTACCATTAGTATTAGTGAAAGTTTCTATTACCCTGCTTCCTCATGCAAGTATTTATTTCTAAAATACATGCTGTGGAGAAGGTCACTGAAAATGAGTATTTTATACTGAGATAAAACAAAAGGAACAGTACATGTGAAGTGGCTACACCAAACAGAAACTTGTCTTAGAGAAGTCCCAAAATGGCAGATTTCACTTAAGTGGTGAGCTTCCAAAGAAAGGTAACGGTTACTAATTCTGCTTTCACTATTGTCATTACTCATTAACTTATATGGTGTCAAGGTGGATGCCTTGGCTGGCAGAAGCAACATGTGGTTCTGTGAGCTAGGAGAAGTGCTGTAACAGAGCAAAGAACACCTAAGGTCTGCATGATATTACCTTCAGAATGATTGCAGGTGAAACTGAGAAGCCTTGCACGCTGGTGCTTATGGATGATACTTTCCATGAAGAAGAGGAAGAACTACGTCTGGTTCTTGGCACTCCAAGAAGTGATTCTTCCTTTGGTGCCTCTATTGGTGAACAGAATGAGACCCTGATAAAGATTCAGGATGATGCAGACAGTAAGAAATTATTTTGTTCTTATTGGCTTTTGGAAGCCCATTCCTGCACTCTAAAAACATTTTTCTTCTAATTACAGAGGCTATTATTAAGTTTGGTGAGACCAAATTTAGTGTGAGTGAACCAAAGGACATAAGGCAAGTAGCAGTTGTAAAAATCCCAGTGCTTCGTCTGGGAGACACTTCCAAGGTTTCTCTCGTGAGAGTTCATACAAAGGATGGATCTGCTACTTCTGGAGAAGACTATCACCCTATATCAGAAGGTAGGACCATTCAGATGATTATCACACCCTACTATTTGTTTTTATTCATGACTGTGACATATGATAATGTTGGAAAAATGAAATAACTTTGTGAACAGAATACTTTGCAACCACATCTGTTAATGCGTTTTGCTACTCAGATTCAGTATGGACATGATCCCATGTGGTATATGCAACTGCCAAATTGCTCTTGGAATACTAGATATCAGTGAAGATATTTACAAAAGAATTGTGACTCCTTTGAAAACATCTGTAGCTCAAGTAACTGTGGAACAAATGTGTGAGTGTCACCTTAGTAACATTTGCAAAGTGTGATACCATTACTCTGCAGAAGCATCTACTCATAGGATATGAATGTGTAGTTGTTTCTCAAGCAATTCATTAAGCTAATGGCTTTTGCTCTATGTAGGAATTAATGCTTATTTCTGATTAATTTTACTTTCATAATAATTAAGCTTTCTCTATATATCTCTGCAATTCACTACCCGCTGCTCCTCACTAGAAATGAATGAGGAGAGAAGTTGTGCAACAGAATGAGAAATTTCTTAGCTGGTAAACTTCTTTCCATTAACAGCCCACCCACATGGTTTAGTGAATGACTAATAGAGTTTGTAGCACCATGAATTTTTTTTCATCTAAAGTATATGATAATACATGATACTAATCTGTGTTTTAAGATTTATCATTCATTGCTGGAGCCTTTTCACAGTTTTGGGGTGTTGTCACAGTTTTTGATAAACTATTTTGGTGTCCAGTCCAGCTAAAAGATAGGACTTGTTTTTGAACTTCCAGCAACAACACTGGGCCATCTCCAAATTCCATAGAAGAAGAGACATTTGCTGCTAGTGATATTTGAAGAGAAAAATTGTTAGCAATAAGAAAATTATCAGCCCAGAGCTTGCTAATTCCGGTCACTTCGCCTCCTGCATTTTAGAGTTTTGCTCTTTCCTCCTGAAAACCACAGGAATTTTTAGTGTCAGTTAATATTTATCCTATACTCATTACCTATATGCATTGCCGTGCTTACCCTCTCCCTGCTGTGCAGCAACAGTGCATGAGTTTTCAAGGGAAACACGCTACTGCAGAACAAGAGGCTCTGGGCCTCTGCCCAGAAGCCTTTGAGACAGGTCTGTGATCTGCAGGATTTCCCCACGGGTTTCAGAACATCTGTGGGTTTAGGGAGCCTGATGATTCAACCATAAGAACAAACCCACATCCTTAACTGGGTTATCTGAAGGAAGCATGACAAACTGGAATTCAGTAAAATTCTTAGCTCTCACACAGCATGGTTATTAGCACAAGAGTATTTTCATGGCTTAATAACACTTAAGGCTGGAAGGATCATTAGAACACTTAATCAGACTCACTGTGGATTGCAAGATTCTCCCAGTTTCCACCAGCTGCTTCTGTATTGAGCCAAATAACCTTTGGTTGGAGAAAGTATATCCTTCATAAAGGGCATCCAGTCTTGGTTTGAAGGCACTGGAGAGGACAAGTGTTTCTCAGTGTTTTGCTTCACTGATCAGTCCTTATCGCTTCTTATAATCTGTGCCTTATTTCCCAGGTATACTTCAGCTCTCATCCACTACTGCTTACTGTGCCTGTCCTTTTAGAGTGCAGAGCTCTTTAGCAACTTGTATTTTTTTGTCTGTGATGGTGTTTCAATATACTAATCAGAACATCGTTTTCTACAAGTCTTTTTTTTCCTTCTAGTCCTCAGTTTCTGTTGGCCATTTCTGTGCTATCTTCAGTTAATTTGATGTCCTTTAAAAAATAAAGACAGTGGAAATGCACCTACTATTTTAGTATCACTCTCGCCCATTCCATACACAAATGTTAAATAGTTTCTGTACCTCTGCATCCTTTAGTATTTAACACAACCAAGACTCCCAGTACTCTTCTAACTCTGTCAGCTGAGATTGAACTTCTGACAATGACCTCAGAAGCTTTTTCAGAGTCAGTGCTTTTCAAAATACAAAACCATTTTGCATAACTCTGGCTTTGTGCCTTATTTTTCGTATATACCATTGTATTAAAATGCATTTTTTTTGAGTGGTCACTAACAATACTTTTTATTTAGAATTCCTCAGTCTCTTAGTCATTCACATATGTTACCAACATTTATGTAATAATTAGTGCCAGCTCATTTTCAAAATATTAAGTTCTATTAAACTAAATCCTGGTCCTTGCAAATGTCTTTTGATGATGATAATGCCTCATTTGCAGTGATTTCTGCATGTGTCCACTGCTATTCATTATTACTATTTTTAGCATCAAATAAGTTAAACTAAATATATGAACATATGTAATTGGAAAACTCATTATTAACTGCTATCTTTCATGGCTGGGCCTGGAATTACAGCTTGTTATGAACAGCAGATTTATTTTTAAATGTCTCATTATGTTTTTAGAAATTGAGTTTAAGGAGGGTGAAACACAGCATTTTGTGGAGATTGAAGTTCTCTTTGATGGAGTAAGGGAGATGAGAGAAGCCTTCACTGTTCATCTGAAGCCTGATGAGAACATGGTTGCAGAATTACAGGTAACAAACTCATGCAAAGTCCTCAACAACAAAATCTGGTAAACGGACCTTCTTGCTTTCTGGCTCATAGCTTTACACTTCTTTTAAGTTTTATACACACTATCTTGGACAAAGAGGATCATCCCATCTGACACAGTACCACCTACCCAAAACAGTTTGTTACCAAGGCAATAAGGTTCGTGGGCTGTCATGGTTTAAGCCCAAACAGCAACTAGAACCACGCAGGCGCTCGCCCACGGCATGGGGTCATAGAGACAATGAGAGCTTATGTAGAACTGAAATCTTCAAGATATCATTCCAGACACATTCTCTTCATAGAATCAGTTCTAAAAACTGATGTCCTCTTGGAAACACTGGCTGGCAATACAACATAGCCTCTATGCTGTATAAAGAGCAATCAGGTGAACTATAACTTCTGCTGTCAAAACTGTGCTGATATTATTCTTGTGTGAATTTCAGTAGCCACAAATTCTTGTTATTTAGCATTATGACATACATACTTTTAATATAAATAGTATATTCTTCTGATTCTGCATAAAATGTTCTTCAGACTCTTTGGCCCCTTCATCAGGGAACCGGGATTGCTTAGTCTGGAGAAAAGAAGGCTGAGGGGAGACCTTATTGCTCTCTACAACTACCTGAAAGGAGGTTGTAGCGAGGTGAGGGTCGGTCTCTTCTCCCAAGTAACAAGCAATAGGACAAGAGGAAATGGCCTCAAGTTGCACCAGGGGAGGTTTAGGATGGATATTAGAAAAAATTTCTTCACAGAAAGAGTTGTCAAACATTGGAACAGGCTGCCCAGGGAAGTGATTGAATCACTATCCCTGGAGGTATTTAAAAGATGTGTAGATGTGGTGCTTAGGGACATGGTTTATTGGTGGTTTTGGCAGTGTTAGGTTAATGGTTGCACTCGATGATCTTAAAATTCCCTTCCAGCCTAGACAATTCTATGACTCTCTCAGTATCACACCATATATACTCTGACTCCAGGTAGCCAGACAGCAGAGACACAGCCTTTGCTGATGACAAACACCCCATTTCCATCAGGCGTTAAATCATACAGTGCCCATTAAAGTTCTACCAGAATACTGACGTTATTCAAGAAAGCTGGGACACAAGACATTAAAGGGTCCGATATCTTCAGTGTTCTGAAAAGAAAAAAATCATTTTAGCTCTTGCTTTTGTAGTCTGCAGTATACTTTCTGGTGCCTCAACCCTTCCTCAATAGCTCATCCAACTGAGGTTTCAGAATTTATTTTGGGACAATGTTTCAAAGGCTAGACGTAGTCAAGGTCCAGCTTGAATCCCCTTGTTTATTTAACTGTTCACAGAGAACTTTTCTGCCTTTTTATTGTCAGACAGCCAAGGCCATTGTTTACATTGAGGAAATGAACAGCATGGCAGATGTCACCTTTCCCTCTGTCCCTCAAGTTGCATCCCTTTTGATATATGATGATACTTCTAGAGCCAAAGACAGAAGCAGTCCCATAGCTGGCTATCCTGTCATCTGTATCACAGTGAGTATCTCTGTGGAAAGATGAAACAAAATCAGTAGAAGAATGTTTTTCAAAGGAGCAATTGGATTTTAGGCACTCAGTATCAATTCATATTGTTGTGAGTCACACATGAGTTCAAGCTAGAACTGTCCTAAGAGCTAATCTAATTTGTCTGGGAAGTAAATCAGTTTTCAAGAGGACAAAAAGTATAGAAAGATGTTTCACATGTTCATCACTAAGAACAGTCTAATACTCACACAATATCTATGACCTTACTGTTCCCTGCATTGTCTTGCCTTAATTTGCAGTGTTAAAATCACTGGAGACAGCAAATGAGCTATTGTTTTCAATGAATGTCACAGTCTGAAAAATGAGTCCTGTTTATTGAAGTCCTACAGGCTTCTTTCATTGTAATTTTGCAACTGAATGGTTTGCATGAATATTCATATGCATTGAGGACGGTTTTGGTCCACCTGCATCTTCAGTTTATTTCTCACACTGTTCATTATGCACAGGAATGGATCATGTCTTGAATGGTTCTCCTAAATACAAAAACAAAAGAGATCTTGAAATGGAAAATATACCTGCAGAATTAGATCAAAGGGTGAAATTCAAGTTAAAGTAGCATGTGGAAGTGTAGTTTGTGCCTCCACAACTATGGTAGGTTTTCACTGGTAAACCATAATTTAAAATAATACTTTTTATTTCAATAAGCATAATTAGGCCTGCCTATTAAATCTACCATAGCAATACTAAAAGCATCACTGTCAAAATAAGGTAATTTCTTAAGAGATTTACTGGGGTTGTCAGTTCCATGTTGTTGAATTTTGTGACTCTTGATAAATTAAAATTCCTTTGCCATGAAGCAAATAAATTTTAAACACATTTGCCTTGTTCTGCAGGCTTGCAATCCTAAATATGAAGACTTTGAAAAGACTGGTTCGATATGTGCCAGTGAGAACATCAATAATACTCTGACACGGTACCGGTGGCTAGTGAGTGCACCCACTGGTCCTGATGGTGTGACTAGCCCCATGAAGGAGGTTGACTTTGATACCTTCTTCACTTCCTCCAAGATGATTACGCTTGACTCCATTTACTTTCAAGCGGGTTCTCGTGTCCAGTGTGCAGCTCGTGCCGTGAATTCAGATGGGAATGAGGGTCTTGAGCTTATGAGCCCTATTGTAACTATAAGCACATCAGAAGGTAAGACTTCATCACCTATTGCAAAACCCTCAGACCTCTTTTGGATCCCAAATTCCATCCTAACAAAATCTGGTGACATGATCAGGTGTTTTAACATTACAGTCTCAGCTTTTCTTCTGTTGTTCACAGAGGTGGTGCAAAAACTCTCTCTGTAAAACAGAAGAGAATTGTACAAAGAAAATGGTTTTCTTCTTTGCTAGTTCTCCAGATCTTTAAATAGTTATCCACACAGTAAACTCATATGTTCAGGAGAACAGTATATGATGTGCATTGGAATTAATGAAACCTGGTTTCTGTTGGCTTTTGAATTCAGCCATAGTAATGTTGCAGTACAATCTCAGCTCCTATTAGACATTGGAGAATCCACATGGGAGTACTATTACGAATGCCTAGCCAGAAGAAAAGCTTCATTTGGCATTCAGTCCTCACTGGACACCTGAGAATCAGTTTCTACCTTGAATAAGGACTATATCAACGGGTGTCCACTTTCAGGGCATAGACAAATTTTTTTTTGTGGTTGAGATATTTATAATACTCATGCTGCTTCTTTCTCTGATACTCTGTTTATCTCTGATACCTAATCAATACTGAACTGATACTGCATTCTCTCAGCCAGCCTGAGTCTGCCTCCTTTGCCCAGCCAACTCTTTTAATGAACCTTGTACTGAATAACATTAGGAAGCAGACGTGGAGAACTGACATGCACACATGTGCATATGTCTGATAGCATATGCTATTTTGTTGTAGAAATCACAGATACTTTTGTTTATTGTATAATATGGAAAATGGGTAATTATGAGCAAAAGGTAGATTACAAAACAATGTATTTTATTACCCCTCTGCAGCTATTTGGCATTCTTTGTGTCATCTCTGCTGCTTTTGTATGTACATTAACTCTTCTGGTTTTTGTGAGATCTTACAGTAGATAATAAATTAGATGATTGTTCATTTGCAATATCATTTTAGTTTCCTTGGCCTTTCCAAATAAATATTTTAGCTAAAACATTTTATTTTCTACCAAGTTAGGGCTTCAAGAAGCTTAATGAATGGAATTTCTGTTTACCCCTGTCCTTTATTCCACATGTTGACTGTAGGCTCACCTCGCCTTTGTTTGCGCTGTCAGGAATCCTGCACCCTAAAGAGGACTCTGTCTAAGGGTATTGTCTACAAGGTGCAGTGTAGTGCTTGTTTAAGGCAGACAGCCTTGTGCTGGGTGAGGTGGTTTGGTTATGTGAAACAGACTAGCTATGTTACTGTTATAATGCATTATTTGGATTACACTTGACAAATTAGCAGGGCTAATTAGTTCAGGCTCAGGACTGATCGTCATGCGTATGTTACTTCCAGTACCTGAGCTGACTTGTGATATGGAAGACAATAATAATGAAGGTCATGTACAACATAAAAGAAATTGTTCGATGCTATTTTGAAAGAAGTACAGTGATCAAAGTAACCTGCCAAAATCCTAAATATTTTAACTTGGAGGATGCTTGACCTCCAGTGCATAGACCAAATTTTCAAAAGTCAAATTGTGCAACAAATTGTATGTAGCCTCTTTAGCACATCTTACCTGCATTTGAGAAAAAAAAAGACAAAACTATCATGTCATGCCAGAAGTTTCCAACTTGGAGCTATTGACCCAGATGAAGTTCACCAGAACCAATAAGTTCTCCAAGAGGAAATCCCTGCCTCCTCTTTTCTTGTAATCCCTCAGAAATGAGCAAAGGGCAGAACATGGGCAAAGGGAACTGTTCTGATTTTCCACTTCTGCTGGTTTCTTTCTTAGAGGGCCATGTGATCCTTTGGCCACCACATGACAATGATGTGGTATGATTCTTGTCACCAGAATGCAGATACTTCTGCACTGAACCATACAACTGGAAGTTGCATGTATCTCAGATTATACGATTACAAACTTGATCTTCTGATCTTACAAACCAGGACTAATACTGGAACAGGTTGTACTAACCCTGGAATGAGTTGCCAAAAGAAGTTATAGATTCTCCATCCCTGGATAAATTCAAAACTGAACAGCTGAACAAGGCCCTGAGCAACCTGATGTAACTTTGAAGCTGGCTCTACTTTGAGCATGGTATTTCTAGAGATCCTTTCCAACTAAAATTAGTTCATGCCACAATTATTCTCATTACATTTTAGTCATTAATGGAACAGGAAGCTCATATAGTCCTGTGAAGGCATTATATAGGTCCACACCACAAGCCAATGCCAAAACCAAATGAACACTGTTCAGGTACCCTCTGTAAAGCTATGTATGTGTTTAAAGGGGTGGGAGGAATTAAAGCACGTACCTCTGAGGACCTCTGTAAGAAAGTATGGCACTTTGCACTTAGCTCTGCAAGTATGGTTGACACGCAACTGAAAATACACAGGTACGGTATCATCATCTGATTTTGAAAATGTTGATCAAGTAATGATTTCTGTTTGAATCCTCTTTTGCATAAATTCCTGTTCAAACCTCTGGTAAATGCTGCCCAAAGCAATTACCTGTCATTCCAGGAAATTATCCTTGATTTGGAAATTTATACAGTGAAAAAAATTGCATCTAAAAATAGTGCAAGTGAAAGTATAGATTATTTACTCGGGACATAAAGTAAAGTTCTTTGTCTTTTTTCCATTAGGTCTTTGTCAACCTCGTATGTCAGGAGTAGTTGGAGCAGAACCATTCTCTGCCAAATTGCGCTATACTGGCCCAGAAGATCCTGATTATGCCAATCTCATCAAATTGACAGTCACAATGCCACATATTGATGGTAGGATAAAATCAGCTGTGGAGTTGAGAGAACTCATACAACAAGCTGTTATTTGAGCTATTTTATTGGTCATGTTACTTTCAATATCCAAAAACATAATGCAGTCTTTTAAAATGTGGGACCAGTGAAAAATATGAGTGTACAAGTGCAGTTTGCAACAAGGTGTATAAGATACTGTATTGATACATAGTCTTTGATGCAAAGATTAAGTGTTTCCATATTAATTGCACAGTTTACATAAATTAAGCTAGACCTATACTTTGTAAAACTCCTTTGAAGACCATAGAGATATACCAAGGAAGAATTCATTTATTAAAAAAATATAAAGCCATTTAATTACTATCTGCTTCTGAAAAATTCACACAAAATCCTGATTGAAAAATATGTTGGAGATTTAGAAATATTTTATTTGGCATTTTGAATATAAAGGTGTAATTATTGTGGATAACATTCTCACACACACTTAGCATATCACTTTTCTGTGAATTGTAAAGTACGTTAATTACTGTAAGCACAAAATACAGAAGCACTGCATAACATGCTTAATGTTTAACAAACTTTGGCTAAATTAAAGAACTCAGACCACTGAAATTTAATGATAGTGATAGAAATTAATGTTTTTTAGGCATGCTGCCTGTTATTTCTACAAGAGAGCTCTCCAACTTTGAGCTGACGCTCAGCCCTGATGGAACTAGAGTTGGAAACCATAAATGCTCCAACCTATTGGATTACACAGAAGTGAAGACCCACCATGGTTTCTTGACTGATGCTACCAAAAATCCAGATGTGATTGGAGAGACCATTCCCTATCAATACAGTCCATCAATTAGAGGCTTCAATACCTTACGCTTCTACCGCAATCTGAACCTGGAAGCCTGTCTATGGGAGTTTGTTAGCTATTATGACATGTCTGAGCTCCTCACAGATTGTGGAGGCACCATTGGGACAGATGGACAGGTACAATACTGTAACTTAATTTTGTACTGTGTTCTTAAAATGAAAGATTTCCCTTGTAATGCATCTATGCTAGAAATAAGTGGTTTTAGAATTAATGTAGTTGAAAAGTGTCTTGACAAATAATAGGCTTCCCCTAAGGCCAGCTTATTCCTTAAAGCTATCAATGTCCATTAAGTACTACAAGGCTGCATGTGAAATCCTTATGAGGTTGAAATTAAGGGAATAATTTAGATTGAATTAAAATTGCTATGATTTTCACCCAATGCAGTTTTGAAGTATTTTAGGACAAACCAATCACATTTTTACTGTATAGTGAGCCACCTTAGTCTTTTCTTAGAGTGAAAGACTTCTAAAGGATTGCTTTTAGCACATTGATAATACTGGGCTATTTAGCATCAATAATGGTGTATCTTAAAATAGAGTTTAAAAAAATTGTGAAGAGCCTTCCTGCTGATAACAATGGACTGCACTGTCCTACCAGCTGCTTGGCTCTGCTGTTCTCTTGCTCACTGTGTAACAAAAGCCGCCAGTGCAGACAGCACAGTGGGCTTACGTTACCCAGCAGAAAATTCCTTGGTCAGGAAGCAAAGAGAAGCTGCCAATACGGGATGTCTGAAGAGCAGAGCTGTGAAAGTGGTTGGGGGTTAAAACAAAGAGGTCGGAGAGATCTTCAGGTGTCCTTTGGAAAATTATTTCTAGAAATCTGTAATAATGTGGAAGCAGAAGCGTGCAGTGTTTCTTCTGGTGCAATGACAGTGAAGTTAAACTCTAGGTCTTCCTTGTATAATTACTACATAAACCTGTCTGTTCCCACTCAGGCTGTGGAGTACAAAAGCTGTAGCTATGAAGATCAATCCTTCATGACACAAAAAGTCCCTTTGGGGAATAATCCCGAAGGCTGGAAGAAGTACTGAAAACGCAGTACATTATTTCAGAGGAGTCCATCCACAGCATAATAACTGTGTGGTAAAGCTAACTCACGTTCCTGGCTCACTAGCCTTACCTGTTGAGCCTATGTGGAAAGGATGAGGCCACTGTGTGAAATGGCCATAATTGCTCTGCTTTTTAACAGGTGTTCATTTTGCCAGGGACCCATCTGCTTCTTAGGCCTCAGTAGCCTCGTGTGCACGAATTCTTACTTTGTCAGTCCCAAATGACATGGGGCCTTAACAGATGAGAAAAAAGTGGGTTGTTGCTGAAAAAAACCTATGGGCATGCACAAAAACAAAGCTCTTTTACTACTAAAAGCATGGGTGCCAATGGACATATAGATACCTAATCAGATAAGCTGATGTTTATTTCTTTTGATATATATATATACACACACATATATACACTTAAATGCCTAATGTCCACTTTACTCTGTGGGTTTTCACAGGTGATCATACAGTCAATTTACCGGACAAGAAATTGCACCAGGCTCTCCTTAGCCCTTGGTTAACTTCCTGACATTCTGTCCATTTTAACTAGAGATTATATACTCTGTAAAGTGTAAGACTGGAACAAAATGGAGCTTCTGCCCTTCTTAGGTACAAAGACCTTGATGGATATGTCATCTCAGTGCTCTGTTATCTGTCCCGGTTCCTGGTCTGTTACAGGGACCAGTTCAAGGTCTCTGCCTTGATGTTGGAAGCTCGCTGTCAGTGCAGCTGCTTGAGGTTGCCCCTCTGCTACAAGCAGATCCTCCTACAGGTACATTCCACTGGAACCATGAACCTGTCAGAGGGAAGGGGAAGGCATGCGAGTGTGGGATGTAAATCTTACACATTCCCACAAGATAAATACGACAGCAGTCTTCACTGTTCTTAGAATGATTTCATTTCTTCAACTAATCATTCCTTATGACTATATCTTTATGGCCATGCAATATGGAACCATATATTATTTCCCACACAACACAATCATAAGCACACAAGCACACACAGCTGCCAAGCAGCTGTCCTCCGAGCCTGTGACCTATGCAAGCCACTTCTCCCACAGTGAAGATGAAGAAAAAGCTGGTTTGAATCCTTTGCTTTTTAAATACTTCTGTGTCCTTTAGGGAAAAGGCTGAATAGCTGGTTTAGACAAATATGTGTCTAAATAAAACCTATATATTTCTATATGGACATAAACAGAATAGAAAATAAGCAGCATTCCTATTTTTTAGTAAATAAAAAAACTCTGTATCTTCAGTTCTGGAGTACATGCGTAAACGGTAATGTGGCCAAGGAAGAGAGCTGTACTTGCTTTAAGCTCCAGAACCCTTATGTACTTTAGGTAAGATCCCTTATTTGAAAGCAGAGAGGGATGAACACGAGCTATGAGAGCCATGAAACTGCAGCTGAAGTCATCCTTTAGTGCCTTGTAGGTTCTGGCTAAAAGGTTACAGTGTGTTAAGTGAAATATCAAGCTGAATTACTTCTAGCAGTGAAGCATTGCCCCACAGCCGGTATGCGCTTCACTGCCCTCCCTGTTTCCCCCACCTCCATTTAATTCTTCTCCAAGTTTGGTCTTTATCTTCACATGACCCCCTCCAGCTGAGAGGGGAGGCAGTCAGTGCCCTACCTCTGTGGTTGTCACCATTGTTGGTTTTTTCTCCTTCAGTGAACAATTAATAATCCTCTACTGTGAGAGGAAAGCTGGCAGCTATGGTTTTCACCATCTATTTTAGCACACAAAGGAAGCTCAGGTTCTATTATACAGACAGAACAGATAAATAACAAAAAACCTCTTACCACATCCTGCTTCCACTACAAATTTAATAGCTTGAATTAACAAGATATTTTGGCTAGATCTTTAAGGGCTGTTTCTTGATACTAGCTCTCGAGTACCTGTATGGTCAAACAAAGATAGCACTGTTGATTCAGACAGAGAGATTTCACAAACTCAGCTGGCAGTATCTTGCGTGATGTGGACCTTCACTTTGTGGGAGCTTCTCCTAGGGTAGGGGAAGAAGATGAGCTTCAGTCAGCAAGAAGTGAGGTGGGAGACCTGCAGCTGGTGTCGTTCTTCTGGCAGTGCTCCTCGTGTTTGCTGCAGGCTGCAGCTGTCTTAGCCAGTTCCCATGAACTCATGAACTGTCATAATACATAGAGAAGGTCTTGGGTTTCTTTTTTTTTTTTTCTCCTTTGAGGCCTTTTGCTTGTGACCCATTCTCTTTCTCAATTACTCTGTGCATGAGCAAACCCTGCGTGAGTTAGATGCAGCACTCCTTTCAGTATACAGCTTGACGCTTTGTTCGGGGGGTCTGCCCGTATTCATCACATCTGAAAAATCAGGCATTTATGTGTCTAAATATGGATTTAAATGTGCAGCTTAAGGAACTTATATTTAAAAATAAAGACCTACTCTTTAAATTGAGCTAATTCATTTGGATTGTAGCTCTGTTCTGGTTAAAGTTAAGGTCACCTTTGATGATTAGCAGCAACAGTTTTCTTTTGAACAACCTGCAGTCATAGCCTAAAATTCAGCGTCTGTCTTTGGATACGTATAGGCCTTAAAAAGGTGGAACTCACCTAGCTGAGGGCTGTCTTCCTGTATTTTCAGGTAATTAATAAGGATTGGACTTTACTTCATGGGGACATTGTGAGAGACAAGTACTGTAGACATCTCATATTCTCAAGAGGCAGGTGCTAGAAGAATGACAGATATTCTTGAAAGGAAGTTAAGTGAAACGGTGAAAACCAAGCAAGTGACTATCCTTTAATAAAGTATATATTGAAGTGTTGGCCTAGACTTATTTGATAGAGCATGAAGTATCATGTGACCTCATTTCCTACTGTTATAACTGTTTGCTGTAGCCAGACAGTTTGGCATCTGAAGGATGTTGCTTTCCCTAGTTCCAGTCCATTGCCAGACGTGGCACAGGGACACAAGGAAATTACCATTCAAACAAATTTTATTAACAACAATTAGTTAAGCTAGTCTTTGACAGAAACAAGATGGTGAAGAACATATGGTAAAATACTTGAACGTACAGATTGATACCTTGAAGCTACTGTAATTGAGTACAGCTGAACAGGTTGTTTTGTTCTCTAACAAAAAGTTATTTCTGGCCAAAACTGAAAATGTCTGTCTTCCAATATGTTCAGTTCACTTTTATGCCACACATGTTATGGCACTGAGGTGTTTGGACATCCCACCTGAAAAGAGATTTTAAAATCACTAATGATTTGCCACAGCTTATATGAGACAGCTTGCAGAGGTTTTTTTATTACATAGAAACAGTATATTTCCAGCTTTACTAGTTCTATGTTTTACTAAAATCATACTTTAAGGGAAAAAATCAGCTTTTCTGAAAATCTCATTAGGTGCTTTAAAATGCAAATAGACAGAAATGTCTATTTTCAGATTTTTGCGTTCAGTTCAGCCACCACGGTCAAGTTTAAGAAAGCTCTGCAACTTGTATTCCCTTGACATGGAAGCTCACTAACAGTCAAACCTTTTTTTCTCCAGCTGCAAACACATGCATTTAGTAAGCCCTGTGAAGAAAAAAACTCTAAGGTTAATGCACCAGCTGTGTAACAAAGTCAGAGGTTAAACATTTCAAGGAGCTGGCATTTCAAGGCTCTAGTGCATTCTCCTCTCCATTCAGGCTTCTTTAAACAAACCTGCTTTGCATTTCACCTGTGACCTACCTGGCTGCATGGCCTTCTTGGGGCCAGGTCTTAGCTATACCGTATTGTTATCGTGTAAACGGAAGGTGAAACATTGTTAAGTTTGTGTGACTCAGATTCACAGACGTAACGAGTAAATGCAATAGAAAATGAGGCTTAGAGTATTTTGGAGAACAAAAATACAGTTTTCACGAAAAGTTTGCTTCACTGGGAGATGAAATATAGAACATGAACTTGTGTTATTTCTAATTCTGATTTTGTCAGTGCTAACAGTGCACACACACACATTGCCAAGTTCTGCTCTCTGGAAATGTAAGCCAGATAAATAAAATACAATATAAATATAGAACAGACTGCATACCCGAAAGCCTTAACTGAAAATATTTTTTTTTAATATTCTCACTTGTTACATGACAGATTCTCAAACTAATTATGGGTTTTTTTACTTAATGAAGTTTGACAGATTGCATCAGAAAGGGGAACAAAAGAACACCTATAGAAACTCCCATTAATATTCCCTAAGTCTTTAAATGGGAATTGTCAGTGTTCAAAAATAGACCTTATGCTCTGTGATAATTTATCTTGCAAATAAAATGTATGAACCTCTACTTCTTATATCGATGCCCAGTATAAATCATGTTCTTCCCTCACACACATGAATTTTGAGATGTACTATTGGAATGATATGTGAACTACATTTTTTCAGATACTAACTGTAAGAGTCTGTTCCCTGCTTGGAACAAGTTTTGTCTTCCATCTTCTCAGGTTCTCCAGACCTGTCATTGCCACAGACTATTAGACAATTTCCCCAATTCAGCTCAGGTGTGGCTCTAGTCTGTTTTTCTCTCCTGGTATCACAAGGCTAAAAGTCACATGTAGTGTGTGATAAATGCTTATTATTGTGTAAAACTAATGTTAATGAATATAAGTTGTTCAGTACAACTGCTAGAATCTCGTGTGCACAGGATGCATAGACACATAATGCACCTGTTCTGTCTCTCCACAGCAGTTACGCTGATCCTACACTTATACAGCTTTAAGTTACCGTTTTGATTTCATCAGTGTCACATTGAGATAAAATATGAACAGCTGGCTGCTTTCAATAGGCTTTGCAGGCAGTGCTGGGAAATAAAGATAACTCAATGGAAAGAATGTTTTCTCATGTTCGCCTAAATGGCATTATTAAGAGGGCTAGAGAAGTAAGACTCCTCCATCTGTGTTACACATTGCATCAATTCATTTGTTGGGGGGTTCTGCTAACTTACTCAGACACAGTTTTCCTCTGCAGTTAATTTCCTCTTTTTTTTTTTCATTTTTATTATATCAAAAAAATCCTCTCATATAGAGTGTCTTGGAATTTTTCTGTTCTTCCTACTGAAGAGTAATTTTCCCATTTTGGCATTTCCCTTTTCAGCAAGAAATGAGAGGGCCTTGTAAGTTTTAATTTACTGTTAGGAGGGGGAACTATTTATTCAGTAACTCTCTGGCTATCAGTATTGCAGTTTTTCCTCCACACCTGCAAGGCTATGAGTGCCAGAAGAAGGGTTTGTGTGCACAAAAACTCCATCAGCTGGTTTAGCAAGAACTCCTTCCTCTCCCTACGTGCCATCAATCACACATAAGGGCAGCTATACTGATGGAAGCACATCGATATTCCTAAATAGATGAATAAATTCCCAGGCTGGGGCAAGCACCCCTACTGCCCAGACATCTTTTATGGGCTTTGCTGAAAGAGAAGAACCTTCTAAATTCTAGGGTCCTAGAAATGGAGATAATTCTTTGGCATTATGGTTTAAGATTTTCCCACAGACCAGTGGTAATCTATGGCAAAAGAGTAGTGTTTCAACCCCAGAAGGGATCCTACTTATAGGTTTCTACCAGTACAAATAAGTCGAGCTAACACTGTGTTCCCACTGAATGGATGCAAGAAAGCCCTAAAATGTGGTTTACAAACCCCATTAGTGGATTACTTTGTGTACAGTGTACCTGAAGAGCCGATGCTATCTTGTATTTGAAAATCAAGAAAAGCTTTGAAAGAAAGGGATTATTTAAATTGAGGTGGCATAAGGTACTGAACTAGAAGGGGTTTTGTGGATCACTTAGTCCAGGCCACTGCCTTAACTCTCTATATAATGTGGTTCCAACACTAGTAAACTTAATCTAAAAACTAATAGGATTTCATGGCCTCACTGTTCTTGTTGAATGCCACCACACTGAGGGCTAGAAATCCTTCTGATTTCTAGGCTGTATTTGTCATGCCCATCTTACACCCATTTGTTCCCATGTCAGCACCATCTTTCATCATCAGTGGCCCTTCTCCACTGTTCGTCTCCTGACGTGTATAGACAGCAGTCTTACTGCCTCTCAGCCTTTGTTGTACTAGGCTAAACAACCCGGCTGTTTTAGTCTCTTCTCATCAGATAGTTTTGCCATTCCTGTGATTATGTTGATTTCTTTTTCTACAGTCTACAATGCAAATTAGGCTTTTTCAAGCATGGATGATCAAAGCTGTTCCAGATAAGCTCTCACTAGTGCTCTGTATAATGGCATGCATGCTTCTAATTTCCACCCCATTCCTTACTTTATCTTAGGATCATATCACATGGAGAGGGTAGGAAAGTCATAGTTATGATGTGATCGACTCACATACCAAAATCTTTTTTCCCCTCTATTGTTTCTAACCAGTGTCTTTCATTTCTACCAGAAATCCCTGTCAGTGATTTCTATTACCTTATACTTTATGCTATAAAATTTCATCTCACTTCTATTACACTAGTCCTCAAGGTCATTAAATTCTCCCTGGGTGATATTCCAGTCCTCCTCTACATTATCATTAAACTTTACGTGTGCTTCTTTTCAAGAGTTTAATTGACATACATTAAGTTTCTTCCACATACCTTTGTCTCTTCCTCATAAACAAACTGAATTTCAGGTCTTTGACTTCAATGTCTAATTCTTACTGTACAATATGCAGATGTAGAGCAAAAACAAACACAGAAAAGCTGACATAGTTTGTCTGAGATGACTTTTCAATAGTAACACATTTGTTGTGCTACCAAATATATTCAGTTCTTGATACTGTTCCAGGAAATGACAAATGTTCGAGGTTACTCTTGAATCAAAGGCAAACTATGATGCACTGTAGACTTGCATCGTAGCTATATTTTTTTAATAGAAGTGAGAATTCTGTGTTTATTTGGAACAATTTAGCAAATCCATGTCTGAAAGAATTGATCGTATATCCGTGCAGGTATCCCAAAGGTAAACTTGCAAATTAAATGGGACTAAAGAATAGTATTTTTGTCTAACTTCAATTTGCCATCCAATGCATATAGAGAAGAAAACCCTTTTTTTGTTCCAAATAGTTCTTGATGGTATTTATCTAAAACCAACAAGGAAGCATTAATATAAAATAATCTATAACTGTAGCATCTCATATTATCTACCAGGCTGCTTTACTGCATGATACTGTGTGTCTTTCCAGACTGTCTACTGCCTAAATGCTAGCACATTATATGCAACGATGCAAACAATGTAAGTGGAAAGGGTTTTGGTAGCGTAGAGTGTAGATCAAGGAGTGTCCCACATGAAAGTCGGTTGTGGCAACTACAAACATTTGCCATAATGAACTCCTTAATTAGTTCAGAGTATTTAACCAGTGCAGGCAGTAAATTTGTGGTTTCGTAGTATTACTAAAAGTTTTGCCTGGCATTTGGAAATGTAAAGCAGCTGTAAGGTAATGGACATTCAGCCCCCTGACATGCCACTGAGTGAACCAAGAAACAGTTTGGTTTTTACACACCTTGTAAAGTTATTTGAATGTTGGGGTTTTTTAATAGTGCAAAACAGTCTTTAAAAGCTTGTAAGGTAATCACTCCAGGGAAATGTTCAGCTGTACCAATTTACCTATGCAATTTCTATTGGAAGTAAATGGCTGTTCAACACCATTTGTGCCTTTGAAAAGTTTCCCACTGGGAGATGATCTCAATGCCTTTCCTTCTGCGCCTTTCTAAGAAAATCCAGAATGTTCCAAAAGGATCTGGATTGCACATTTCTAATCAGAGAGATGTGAATGAAAAAGTATTTGTAACAAAGCATTAATGCAAAGTCTTTTCAGAAAGGTTTGCATCCATGTGTCATGGAAGGTCTATCTTAAGAGGTGACAGTTTACTGACGCTGCTCTTCCCTTTTTTCATCAAAAAGTATATAGACAATATGTAATTCCCTGACTGAAAATAATTAAATACAGTGCTATTATTTTGTACAATATATGCATAAAGGGTCTACTTTTAAATCTACATCAACTTGCATACTATTTTTAGTTCTTCCAGACAGTGATAAACAGTATGACTTGCATGTTTGCATGCAGTATGTTAGCTGCTATCCATGCACAAAGGAAGAAATAGTTCCAGAGATGGATTAAGTACAGTCCAAGGACTCAGTCTTGCAATATCTGAGCAAATTCAGGGTCTTCCAGAAGAGCTTCTTACAGGACAGTGGCATAAGAATGTAAGCAAAAGTTGGTTAAGGTGTAAGCATAGAGCAAATGCAAAATGATATTTGAAAATTTTCTAAAGCCTTCATTTGTAGTCATGTTGTTTATGTATTTTTAAAAAATAAACAAAAATGCTGAGTCAACATTGAAGGGTTTATGTTTATCAGAATGCATATTCAGTTTGAAATATAAAAATGCAACTTGAAGGGATGTAAGCTCAGCTGAAATCCACTGAAATGTGGTGTTTTGCACTTCATCTGTAATTTGCAAAATAAGAGAAATTGATTCAGCCACAGTATTTATTTAAAGTTCTGTCTTCTCTTTCTCTTACATTAGGATTACCTGTACAGTGCTGCCTTTCATGACCACTAACCTAAATACATAATTTTCTTTTTTATAGGTTCTCAACCTAGTACAGTCCTATGTCACGCTGAGAGTCCCCTTGTACGTCTCTTATGTTTTCCACTCTCCGGTGGGTGTAGGAGGCTGGCAGCATTTCGATCTACAGTCAGAGCTCCGGCTGACTTTTGTGTATGACACTGCCATCCTGTGGAAGGATGGGATCGGTAGCCCACCTGAAGCAGAGCTCCAAGGTGAGTGTTTGATTTCTTTGCATTGCACTCATGTTCTGTTACTAGGAGTATAATTTGCACACAGTAGGATAATTTCTCAATCATTCTAATACTAAAATAAAAACAATAGTGTGTCATTTATTATCAGTTGCAAACAGTCTGTGGTTTCCTAGCACCCACAGTTCTCTGCTGGGGTGTTTATGAAATCCATGAAAAGTTGACATCAGTTCTTTTATTGCAAAGAAAGATCAGCGTCTCTTTATGTTTGAAGTACACGTGCAAAAATAAGCACATTTATTTCTACTCAGAACCTCGAGGTTCACTATGTGTTTATATTCTGTTGCCACACAGGATATTTGCACTTCAATGAAAAAAAAATTGAAACTTTTCTGCAATATCATTTTTTTTCTGGCCATGAATGTACAGTTTTAGAAACTTTTGATATTTTGAAAACATTAATTGTGAAACATTCAAAAGATACAGAAATATATAATGGGTATAATAGCCTGTCCTATATGTTGCAGTAGTAAACTGTGAAACATTCTTTAAATGTGATAGATACTGTCAATAAATGTTTATGACTGTAATTAGTCAACAAATCAAACTCTATTATTACAGAATTTAGCTTTGCAAAAAGACAAATTATTTTTAAAAAATAGTGACATACAGATGTCTGTGAAAGATTAAAATATATAGTTACACCTATATGCTGCTCTGTTCTATTTATGCAAATTTACTTAGTATTTCCCACCATTAAGCTGGGATATGTTCCATATCTGTCTCAACCTAAGGTAGAATACAGTCACCAGCTATAATTATGTGTGTACACTTACACAATTTCAGGACTCCAGTGAACATAAACCCATTTTCTGTTTCTGCAAACTCTGCATATGAACTACAGAAGTTGTTGCTATGCAGTTTCTGTCCTCATGTTAAAAGCAGGAAATGAGGAGGGGAATCTACAGTGCATGAAGAATGAAGCACATGTCATGCCATTCCTAAAGAATAAGCCACAGGCCACAAATCATATGATGTACTAATCACTGAATAACAACCAGATCTAATCCTCAGTCTCAGCAGTTATGTGGCGCATCTATGCCACCATTTTCCTGTCCTTGATGCTTTAAATTTTTATTTCTCTGTTTAAGAAGCTGATGGCCAGGTCTTTGGAGATGCTGAACACTGGCAGCTCCCTTTCAAAACAGCCAGCACAAAATGCATGATAAACACAGTGAGGTAGTGGAGGGCAGACCCCCAACCTATCCCAGTCTGATTTGGGCAGTATTTTCTCGCTCCACAGCCTTGCACAATGAGCAGCTGTTTTTCTGGGCAGGGAGGGATTAACCAGTTTCCAGTTTATTTCCATACCTCTGGATACATATAAACGTTCTACATAAATTCTACATAAAATTGTAAAGCAGTCAAGGTCTTCTAAAACCGTAATTCATACATATATATATTTCTAATGTGCCAATAAATGTGATTGGTACCGGTGACTTTGTATGGGTGGTATACATTCACATTGGTGAGTGTGTTAGGTTTCCGACACATTCATGGAGGAACATTCCTGTTTCCTTCTTACCCCTAGCAGGCAGAATGGTGGCACATCACTGGCTCTCTGTAAGGGAGCACTGAAGGATACACTTGAACTGTGAAGCTTTGCAGAACTCTAGAGAAAAAGGGACTTGGCTGCAAGCAACAGCAATAAACCACTTCTGACATATACACAAGGCCTTGTAACCTGAAATTAGGAAACATTAGGCCCATTTTTGGGGCCAGATTCATGCCAGAAATTGACAGCAATGCAAAGCCTGTCAGAATGAGTTTCACAAATTCAAGTGCCTACAAGCATGTTGCCAAGGAAGCCACAACCAACTGCTACAACTAAATGCTGGTGGGTGCTGCCTTGGGACAACAGGTAGGGAGGCACTGATAAAGAGCTGTAGGAATAAGCTTGAATACCTGGTGAAAACAAAAGATTTCTTCCTTCTACACACCCATCTGGCAGCTGACCACACTGTTGCCTGAACACAAGCACCTACTGTGCTGTGGACTTTCCTCAGTCTACTACAGCGGCTGTGTGTGTCCATGGTAAACTTGTAAAACCATGATTTTGCAGGGAAGTTCTGTATGTGCTTTGGAAAGCTGAAGCATTCTGAAAACTCTAGGCCCCACTGTGTAAATTCTTGTTTGAGAAGAATCTTGAGTCAGCCCAAAAGGTACTAGCAGGCCCTCTCCCAAACAGCTGACATGACAAGGGGAAATGAGAGTGGCACTAGTGTTTTGTAGGGGTGTGATTTATTTGTCATCTGTAAGTGGAATAAACCTTGTGAATTGGCTTCTGCTGACAGGTTCCCTGTACCCAACCAGCATGCGTATTAGTGAAGAGGGGCGCTTGGTTGTCAACTTCAAGACTGAAGCCCGGTTTCATGGTGTATTTGTGATGTCCCATCCTGGTAAGCTTAATCTACACTTTAGCAGTACTATAAAAACAAAGACACCCTTCCCAAACTCTATACTATTCATTTTTCCTTTTTCTGTTACTAATATCTGATTTTTATCGGTGCTGTGCTCTTCAGATAAGGATTTTTCCTCTACTTGGGTTTTTTTTACTTGTCATTGATAACTGTATTTGGATTATCAAACTAAATGAAATAAGCATGAACTTAATGGAAAGCAGATAGTTCCACTTGATTAAGAGCCTGATTTATGAAAGATGAAGATCTAGGCCATTGTGTCCACTAGGGATCTATAAATACATGTTTTTAATCCAAAAGCTATGATTAGCTATTTACTTATGTTTGCCTAGGGACTTAGATAGCATTAAAATTTCTTTTCTAGCTTGAAGCCTTTCTAGGTGATTTAGATCTTTTTCAGAGAGTAAGAAAAGGACTTGTATGAGCATTGTATCACTCTGTTAATAAAACATTCTGACTGCCATTCAATTAGTCATTGCTAAGGACCTGATCTTGCAATTTAATCTGTTTAAACCCCACTGCCTTTATTCAGAATAATCACAGGTGTAAGACCCAGTCTACAGACATAAATCTGAGCATGAATGCCGGCCATGGAAAAGATTATCTAACTAAATTAAATCTGCTGAACAATAATGAGAAGGGGGGGAAAAAAGCATTTTAAGAAATCTCTTTTAGTTTAACTCAGTTTTATTAACCTATAAAACTCCTTCATAGTGCTTCTGCTTTTTCTCAGCTGTCCTCTAGCGTGTTAAGTTTTGTGTATCAGGCAGAGCCGAAAGAGTTACACTGCTAAGAGAAGTTATTTTGTGTTCCCTGGGCTGGCATTCCAAGTTTAAAACAGGAGGGATTATAGATCTTTGCCATTCCACTCTCACTGTTTTGCCTGTCTGTTAAATTTAATCTTCATACAGTTCTGGTTGTGTAGCCCAAAAGCAACTGTTTAATAGACACTTGAACAAGAATCAAGGGGGCCCAGCTGTGTTAACTGTAATTGGTTTTGTTAGTTTCGGTTAATAAAACCCAGTGCCCTGTAAAGGTATTAGCATCAACCATGGCATCATGGTTTATGAATTATTGGGAATGTTTTTCAAGCTCTAAGAGTTTGCAGTGAAATACTAAAGGTGACAAATCTGTCTCTTGGCATGTTTCTAGCTTCATCTTTAACTTCCATGGTTATGTCTGCTGATCACCTGGGCCTGACATTTAGCCTCAGCCTTATCCGAAGCGAGCCAACGTACAACCAGCCAGTACAGCAGTGGAGCTTTGTTTCAGATTTTGCGGTAAAACCTCAGCCTTCACTGTGTATTCTCTTGCGCCAGCCTGATAGTAAGGATGTTGGTGGAACAGCTCTCTCTCTTTTCAGGTTCGAGACTATTCTGGAACATACACTGTGAAGCTGATAGCTTGTACCACCTCTCCACATCAGGAGTACAGCCTACCAGTTATCTGCAATCCTAGAGAGCCGATCACATTTGATCTGGATATCCGGTTCCAGCAGGTACCACCCCAGGGATACCTTCTTCACGTTTCCTTTTTATTTTGATTCCCAAATTGCCTTTGTTGGTCTTGTAATGGTAGTGCTAGAAACTGAATTTACTAGCTTATCAGCAAACCAATTCCTAAATTGGTGGGACAGCTACCATTGCGGAGCACAGATGGGTTTTTGTTCTCAGTGCATGACCAATCTTTGATAGCCAGTAGGAAGCTCATTGACATTGGTTTGGGTGATAGATACTGTGATACGAGCTAACCTTTGGGAATTCTTTACTTATCTGTTGACTTTGGTATGAAATAGTTTTATCAGATCAGTAGGAAAACATAAAACTGTTATCAGAAGGTTTTCATCTGACACAAAGGTCAGAGCTAGGTCTCTGGTATTAAAAGTGGGACCTCCAGAGGAAGATTCATTCAGTCCTAAGGTAGGACTTCCTTCACTGACTGTAGAGGAAGTGTAGATAGCCAACACTGGTAAAATGCTTAGCTTTAAGACTCACAAGAGGCAGTGAGAGAAATCCCACCCATAGCAATATGGATCATATAGTAATGTGGGAACAGGCAAACAGCGTACCTTTCACAAAGTCCAGCTGTAAAGCTCTGTAGCTGGGAACAAAATATGGAGAAATGGACTCTGCTGTAGAAAGCGTTGATTGAAAAATACCTGGAGGTCATGTTGGGTAGTTAACAGAACATAAATTGCCAGTTTACAGTGTTGTCAAAAGGTCTAGCGTGACCTTGGGATACGTTAAGGAGGAAGTTTTATCATTTCTGTTATTTGGAGCCAATACAACGAATACTGGAACAGTGTGGCTCTGGTTTCATGCTCATTAATAGTATAGATGTACACTATTAAAGTATAAATCTGATCAGTATAAATCTTACAGTATAAATCAGTCAGGGATGCACAATTATTGAAATAGCAAGAGTACACAAGGGAATGTATGCAGTCTTTATGCTTTCATTTGGTGTTATGCCAGCTATGGGAGAACAGATGATTCCTGATATGGCAGTCCTAGTGAAGCAAAAAGATGATACATGAACTGACATGAAAACTGCCTTCTCAGAGTTAACCCAGCAAAACATTTTTTAAAAGTTTGAATGGAGGGAGGTAGGTGGAGTTTATACTAGTTCAGCAATTTGGCTTTTGTCTGGCATTTCTAATCTTCTCGGAACTCTAAAGCAGTTCACAGCAAGGCTGAACCCCAGCTTATGTCTGGTCCTTATATGAACAAGAAGATGTAAATAATTTGAAGAAAAATCAAAAGACCTGCAAAAATCATTGCAAAATGGGCAAAGTAGCCTGGGGAGAGACCTAACTCTTACTGGAAGAAGCGTATGACTAAGAACTATGACTAAAACTAAGAACTGCCTTGGAAAAAATAAATAGATACTATAGGCGTCAGTATATCAGATAAAGCTTTAATAATACAGTATATGGAAGTTTCAGGTACCTCAATTCAAAATAGGGATAAGGTGCAAAATTGCAATAGTGTCATAATCACTAAGGACAGTGGCCAGTTAGTCCCCTATCCCCAGCAATTTTCAAACCAAGACCAGCTCTTTTTCTTGAGATACTCATAGTAAAAGGAATTCAGGAAATTCTGTGGCCCATGATATTATTCCCTTTGATCATAGATTGAAAGACTATGTAGATTTAGAGCAGGTCCCAAAAAAGCAACAGTTAGCAACAGTACAGTAACACAAATTCACTGGGCAGTATCTAGCACTTTACCTCTAAGATTTTTAGGCATTCTGCAAAACTGAATGAGCATTAGTATCCATGTTTTAAATATAAGAAACAAAAGACAGAGAAACGAGTATAAAAGGTCAGACTGTGACACTGGTCCTTAGACTAGGAAACACCTAATACCTTGCACAGGCCCACTGCATCCAGTTGTGGGATCCCCAGTACAAGAAAGACATGGACCTATTAGAAAGGGTCCAGAGGCCACAAAAAAGATCAGAGGGCTGGAACACCTCTCCTGTGAAGAAAGGCTGAGAGAGTTGGGGTTGTTCAACTTGGAGAAGAGAAGGCTCCGGGAAGCCCTTATTGCAGCCTCTCAACATATAAAGGGGGCTTATAAGAAAGACAGAGAGAGACTTTTTACCAGTGCCTGTAGTGATAAGACAAGGTGCAACTGAAAGAGGGTAGATTTAGAGTGGACATAAGAAAGAAATTTTTTAGGTTGAGGGTGGTGAGACAGTGGAACAAGTTTCCCAGAGAAGCTGTGGATACTCCATCCCTGAACGTGTTCAATGTCAGGTTGGATGGGGCTTTGAGCAGCCTGATCTAGTGGAAGATGCCCCTGCCCACAGCAGGGGGGTTGGGACTAGGTCATCTTCAAAGTGCCTTCCAACCCAAACCTTTCTATGATTCTATGAAGTCAGTGAGTGCAAGTGTCACAAGTGGACCAAAATGACTGCCTGTAAATTCTAATGCTGAAATCATAGAGTCATAGAATGGTTTAGGTTGGAAGGGACCTT
>RSEF01000001.1:194611468-194622822 GCA_003993805.1 Himantopus leucocephalus | reverse complement strand
TTGGCTTTCTGGGCTGCGATTGCGCATTGCTGGCTCATGTTGAACTTCTCGTTAATCAGCACCACCAGGTCCTTGTCCTCAGGGCTGCTCTCGATCCATTCCCCGCCAAGCCTGTATTTATGCTTGGGATTGCCCCAACCCAGGTGCAGGACCGTGCACTTGGCCTTGTTGAACTTCATGAGATTGACAGGGGCCCACCTCTCTAGCCTGTCCAGGCCCCTCTGGATGGCATCCTTCCCCTCTCAAACGATGGGACAGGAGTTGTTTCTCCCATTTCTTAGTCTATTGCCCTAGCTACTGTATTGAGTTATCTTCTTGGGCTTTTTAATATGAAGCTTTTAATTTTCCTGGAAACTTTTTGTTCTGATTTCCTTCACAATTGTTTTCACTCTTCATGAGTGAGGAGCCATTTTAAGAATCAAACATCAAGCAGACAATCTATCTGGTATCTCCCCCCTGGAGATTTTGGTTCAACATTTCCTTCTTTAACATGTATCTGCCCATCTCCTTGTTCCTCTCTCTGTGGCCCCTGAAAAGAGGAGCAGGTAGCCTGGAACACTAGTGAGTATTGTATTACCACTATCTCACTCTGGGATTTCCTGTACATGAATAGCATTCAGCCTCCAAGCTCTGCTTTATCCCAGTCCTTTCATTATCTCCTTTCTTTAAATGTGCATGACTATTTCCTAACAGAAGCACTTAATAATAATAATCAGGTTACTTACTGCCCTGGGATGGACAAGAGCTTCTTGAGGTACCAAGTATGTCATGGGCTTTGGTACCACTGAGGTGAGGATGTCTACCATGAGCGATCTGCATTGTCCCCAAATCATCTCTATGCAGATTTGATGGGCATGGTAAATAGGCAGAATAAATTGACAATATTCTTCTCACCCAGCAGATCCTCACAGATTATTTTTCTATGAACTCTTGTTTAAAATGCCTCAAATGCACATGAAAATAATTACATTTAAACTACTGTCATAAATTACAGCTATGGGTCAGCCACAGGCAGCACTGAGACTTACACGTAAAACTGAAATAAAAACAGTAACTTAAAATAGGATGCCTAAGAGATGTATTCACAGCTGTATGCATAGTATTTACCCAGGCCATTGCTCTGACCATCATTGTAAACTGTGGCTGAAGTCCAGTGCCTTTAGCTGAATACACACTTTTTGTTTCCTGTTCATTGGACATTTACTCCGCCCAGGAAGAGCTTGATGAGGCCATGCTTGATTCTCTTTCAGAACCACAGCTGGAAACCAGTTGTGTCAGTCAGGTATTTGAAGCTGTGGCACTGCAATCCAATAGCCCGAATCCCAGGCATTTAGGAAGAAGCATTCCAAAGAGAGTAGAAATGATATTTTTAATTATTATTTCTGTGAAAAGGCTATGGGAGTAGGGTTCCTCTTTCTAAAGGGTAGCAATAGGTTTATAAAAATGTTTCAGCTGTACATTCTTCTTGCCAAATCCTGTCACTTTGATAATTTTGGGGCTCTATGGTGAAAAAGGGATTTGAAGAAGAATAAATGTGTTAGCTGTATAACTTGCAGTAGTAGTTTCTGTTGATATTGTTATATCTCGTTCCATCAACCCATTGTCCATGAGCCAGCAAGAATGTTTTCTTTTCTGTTTTCCTATCTTCCTTTCCACACACATGCACATATATATACATAAATATACATATACACGTTAGCATTTTGTTATTTGTTTAGTGGCCTTTTGTTCTTTTGTCTTTTGTTTTTTGAATGTATGTGTCTTCCAGATGGTTTCCTCAGGTACACTGCATCTTTTTGAACTTTGTGCTCTTCCCAATTCTGTTCACTATGGTTTTTTTCCCTTTTGTTATGCCAAGTCTCTGTATAGTTTGCCTTCTAACTTACAGTATATGGCCCAATGAGAACCTGCTGCTGATAGTATTGATTTATTTTATTCTTGTAATGTAATCAAGGAAGAAGCATAGATAACTGTATCAAATATATAAAGATAAATATTAGCATAAAAAGATGCTCAAATTGTTTGGTGCATTTTCATATATTCAATATATATATGTATTCTGATATCCTGCAGCACATCGGAAGAACTGATACTTGCAAATAAATCCTCAGCAATGTGTACTTTCAAATAATTGGCAGAGGATCAGAAGCAGAGGTGGGACTTGGGTATAAGAATGAAAATGGGATAGAGAAAACAGGCGGTGGTGAGACAGGGGGAGACAAGTTATTGAGGGAAATATTTTCCTCATGTTACCCCCACACATAAGTTGCCTTGGGCACCTTCTTGGCTGGGATTCGGAAAAATGTGGTGGGAAGAAACTAACCTAGAATCCTATCAAATATCACAGCGGCAGATAACCCAGAGGTTGTATGCATGTAATATATATAGCAATATATATCTACTACAAAGAAATCATTTTGGTTAAACTGTGTTATTGCATGTAGATGTGCGGAGCTGATGAATAGTGTACATTGGGAGAGGATCATGCTGTGTTTTAGGAGTCATTAAAGTATACATGTTGAAGAGCCTTATGCTGTTGTGTTTTAGGTCAGTGACCCAGTGGCTGCCGAATTCAGCTTGAACACCCAGATGTTCCTCCTCTCCAAAAAGACACTGTGGCTATCTGATGGCTCAATGGGCTTTGGGCAAGAAAGTGACGTTGCTTTCTCAGAAGGTATAATTGTGCACAGATCATGCACATTTCATATATGTTCCACACTATCAGGATCCTGTTTCAGGCAAAACAAGACAGGAGTAAGGGTTTGGGCTTGCTGCTTGTGTTCTTTTGCATTTGCCTTTCCTACCTGGCCATTTACATCAGAGCTGTTGGCCAATCTGCACTGAAACTATTATGTCTGAGGGTTACAGTACTGGTGTCATTTCTCATAAGCTGAGTACTGTATAAAAATTGGCTGATATTAAGAACATTCCTAGTTGATAGGTGAGTATTACACATTTTTTTGTTGCGGGTTAGTGTACTGGGTCTGTCTGGGATGGAGTTAACTTTCTTAATAGTAGCCATTATGGTGCTGTGCTTTGCATCTGTGGCTAAAACGGTGTTGATATCATGCCAATGTTTTGGCTATTGCTGAACAGTGCTTGCACAGCATCACGGCTTTTTCCCTTCCCCCTGCCCTCCACTGAGTAGGCTGGGAGTGGGAAGACTGATTCAAATGATACATCTGTCAGTGGACCTAAGCAGTCACTTCATGTCTCTGCTTTCTGCCTGTGCCTTTTTTGCCTATTTATTAGGGTGCCAGCACCTTGAACACGACTGTCTTTTGTGATTTATTTGCACAGTCTCTTGAACAGCAGGTGCCTATTCTTTCTCTCTAAAAGTCTACGGTTGCTCCAAATTGATGTAAAAGCAACATAACATTTCTCCTTTCCATCTTCAGATTCTCAACCTTCCTAACCACTTTCTGTCATATGTATCTGACCACTGCACATAGTATACTTTTCTTGCCTGCATAGCAATGGCCCAGGTTGTTTGTACAGGCCTGACATTTCTTATCTTAAACGTTATCAGACAGCTGAAATGCAATTACACAGTAGGGAGCCAAGTCTCAGAAAATGTCTCTGTGACTTTTCATAATGTTCATTTCTCTTGTACAATATGCCAGTCTCACCAAGTATAAGTAAACTCTTATGCAGCCTGAACAGGATTCTACTGACATAAAGAAGACATCTCTTCAACAGAGCACACGGTCAGGAGGCCAAAACCTACACCCTGGTCTGGCGCAGAGGAGTACATAATGTTTCTTTAACTCACTTTTTGAGCGAAGAGACCAGTATAGCCTAGAATTTAAAGCAGCCGCTGAACTGGTTCAGGTTATAGCAACAGCAAATGGCCTCCTACTGCTATTATGTGGCCTAGAGCGCATGGAAGAATGTCTACAGCCTTTGACAACCCCCTGTGGTGGAAGCTGGGTATGCTTAAGTAGACTTTGGACGTAGCTGTAGGCAGACTGAGAATCTTCAGCTCGGACCTTAGACATGACCAGAAACTGCAGTCATATTACACTGCACTGAGGTTCTTGACTAGGCTTATTAACTTAGCCCAGTACTGTGCTAAATGTTCCAGCATAATAGCATGTAAACTGTGTGCACTGTTTACAGGTGATATCATATATGGTCGGGTGATGGTGGATCCAGTACAGAATTTGGGTGATTCCTTCTACTGTAGCATCGAGAAGGTTTTCCTGTGCACAGGAGCTGATGGATATGTACCCAAATATAATCCATCCAACACTGAATATGGGTGCCTTGCTGATTCTCCATCCCTTCTGTACAGATTTAAGATTGTGGTAAGTGTTCTAATTCTGGGAGGATGCACTTATGTATTTTTTACTTTTTCTCTAACTTCTTTTTTATCCAAAACCAACTGTTCTTTAAAACATTCTTGATAGCACCAAATTTGTGACTAATAGGAACTGATGAAGGCGGTGTCTTACCTTTCTCCCTCCTGGTTCTATTCTTAATCTTTCTGGGGACTCTCATCATTTAGAGTTTAACCTAAGTTAGAATCCCAAGATAGGCTTTTTCTCTGCATTGTCTGTATCCCTTGACCATAAGGGGAGTCTTAGGAGACAAGCAAGTTAAAGATTGGATTTGTTTCATCTTTAGCCATCCAAAATTTAGTGTATAATGTAAAGTTAGTCATCCACTTAGTTGCCTCTGTAGTCAGTAGGGAAAGAGAGAGACCTCTGAAGCTGGCTTAGGATATCTGAGACTATTTCCCTTCTGAAAATAATTATAGAGTAAGCCTAGATGACTACTGACCTGATGTCCAACTTTTAGAGAGTTAACTTTAAATAAGATGACTATCTAATTATCTAAATACATTTATATGAATGTCTGTTAATAGAAATGAAAGGTAGCTTCTTTAAACTGGGAAATAGACTGCTAACTTTTATTTCAGACCACATTTATGTATCTTTTTCTTATTTTAGAAATGTAGCTGTGGTTGTTCTGCAGTGTTTCTCCCTTGTATTTCAACAAAAAAGTCTTCAGGCAAGAGATTAAATAGGATTTAGTACAAGTCAGATGTGGCCACAATTGCTTCTCATGTCTTGATATTACACTGGATTGCATAAAATAGCATATGTAAATTACACAATTTATACATTGCCTATAAATATTAGAACTGTTTTTCCTAAAAGAAATGAATCTGTGTTTTACAAACTTTTTTTTTTTCCCTCCATGACCATGTAGGACAAAGCTCAGCCGGAAACAGAAGCCACAAGCTTTGGAAATGTGCTTTTTAATGCAAAACTTGCAATAGATGATCCTGAAGCAATTCCGTTAGTCAAACAACCAGGCTCTGATGGTTTTAAAGTAGACTCAACTCCTCTATTTCAGGTATGATTTCTGTAGTTTATTAGCAAGAATACTGAACCAAGAAAGAAACATTTGCACAAGTGTTGTTAACAGTAAGTCATATTGAAGCCAATAGAAAGATTTATGCTGATTCCAGTGACAGTCAAACAGGATTATAAATGCTTAAAAATTTCTAGATATAAAATATGGATTAAAAGATTCTTGTGGAGTTACTATGCTTTTCTCTTGTCTAATTCCACAGGCTAAACAGAAATTATACAAATTACTCTTAGGCATTTCCTCTAAGGACTTGTTAAGTTTCTTGTTACACAGTGTTGTTTTATTGCTTCTGATCTCACTTTTCAAAGACAAAAAATAAAGGAATCATAAGCATTTATAGTGAACTTCATCAAAATCTAATTGACACTCAGCATTTTCTGTGCAATTCTCTCCTGAGAAACTTGCACATTGTGAAACACCAAAGCACAGGAAAGCCTAGAAGTTGACATCTAAAGGGTGCAACTGCTTCTTAATTCTGTATAATCCTTCAGCTGTGTGCATTCGTCCCTTTGATCTATATAACCCAGGCAGTTGTCATCTCTTCAGTATTTGTCTCTTTAGTATTTCCAAAACTGCATGCAAAACTCAAGTGTATAAATTAGTAGAAAAATATTGAGGAGGCTTTAATCCTACTCCTGGCCACTTCAGTATTAAAGGTCCCATTGTAAGCAATGGAATATTTAAGAGAACAGCCTACTTACCAGCATAAAAAGGGTTTCATAATCTGTCCCCATGAAAACGAAATTTCATTTTTTATATGAAGAATCCATTTCCAATAACACAGTAATTTTTTGTCCCCGTTCTATCAAAAGAATTAAAATACGAAGCAACACTATGTCCTGAGAAAGACTTAGAAAAACAAGAGTAAGATGGAAAATGTGTTATTTCTTACAATAACAGAACTTGTATGCAACCACTGAAATTATCAGCCAGTAGCTTTACAGAAGTATTCGGACAATCCTACAGGACCTTGTGGAGTCCAAATTTATTATGTATCCAAAAAAGACAAGACAAATTCAGAGAAGATAGCATCATCTCACACAAACTGCAGGGAATCACAGCATCACAGAATGGATGAGGTTGTCAGGGATCTCTGGAGATTGTCTATTCCAACCCCCTGCTCAAAGCAGGGTCACCTAGAGCAGATTGCCCAAGACTGTCCAGTTAGATATTGAATATCCCCAATGATGGAGACTCCACAGCCTCCCTGTTCCAATGTTTAACCATCCTCACAGTGAAGAATTATTTTCTTATGTTAAGATGGAAATAGAGCCACAGCCAGGGCCCAGCCACCTGGCAGGTTGGGCCTGGAAGGTCCTCTGCTGCGGCCTGTCTATGGCCGAGGTTCTTTGTACGGCCATTGGTACTAACAGTATCAAAAAAAATGCCAAGGCTGTGTTTCTTCATCTGTACCTGATCGCCATAGAGTCTGGCCATGGAGAGGAATAGAGACTGCCCCCTCTTAAAATTTTGGTAGAAAACGTGACTTCCCTATGGTACCTTGGCACATAGTGGGGGTTATCTGTGCATTATTTTGAAAGTACTTGTCCAGGCAATCAATTCAGAACAGTGATTGATTTCCTCTGTGTATAGTGCTGTCCAGATTGTGTAGGTGTGTGTTTAAATATGAAAAATTGTCTTTCTAGGTGTCTTTGGGTAGGGAGTGGTATGTCCATACAATCTACACTGTACGTTCAAAAGAGAATGCTAACCGTGGAATTGGCAAAAGAAGTGTGGAGCACCAGTACCACTCTCTCTTTAGTGGTGGGAGCCCAGGAGCATCCACACAGAGACGTCAGAAGAGGGGAGCTGAGCGGGCGCCAGAACTTGCAAAAGACATTGGAGTAGAAAACAACCGAGGAACAAACATACAGCACATAGCACTAGATCGCACCAGCAAGAAACAGGTTCCTCAAAGGGAGGTTGCAGTCAATGGCGTTCTCCCCAGGGAACTGAATAACCAAAGCGCAGGGATCAGCATAGTCACAATCATTGGTGGAGGTGGTGCCATTTTCCTTGCCATCTGCTTAATTGCAATCATCATTTTGCTGCTAAAACGGAAACAAAATTCTGAGAAGAAGGAAGCCACAAAGGAATCGCGCAGCAGTGAACCAATGATGCTACCATATAATTACACCAGCGACAGCTCGGAGGTTTGATTCCAAGACCTCAGGATTCAAGCCAGAGTCTCCAGAGTGCCTCAAAAAAAAAACTTGAACTGCACTTTGTTCGCAGATCATGGTGACTCATGAGGAATAAAAAGTTCATATGCTTCTAGGTGTACTTGAAATTTTTTATCCTGAACTCTTGCTGCCATTATCGACAATAGAAGAGTCCATACCAAATCTCCCACTTTCCACGACAGGTAATCCTGGCGTCCGTATATCATGCACTAATCTTAAGCAGCAATTCAAGGAACTGCATTGTGAGGGAGAGAATTTTGTTTTGTTTTTCTATTTGCTGACATTTAAAAATGTAGAAGAAACTATCCAAAGGTGCTATATATCCTGTCTGCAATAAGAGAGGAAATCTGTTTCTTCGGAAACACAGAATACTTGAGAGGAGGAATCCTTACACTCTTCAGTTAAATTTTGTACTGTTTCTCATAAAGAACTCAATGTCTACAATTAGTCCACAAGGTGATGAAATGCCTCAGGTGTGAATTCTCCCTCCTATAAGCTTTTGACTTCACTTAGCTATACCAGTGATTTTTTTTTTTTTTTTTACTTATGTGTAACTGAACGTTTTCAAAAGACAGTTAGATTAGGCAGCGTAACATTATAATCAGTTGCATGTCACAGGATGCAATACATACTTTTTATTCAGCTATTTAATCTGAGAAGTTTTTTCCTTATTTATGATTTTATAAAGCCAAAGAATACAACAAATCCAGAAAGAATTTTGTTTTTCACAGAAACTGGATGCTTATGTCCTCTTAAGTTTGTAACAGATCATGGAAGTGTTGTAAGGTAAATTACATTTGTTAGTGCATATCCACTGCTGGGAAATGCAAGCATTAGTATTTCAGTACCTAGAGAAGATGATAGAGTTAGATTCAAAATGCAGAGGACAAGGTTCTGCCTGAACTGGGCCTAGGGATCATGACACTGAATCCAGCATGTGATTGTCAGTTGTCATATTAAATGGCAACAAAGTGAAGAAAAAAATAACATTTGATTGAATTGAGTAGCATTTATTACTGTATAATCATAGCACATCTTGACAAACATGCTGGGTCATGTTGGGCATTTTTTAACAAGTGACTGCTTTTGCAAGAGTAGTTCTGATTTTCTCTCAGTGTTCTTGATCTAGGTAATATGACAGCATGATGTTCCACAGAAGTTTGGATCAGCAGTGTCCCATGTCAGTGCTTATCCAGACAGGACTTGTTCTGTCCCAAAGATATCCTGCCAAATGTTTGGCCATGACAAATACGTAACCTTCAGGACAGATTGTCCCATTTGTCACACTAGTGTTATATACAAATAAGTCATTTCAAGTCAGGGGAGTTAACTATATAAACTATATAAAATCTGAATCAGGCTGTTGAGACTATTGGTAAAATCCCTGTTCCCTTCCGCCATCTTGTGGTGGTGGGTGCAGGAAGCCCCCAAACTATCTTCAGCTGCAGTATACTTGGCATTTGGTATTCTAGAGACCGTGCTGCAGAGATCTGAGCTAGCTCAACAGGATCTAACTTGAAAGCAGCCTGGCTGCAAGCACACAATGCTGCCTCTGAACTAAAAAAATCTATCCAAAAGGCTTCCTGGCCTGGCTGTGGTGCTCTGTCAACACAGACAGACCTGACCCGATAATTCTGTACAATCATCCTCTGAGCCATAAGGACTCGGAAACGTTGAGGTCTACTAGCCTGGGAATATCTGTGCTACAATTCATGGTGCAGTGTGAATATACCCACAGAGGGACTCACGCTGTTATCTCTTGCTCTGGATTTATATTGTTATGACTCCACTGATTTAGTAAGATTTCATCAGTTTTTCACCCAATGAATGAGGTGAGAGTCTGTCGTACCTTTTCTAAGTTTTCTGAAGACTGTCATTCAGACTGCTTAATTGAAGGATGTTTGCAGCAACCTAAGGGTCAAAGTCCATTACTAAAATCATACAGTCATCTTTTATTTTAATTAATCTGAGTTCTGGCCTGAAACAATTACCCGCAAGACGTGCCCAGTGCATTAGACCTTTTCCCTAGTCACCTGACATTAATTTACTCTTTTAATGAAGTTCCTGGTTTTGTGATCTATGTATTATGTGTGCAAGATTGATCAAAGACTTAACCCACAGATACTTTTTGTATTTAAGTTCACAACTAAGTTGCAAATGTAACCTAAGATCAACCTTTGTGCCTATATGTGAGATCATTATGATAACAAGAAATGCAGAATTTGCCTCCTAGAACCTGCATGTTTGGATAATAGCAGTCAGTGATTCTACAGTAAAATGGGACACATGTAAATAATAGAACATTTTAATATTTATAAAATGCCTGTTTTGTATAAGCAGAGAAGATCTTTTTAAAAATATATATATATAAAATACAGAAATTAGGTGTTTATCAGTAGAGCTATTTTTCTGCTTTTGAATTTTAACAGACTGAAATATCATTAAAGTTGCTTGCAGGCAAAACCTTTTTTTAATTATTATTTCTTTTTATAAAATCACATCAAAACCCATGTGTTCTACAAGCCAAATATTTAGCCCAGTAAACAGCTTGATCACTGCTTTGAATAGCGTCTGGTTACAACTCTGTAAAATGTTTAGGTTGATGGGGATGATCAGACTAATGTCTTTCTAACAATATATAAAATAATAGTGCAAACTGGTGATAACAAAGGAAAACACAAAGCAAACACTGAAAAGCTGGAGAAGCATGAGTAAGATTCATGAGTCAGATATCAAAGTCCTCTGCCTGGGAAAAAAATCCCGATGGTTTCAGTAAGGCCTGCCGGATTTGTCCCATTCTTAAGAAATTGGATTTCTTACAATCCAGTGAACTATAAATACATCTGTAACAGCATGCCTTTTTTATTATGGCTTCAAGGTTTTAGATTTCAGCAAGATGTTTTGGAGGCTTATTAACATTTTTCCTTCTACTTAACAAGTAGCCTCGTTTATACTAACCTGAATAAGTGCCTCGTTCCCAGTTATGTGCACAAATATGTTAATATTTATCTATCCATGCAATAAACTGAGTATATTTTATATATATATTTAATCTATTTCCAGATTATGTATTCAATCCTCTTTTCCCTGGAGATGCTTATTCTGCTATCAGTAATACCATTTGTTAAACCCTTTATACAATAATTACTGTGTTTAAATTTGTTATCAAGCTGTCAAAAATCTTTCCATGCATATTTATTTGCAACACTTTTTTGCTTATGTCTAGGTCTGTGATATTTGGCATTTGTATCAGGAAAAAAAAAAATAAAACTACTTCTGGTTTGGTTACTGATCTAAAATTTGTGTATAAATATCACTCTGTGGAGAGGGGTCAGTAATGCAGTGTTAAGAAAAACTAATTTGTCACATTGATAGAAGAACATAAACTTACTACTGTGTTTGCAATAAAACTCACTGCTTTGTTCCCAAAGTGATTGTTTTCTGGACATGAAGTGGTCAGCTCAGGGCTTGTTTTTTAGTCATTGTGGTTTCACTTATGGCTCAGGGAGGGATTTTTCTTTCAGTTCCAGAACGTCAAAAATCTCTGGATATCTGTAATTCCTTTGCAGGTCATATTGCCTTGTTCCTGTGGGCTGGCAGGGGTTATTGTACTGTACCCACTGATAAATGAAGATGCTGGAGAGGGTCCAGAGAAGGGCAACGAAGCTGGTGACGGGTCTTGAGAATAAGTCTTATGAGGAGTGACTGAGAGACTTGGGATTGTTTAGCCTGGAGAAAAGAATGAGGATGACCTTATCACTCTCTACAACTACCTGAAAGGAGATTGTAGAG
>RSEF01000001.1:194503864-194611368 GCA_003993805.1 Himantopus leucocephalus | reverse complement strand
CTCTTTCTCTTTCTCTTTCTCTTTCTCTTTCTCTTTCTCTTCCATTCCACTCCATTCCATTCCATTCCATTCCATCCCATTCCATTCTAAAAATTTTCTCTCTCTCACCATGAAGCAGAGGTTGAGCCTACAGTCAGTATCTTTCTACCTTTATCCACTTCATCTTGGAGACGAGTCCAGAATTTAATGTTAATACGCTGCAGTTAGCAACATTTACCTTGGTAAGGCACCATTTAGCAAACTGCTTATGTATCTGCTCAACCGTATGACTACATTCAGAAGAGCACTTCTGTAAGGGCTCAGTTTGCAAAGTGTAATTAATTACCTCTGGTTTCAAACACACAAGCGTTTGCCTAATATTCAGTTTGTTCTTGCATGCTAGGTTGATTTTGACACCACAGTGAAGGTAAGCTGTAGGAAGTATATGATGAGTTCTCTATTTCTGAGGGCTTTTCAAAGGCAGTGCACATTACATGAGGTTTGCAAATATGGTATCTTGCAGTTCCTCATAAAACCTTTTTGAGTGTTTCCTAGGACATTTGGAAATATGTTGCTGGCTCCTCCCAGCAAAGAGAATGCCATTAATAAATTAGTTTGGGATGAGATCAAAGCAAGGAAAATAGTGGCATTTAGTGATAATTTAAATATACTAGCATCATAAAATATCTGAAGAATCCCAATTAACTCTTTTCTGCTGAACCTGAACTTTAGGCCTGGAACTTGGAAGATCAAAGCCTGGTTTCATCAATATGAAATGTCTAATGTTTCTGCTGAATTTGAAGTTAAAAATTATGGTAAGAGAATATGCAATTTGCATTACAAATATATGAAGTCATCACTATGTGTTATAAGACATACTGCAGTGATTAAATCTGGCTGTAGTTAGGTACTAAGGACAAGATTCACAGTGTTTCAGTACCTCATTGCTATCTCTGATGCACAGAAGAACTCTGGTTTTGTGCACCTTCCACTTATATTTGAAAAAAAACCTTTATTTTTATACAGTCTTAGTAACTGTAACATCTTTCACAAAACATCCTTTTTGGAAGGTCTCTCCTACTGCAGAAAAAAAAATGGAGATGAGCTCCATTTTAAAATCATTGCAATTCTGGCTAATTTTTTCAGTAAAGATTAGAATGCAAAAAAAAAAAGCTACCTATTTTCTCTCAATAGAATTCAGTTGGGAAGTTGATTAGAGTGGTTTCTATACTCAGATAAGCTTTTTTAAAGAAAAGTAAGGGCACTGTGGAAAAAGAAAAAAAATGTAGAAATTTAACAAATTGGGATAAGATATGGCTTGATTTATTTGTGCTGAAATTATGCTTTCTTGTGAAATTTAGTGTGGGTTGGTTTTTTTTTCTTAAAGGCAAAAGAAGACCCCACGATTATATGGAAATCTCAGTTTAACAAAATTGTTTTTGCCTTAGCTAGTGGCTGTAACAGAATAGTGGAGGCTACTGCATCCTCTGCAAACACCTACATCCAGGAGCAAATTACTCCGCTTATATCTACAGTAGCAAATAGTTTGGCTTTATAGGAGCAAATTGCAGAGTGACACAGCTGATGCTGAGGACCTCATGTCCACACTCAACCCATTTCAGGGTGGGTTTACTACAGATTGCTTCCAGTCCAGGGCACTTAATGACCATTAGCATTGCGACCTCATCTGCTGACTTATTTTATTGGGAATAAATAATTTTTATGTGTTCAAAGACTGCTCCACTACTGAGGTAAAGCACGAACACAACTGTATCCTCTCAATGGGTGTTGGCACATGCCAAGGGTTTAAGGTATGTTTGAAACTCATGTCGTGACCTTTTGTCTTCTTTTTTTCATGCAGAACTTCCATCTTTTGAAGTCAAACTCATCCCCCTTCAGCCATACTACCACATCCGGAATGAAAACTTTGTGTTTGATATCGAGGCAAAGTAGGTGTGCTCACAGCAAGGCTGTTTTAGGAGGCAGATAAGTAGCTAATACAAACTTCACAGCTTCTTCCTCACCTTGTCATTAGCAGTTAACCAGTTTCTGGCTTTACCTGAATCTGACTTTGATCTTATATACTCTCTGTTTCCACTACTAACTTGAGACATCAGTGTAAAATGCTACCTGGGTCCAAGCAGTGGTGATTAAAATGGAACAAGCTTTTCTGAATATTTTAGTTTACTAGTAAAAAGGTGACAGTTTAGAACATTTCTTTGAGTTGCTAAGTAAGGTTTCAGGCAAACCAACAACCTGCTTTTCGTTATGCTTTTTTGGTTTAAACATTTAGAAACATTCTAAAGCCTCAGATGTTGCTCTTTAATGTAATCCAAGTAAAGATGGATTCAAGTTTGGGTATGAAGTTTTCTCAAAGCACAGTGAAGTTTGGAAGTGATAAGCTAGTGCCTATTTGAGAGTAATGATTTTATGCAGAAATGCTTCCAGGTGAATTAATACAGTTGATCAGAGGAGTTTCCAGACACATGCATTACTGCACCTGATCTGGATCAGACGTGACTAAAAAGCTCTCAGACCGGCCAAACCACAAGGCAGGGCTCTATGGACAATAAGTTACACCCGATTGCATATCAAATTAGGATGGCATCAAACACATAATACCTTATCTCTTAGAGAGTCAGGCAGTGAAAGTGTAACCCACCAAAATATTTTGAACATTTCTGAAGAATCAGACTGAACCCAGACTGAATATTTTGTGCTGTGTGGCTCTGATATTTTCGATCCCCCACTGACAGATCTAAATTTGCTGTATTGCCTAACAATGACTTACAAATACATATCAAGCCTTCTTGGCTGGTGAACTTTCAGGGTTCTTAGGAGTGGAAATACTAAACCACTGCCTGTTAGGAGGATGTTCTTCCTTTATTTAGCACCTAGCTGGAATCTAACATGACTAGGAATATCTTAGCCTCCTTGCACTTTGGGAAGATGGAAAGAGAAATCAAATAGTTATCTGGAGTCTTAGTGACATATTTCCTTTTCACTGAAGTCACCACTCATAGAGCCCGAGTTGGTGACTTCAGTAGGACATACTTTTATGAGATTTCTAAGTCCAGGATCCACATGCCAGTCATTTAAGTGAAGTGGTTCAGTATGACACTAATTCAGATATTTTAAATTTGACTAAAGTTAGATTTTAAAACTATTTTAAAGATGACTCCGTGCAAAAGAAATTCATGGCACAGAAATGTTATCATTTGGATGAAAGAATATGTGAAGTTCCTTCATGAAAAACAATATACTAGAAACAGGCAAAAAAAAACTTAATACTGCACTTGAACAGAAGTTTATGTTTCCTGAAGTCAAAGAACCTCTGCGTGAAAAGTTAGATGTCTTAGTTAGTGTCTCTGTGGTGACTAAATTAGAATTTGACAACTCTATTTTTTTTTCAAAGAGAAATAAATTAAATGAAATGAGAACAGGCAGATGGAGTCAGCTGGCCTTCTCTCATAGTTGGAAGACATCTTTTCAGTTTCAAAGGAGTGAGGAGACTGACCTTTTTTTGCGCACATTTTATTTTCTTTTGTTTTGTGGATTCCTAATTTTTTATATCTTTAAAGATCAGAAAATAATATTAGCAACTACTGTCAAATTGTGTAGGTGTTCAGGATATTACCAAACACACTGCGTAGTTGATATGGAAGAAATATATCTCTTGAAATAAGATACTCTGCCTTATCTAAATAACACTGAAATAGTTATTCTATTTATTTCTCCTTATCTAGGCGAAAGCTTAGAAGTATTTCACCAATTTTGATGTGTCAGCAGAGAGCTGAACACACAGTATCAGCAAGTAATGTCAGACCTTCACCAAGAACAACTCCTTAAAAAATAAGTCAGCACCTCATGGCTTTTTGAGGTTCATTCATCATGTTCCTTAAGATTCTTTAACACAGAACCACAAATAGCTACAGGTAGTATTGTTAAATGTAGTTAGTGTTAAACAGCAGGCAAATTTTCTGTACAGCTATGATACCAAAGATAGTGGAAAGTGAGCTGTGTATATTTTTTAAATAATCAGTATTGTTGAAGCCTAATAAGGCCTATTGTATCCATTCACTTTTAGTATTTTGAATAGTGAACAATATAAAAATATTTTGAACAATATAAAAATATACAGGTGACAATGCTGGGAGTTGTGTTAACAGTGAGGTTAGACTCTAATAACTTACTAACTCTACAAATAATTTATATAATTTTAACAAGGTATTTCACTAAGATTCCTAGGTAAAGCCTGTTTGAGTGTTGCCTTTTGCAAACATACGCAGAACTGAATAGTATAAGAGTTGACAAGTCGCTGGTGGATAGTAGTTTGTTTGAGGTAGCGGATGGGATGGCAGAGAGGAGACAGTGAATATGGAAGAGAGGAAAGATCCAAGTATAAAAATTGCTAGTAAAACATACAGATAAGAAAAAGTCTGGTCTATACAGAGTTTGTGACTTTGTTAAGCACTAACAGTAATCATTTAAGAAATTTGGCTTACAGTAGCCTTCAGTTAAATAGGCATTAAATATTAGTATTGAACTATGTGGGTACATGTGACTGAAGTGTCATCACTACTGAGACCATTTGTGTTTCATCTTGTGTTTGGTTCTGAAAAGCCCTCCAAAGTGAGAGCAGCAAACAAATTATTATTATATTCAAACATTATTTAATATCCTTTGAGATATTATTCCTTAGATGTTTTCCTTATAAGAAGAATTATTCTCATGCAGTAGGAGCTTTGGTTGCATTGGAATGTGATACCAGAAAAGATATTTGACCCACCTGGGAGTAAATCAAACAGTTCCAGGAAAGATTCCTGAGCCTCAGAGTTTGGCTGCCGATGGTTCGGCTGGTGCGCGGCACAGGCTTGGCGTCAGCCATAAAACCTTCCCCAAACAATTCCTGGAAAGTTCAGGAGGAAGTGTGGGCCAAGGTCCAGCCCAGGTATGCATGTGGCCACCCCGCTGTGGAAGACGAGGGGGTTTAGTAGAGCGGGCATGGGCTGTGCTGCGCCAGCCGGCCTCAGCGTCTGAGGCAGCACTGTGCTCATTTAATTTCATTTAATCACACTGACACAAACAGGGTGCAGTCGCTAGATGTGCTGCATGGACCCCAGCACTATATCCAAGTGGAATATTGATTCTCCACCCCTGCAGTTCTAGTGGATTTTATTTCTGGTCTAAATTCATCCCTGGCCAGTTTATACCTTGTTGTTCTGCCCGCTGTCCTTGAGCTCTTCACCTTGACTGCGCTGATCCTTCCTTTCCCTACTGCACCCTGAGAGACAAGAGGGATCCCTACATCGACCTTCTTTTGCTTGGCTGAACAAACTCTAGTCTTCTAATCTCCTCTTGATCGCCTTCAATTCTTTATTTGGTTCTACTGAATAATTATTAGCTTTAATCATGATTATTGGATATTGTGATACAAAGTGATATCAAATAACTGGCTTTAATATTTTAATCCTTTCTGAAATTTTATCTTTATGTTATTGCAGCACTCAATTTTGAGTTTATGGGCTGTGCAACTCCTTTATATATACTCCACTACCCATTAACGTCGTAATCATTTAAAAGGAAAAATGGGGTTGAATAACTCAACACTGTTCTTTTGTCTATTGGAAAAGGTCCTAGTAGTGCCACACAGGCCTGCCTGACTTTCATCAAAATCGACACATGGAATTCCTGATAATTGAACTTATTTCTCTGAACTGGCCATGCATGTAATAAACAGCTATTTGGTATACTGAGTATTGTTTCCAGCAGTTATTAGTTTTGGCATTTTAAGCGGTTTTCATAAGAACTGCGTCTCAGTTAGTTTCATTGGTATGGACCAGTGCCCCACATCAGGTCAATTTGAAAGAAGCTTTACAGAACTGAGATGAAGCAGGACTTCCACAAGCAAAAGACACCACCATGGCCGTGACAGGTCTCACGTAGCACACTGCATGCTGTGCTGCAGGGGATGCCATCTGCTAGGGTTCCTTTGAGCAAGGAGCCTCCCAGGTGCAACAACGTGCCCTATCCTCTTTCTCTATGACCTATATGGAGAGTTCAGAGGTGTTCTGGCCAGATAGCTATCTGGCAAATATTTCACTTGCAAAAGGTCCCTATGCTATACTGCATAAATCTATCGGAAAGGTGTGGGGCAGAGGGTGTCCACTCTACCTAATACAGGTATTAAAATTTCAGTAGGTAGGATCTGTCTCTGGATGTCTTCAGAGGTACCAAACCCTTCATATCGGTCCCTGAGACGATTCTCTGCCCCCCTATTTTAAATGCTTTGTTCATGAGGTGTCTCATACAAAGGAATTAGCTGTTCATCCAAGCTAAATAGACTGGATACCTCCCTTGCTCACGGTGAAGGGGATGAGTTGTGGGAGACCTCACTGAGCAACTAAAGTTCTCACTAATTAGTAAAAAAAATGTGTAAATTACTCTGGTGTAAATTTTGTCAGATCATGTCTCCACATGTGATTCTGCCAATGTGATCTACTCCATATATTTCTCTGGACTTGAAATCACCACTTTGTACGCAGACTAGTAAAAGTCTTCATGTTTGAGTTACCAGTGAGTGGGACTACTTTTTGCTTTCAAGCTATTAGTTACAGATGGGATGCCTACAGATAGACTAATTGTATTTCAGCACAAAACCATTAGTCTTATTTACGCTTGCTTTTTATTAATGTAATGATTCATCTCCTCACTTTTCTTCCTTCCAAAGACACTCTTACGGGAAAGGAATTCAAGGTGTCGCATATGTGCGATTTGGCATAATTGATGAAAATGAGAAAAAAGTCTTTCTTCCAGGCCTGGAACAACAGCTATCAGTAAGTACTGGACTTCAGTAAAACTATTCTGATTTATCCCAGGTGAGCTGAATATTGTCAGAAATTATTGAATTATAAGGATCTGTAATACCGTAGTCAAGCTATAAGCAACAATTTTTTAATTCTAATGCAACAAACCAGTAAAGGGTTGTCACTTTTTTTTTTTCACTTATGTTTTAGATTCAAAATGGAAAAGGAAGAGTTACTTTAAATACACCACTTTTGGAAGAAAAATTAAAAAAAAGTATTTCCACTCTGGAAGGGTTTCATTTATATGTTGCTGTTACCACTGTAGAAACTGCAAGTGAGTACACTATGCCTTAGCTGATACAGTCTGTAATATTTACACTGATCTTTCTCCAGTGTAATCCTTTATGTGGGAAATCTCGTCCCACTGGACCAATCTTCACTGCAAAGCTTGCTCATGCAACAGTGCATGACAGTCTCTTTCATCTGACACGCTTTTGTGCACAAACTTAATCTCGGGTGGGATTCACTTATCTGAACACAAATGTCCAGTACCACTTTAAATGCCCTGTGTAGTCCTGTGTGGTTTTCCACTGCTGCTCCAGAAGTGCTCTGGTCTCCTGTAAGTACTAACCTATAGGGTCTGTCCCATATTAAACAGCCCTGTGAGGATATCTAAGATACCCTAGTCCATCTGAAGTTGCGCCAGACACCTGTATGAACACAAATAAATTACCCCCCTTGAGACCTTGTTTGAGCACTTGCCTCAGCCATGTCTACTCCTTCCATACCTACAAAGTTATTAGTTGGGTTTGGTATCCTAGCTTGCTTTATACATCAGCTGGCTAAGCAGTCAGTCTAAAGGTAAGGCATAGGTACTACAGCTACAATGCGATGCAGAGGAAGATCTAGCCCTTGTGTGTCCTGCTTGTCCTCTTATGCCTTCCCACAGTTTTATCAGACTGTCACACTTGCCATATGCACAAGTACGATATAGTCTAAATAGCTTGGTCTTGCTGTTCAGCGGGGACATGAGCCTGGAGCATTCCTATCCAGAAGTTTTTCAGTGGCCGTTTACCCTTTTTTTCCTAGAGGACAGATAATTATTTCCACAGCTCACTACAAGGGATTTGTGTAGGTATTTCCTCACAGCAGTGAGCACATTGAGTAGGCTCCCAGATATCTTTGAGCTACCCACAAATGAGCACTGCATTGAATTAAATGCAGCAGTCAATGGGTTATTTGGGTTGTAGTAAGCACTATTGTTAGTCATAGGAGGCTACGGTGAGAGGAACAACTTCAGCGCTGATCTCTGAAATTGAATCTGCAATGAAGCTGACCTTTCCAACATGGGCAAGATTTTTCTTGCTGTTCATAGGGAGATTGACCCCTTCTATTTTAGATAACTGAAAGTAAGGTATATAGTCAGAGCTCAGGCACTTTGTACAGTCAGTCTAGAGAATGGATGGGTTAAACTGCACTCCAGAGGTATCTGTTCACATTGGCTATAGAAGAAGTCTAGTTACTTAGCTTAGAATTACTAGGATTCTAAAAGTTCCTAAAAATCCTAAATATTATTGAGGATTCCTTAGAATCTTAAAATTAACTGCAGCCATGCAGTTCTTTAGTGTAATCTACTATAGGTACTTACATGCACTATTGCTGCAGCATTTATTGCAAGAGCAAAAGGGGCTGAAAGACTTCCCTTTACCACACCAGCACGCTGGACGTGAGACCTCATGGTGTGGCGTGGTCTCTACCATGCTGTGCATGCTTCCGCTTTCCCCCCGCAGGCAGGCTGCTTTCGCACTTGTGTACTTGTTGGGTTTGGTACTAATTACATGCATGACAGGGCAAGGCTGGTGGGCTTTACTGACACCTCTCAACCTTGGAGTGTTAAAGTGGAAAATAAGGACGTTGAAAGTATTTCTCTAAATGCACTTAGTTTAAAGTAAGCCATGTAACTGAATTTTTTAGAAGTACTTATGGGTAGTGGTTTAACTAGAAGTTAACTGGAAGCATGAATGGTTTAACTGGAAGAATCTTAGATGGGAAGCAAATGCTCAAGCTGCCTTGTAGGTGTAAAGTAGTAGAAAATGATATTAGGTAATATTAACTCTCACCAGTAGTCAAAAATGAAAAAAAAAATCTGCTTTCAGAAAATTAGAGATCTAAGGTACAAATCCCCCTCCTGATTATGAGTGACTTTTGTGCTGGGCTTTGATGTAGCCTTCCCCCAGGAACGAAGCCCAGACAGCTCAGAAAGGGAGGTGCACAGCCACCGTGGCTCCTGTGGTACCAGTATGCTCTGTGTTTGCAGGTACCTTGTTCCGGTCGATGTGTTAGAGGGGAATTTCTATGTTGTGAGTAACAAACCACTTGGCAGGGCTCAGCTTCCGAGCTGTCAAGAGCACACACCTGCCAGTGCTGGCTCGCTGGAGCGCCATACACGTTCACCCTGCCCTTGCACTGGCCTGTCTCTGGTTGTGTCCCCCGTCCACCCGTATCAACCCTCTTCCTCTTCTCATGACTGAAGCTCTTTGGGGAGGGATCATATTTCAGTTTTCTTTATATACGCTGCTAAAAATGCAATTAATCCTGAAAACAGGAGTGATGGATGTTATGGTAATATGCAATTACACAGTTATTGCTCCCACAGCAACACATACTCTTTGGTATTGACAGGTGGTGAGATGAGGGAAGAGGAACTCAGCAATGTGAAGTTTGTGAAATCTCCTTATGCTGTTGATCTGTCTAACACCAAAAAGTATTTTGTGCCTGGAGCCCCCTTCTCTGTTGTGGTATGTAGTATTTAGCCGACTGTGCCCGTTTGCCTCCATAGCAAGAGATTTATATCTGCCCTGTTTACAAAATCCTTATCTGCTCCGGTGGGAGTTCTGTAGGACAGACACCTTCAGGAATAGGTCCAATACAGAGCTACTGTTTGTGTGTCTAGTTTGTCTCGTGTCTGTACACGCAGAGCCTGAGCAGGGAAACTGGAGCCAGAAAAAGCTGTGTTTCTGTTCTGGAAGTCATCTGTGTACTGTTGCACTACAAGGTTTTATAAAACATGTAGCAGTCTGTTCCTCACTTCCACAGCAAAAGATTAAAATAATAGTGTTGTATCAAATTAACTCCGTATCAAATTAAAATCCTGAAAGCTAATACAGGGTATTGCCTTTTTTAAAAAAATGCATTTAAGTTTTTGAGTTTTTAAACGTTATACCTTCGAGTTTTTCTACAAGGTTTTCTGCAAAGTGTTTAAGTTAGAAATTTACCTTAAAGACGAACATCTTTGGGATCAGATGAGATCTAATAGATGCAAAGTGAAAATCTGGGGCAGCTGTTAATCTGTGTTCCCAGATTTTTACCTTAGCTGGAGTCCAGACTGAGTCAATTGCTACCCCCTTCTCTCAAAGCTCAAATTTTCAAATACTAATGTGTACAGTTTTGTATTTCTTCTCAGTTTAGAAAAATAACTGCTTCTTGTTTGTGGGCATTTTTTAAACCCAGGCATTTCCTTGAAGTAACAGAAAGATGTGTTTTTCCAATAGGCATCTGTGACTTTGATTGATGGCTCTCCTGCTGCCTCTATACCTGTCACTGCTACTGTTACCTTGCCTGGAAAACCCCCTATGAAGAAGACCGCAGTTTCTAATAAAGAGGGCCTAATCCCCTTTACCTTCAACATCCCTGGAGATGCTCAGATGCTTCAAATAACGGTAAAGAAAACCTAAATATCCATGTTTAAAAATATACTGCTGAAGCTCCTAAGGCAATTACAAATGACTGTGAGGATGATCAGTTTTCATTAAATTAGCACAGCAGGTGGAACGTGATTAGTTACACCATCTGCACAGCTTTGCCCAGATTGTGTAAGATATGTTAGAGGCACCAGGGGCCTGAGGGATGTCTCACTGAAGTGAAGGACAGTCTTGTACATCAGAGCTTCGGGAGTACGTGCGTTCGTGGCAGTGGTGCTTTTTTTGTGGTTCGGATGTGCATTTTCATGGCATGGAGGATGGGAATGAGACTGTAAGGAATATCACCATCCGAAGTGACAGAAAATGATGAGAAGAAAGTGAAAGAATATGTCCTAAGCAATACAAAGAGTAGGCTACAGCTGGACACTCAGAGGGTTCGGTTATGTTGACAATATAAAAGGGGGAAAAGCTGTCAAAGTTGATCCTGATTCAAAAAGAGCCAAGGCTGAAAAATATCAAGTGCAAATACAGCAAGAGAAAAAATAGGGTGAGAGAATGAAGTAATTAAAATCCTGGTTTTTGATGCCAGGTTCTGCTAAGGAGGTCTCAACAGTGACTCATCTTATTTCCCAGTATTTTCTGAATAACCTGGCAAGATATGAATTAAGGGTGACTATATTGTATCCTGAGGGACACTTTACTCACTCTGTCCTTTTCTTCCCTGACAGGTAAAGGCTGAAGAGGGAAAAGAAAAATTAGAATCGCCTGAAACCAGTATCAGAGCTGAAAGGTACCAGTCTGCTTCCCCAAACTACCTCAGCATCAACATCCCGCATACTGTTGTGGCGCCTGGAGATATCTTACGCATCACCTTGAATGATATTCATCAGTCTGGCAGTGGAAAGATTGACTATTTCTATTATATGGTAAACAGAATAGTAATTTCTTTTAGAAATTATGAAAACCCAAAACATCTATCTAGTTACTAATACAGGGGAAACCGGAGGAGGTTCAACAAAGGGCAACTGAGATGATCAGTGTCCCAGTACACCTGACCTACCAAGAGAGGCTGAGGGAACTGGGCTTGTTCAGTTTGGTGAAGAGGCTACGAGTGAGTTAATAGCAACCTGAAATTACTTGAAGAGAAATTACAGACATAGTGGAGACAAACTTTCCTAGCTGATGCCATGCAATATAGCAAGGGGCAAAGGCTGCAAATTATGCCCTGGAAGGTTCATTTTGGAAAAATGTTTTCACTATTAAGAATGTGATATTGGAAGAGGTTCCCCAGAGAGTTTAGGGAATTACCATCCTCAGACGCATTCAACACTCAACTAGAGAAAACCGCATCTGACCTAATCTTATGCTGGCGATGGCTCATCTTAGAGCAGGCAGTTGGCCTAGAAATCTCCATAGGTCCCTTCCAGAAACTATTTTATGATTCTGCTATTTTTATATATTTGCATATTCTTATATTTTGGGGATGTAACATACAAAACTTTGTAAATTTTTGTTCTGAAGAAGGACACATAAGTACAAATCTTAGTCTGTAGTTTCTAATATGGTATAGAGCAAATAGGTCTGTATGGGGTAATATTTGTCTGCATAATTATGTGGATATTTTTGAAAGATACTGAACTGACAGCCTTGAAAGCTGACATCCTAGACAGATAACTTCTGTGGTATCTATGACAATTTGATTTCGCTTAATCCACATCTCATTCTTTTCAACTCCTTCCAATCTGTATTCTTTCCTCATAACAAACTAATACTAAATATTATTTTTATTGGTCTGATTCTCATAAATACCTTTTTTTCAGCTGTTACAGAACTACTCACTTTGTTGTGGGCAGATTGTACATAGACATGAGATTCTGTCCCTACAACTAGAAAACCTAGTCATATTTTAGGGGAACTTGAATATCTCAGAAAATGCCTTTTATAGTTAACTATTGTTTATTTCATTAATAACACATGATTCTTATATTACCATGGCTCCGTACTACCTGCACCTGATGTTAGTTAACGGGTAGGTCAGTGTTATCTCCAACAGATAATGTCATGGAGGATCATTGAAGGCATTGGCTGTTATGGCCCTAAATAGCACCCTGAAATTAGGTCTGAAAGCTGTTCTATAGATGGAAAGGCGAGGAAAAAATCCTGCTCAGCCTGGGACCAGGAATGCAAAGTATTTTGCTGAAGGAGACAAATGTGCTCATGGATACATTCCAGGAGTGAATCTATTGAATGTCAAATGTGTTTAATCCCCTTCTCCCTCTCTTCGTCCTAATTTCCCTTGGCAGTTTATAATTTCCCGGGATGATAAGCATCACAGGCACCAATTCCCATTTATTTTTAATAGGACTCTGATATATTGAAATAATTCTATCCCTGGGAGTTAAATTTAGGTTTGGGGGTTTGTTTTCATTAGGTGACTTAGCATAGGGTTGGAATTGCCCCTGCCGGGATCTGGGAAAGCGCAGTGCTGGGCAGGTGGGAGTGGTGGGAGGGGTGGTGGGACACTCTGCTGGAGCTCAGCAGTGAGGGTCTCCCAAACTTTGGTCACCTAAACGAAGACAGTAAGGATTTCAGTCCAGGCTGCAGCATGCCTTTGTTTCTTCCTGAAGCCCATTCATTACGTGTTTAGGAAAGCAGCAAGTATTTTGTTCAGGGAAGAGCACTATCAGTCCCGCCACTGTGTCTGTTTTCCAGTACTCTGACAACACATTAATATAATTAATGGAACATGGGAAGAAAGGAATTACATAATGAAAGATGGGCTTAAATCAGTTAAGGACCAGTCTGTGATGCTGAATGTGATGTGTCATGCTGAATAAGACTTATTGGGTGAAACCTCCTGCTCCAACCCTTCCATACCATCTGAAAGATTCAGTACTGATTACAGATTAAATAAAGCTGATATCCTCCTGGTGGTGAAGACCTGTTAGTGCAGAAGACAAAAATAAAACTGTCATCTGGAACCCCTTTTCAAGCTGTAAGACTGAGTGGAGGGTGATAGATTTGTGGTCAAACCTGGGCCACAGGACCAGTACAACAGAGGCTTACCCAAAATCCTGTGCCAGAGGCACTGTGTGCTGGTCTCCTCCCAGCTACTGGTATGCAGGTTGGGAATTAAAACTATTAAAGTGCGATTAGGAGAGAATAAATTTGAAACAGAAACAGCCTCGGAAAATTCTATATATGTATATAAAATTATGGAACATAATGCCCAGTCTAGTGTGTATTCACAATATTTGATTTCTGTTTGTTTCTGCCTTGCAGGTTGTGGCAAAGGGACAAGTCGAGCTTATGGGAAGGGTCCCCTCCTCAAACAAAATAATAAACCTTAGAATCACCAAGAAGATGGTGCCCGCCTTTCGCTTTTTAGCTTACTACTTCATTGCAAACGAAGGCCGTCAAGAGATTGTCGCTGATTCTGTATGGGTGGATGTTACGGATGTCTGTGAAGGAAAGGTACTTTCAAAGCAATGACTTCTGTTACTGTATTCCAAACTAAAAACAAAAACATGGGGTGTCAGCAGAGCAAGTGCAGGCCTGGGGTTAAAAAGTGAAAGATATTGAAACAGGGAGTCATCAGGATTGTTGCTAAAAGGCATAGCTGGGAAAGGCTCCCAGGAGTGATGGCAGAGATAGCCTTCTTCCATAGGACAGGTTGTGCCTCAAAGAGATGAAAAATATAGTTTCATACAGATAAATCCCCCTCTTCAAGTGTTTACATATTAGAAATCCACAGGAAAACACCAACAGAATCATTGAGAGGTAGAATCTCTTTATAACTTTGTCTTTTCATAGTGACGTGTGTCACATGAAAGAAAGTAAAGCAATTTATTCAGAAAAAAAAAGGAATTTGAAGTAATTTTTCAAGTTTTTTCATTCCTGTTAAAAGTAATTTTCTGAGATTTTGTAGAGCTTCAAAAACACTTTAAAAAATGCATTACATTAGCAAATGAAGTGTGGACAAAATAGGAATCTCTCTAAGCCTTTCTTTCACTTTTCTCCTCCTCCTTTTTGGTACCATAACGGAAAACAAAAAAGTAAGACATAAGAATTTTTTCCCAATAGCATGAAACACAACTGCTGAAAAGTGTCAGTTATGTAATTTATTTTTCTTCCTTGAAAATCTTTGTTTTGGAAAAATAATGTGATAGTCAATTGGGAAAAATGTTTTCAAGAAAAAATATCCATCTCTAACACACAAGCGTATTCTTCATTCATGTGAGGACAAAACCCAGTTACATTCAAGTTGGCATTTCTATTAATAATTCCCTATTAATTTCATAATTATCATGGGTGCTTCCTCCTAAACCACAGAATTGTCTACAGTCAGATATACCCCAGATCTGAACTGGTTGAAAAATGTTGAAAATGTTGAAAAATTCAAGTGTGAGATAGAAAGGAGATAGTACTATTACAGACTGGTTTACGTCAGTTAATTTTGTACGTTATAATTAATGTCGTCTTCTGCATTTCGTGGCAATTTTTTTCCATTGGAAAATAACAAAATCATGTTGAAGGCCCTAATTCAGCAAACCCTTGCCCATATTTTTCATTGCCATTGGTGCTTAAGTGTCATTGAAAGGCAGCGTCCAACATCCTGCACAGACACACCTTTTAACCCCCCACATTGTCCTCCAGTTGGAGATACCTGCATCTACATCTTCCAAAATGCAGGATCCCAGGCAGAAACACTGCAAAACAGGACCATTCCCCGGCCTGTAGCTGCTGACAGTCATAGCTGACAGTATCCTCTGCCCAAAGAATCTTTTCTTTTTATTAACAAATGTGACGTTTTTGTTTCAATATTTTCTATTTAGATTAAAGTGAGAACAGAACAAGACATATATGAACCAACAGACAACATCAATTTACTGATTGAAACGGACCATGCGGGAACAGTTGCCTTAGCTGTGGTTGATAAAGCAGTTTTTATTCTGAACAAGAAAAATAAGCTTACAGCCAAAAAAGTAAGATATCTGTAAGAAGAAAATATCTTATCCACTAATCAAGCAAAATTTTCCATGACTAATGAGAGGATCAAAATGTAATTAATGGCTATTAATCATTTAATCACAGCTTTGCTAAACCTGAAAATGTTTTTGCTTTTACAATTTAGGATATATTTAAGATTAATTATATATTTAAATGGTGATTGACATGTTACAGTAGACAAGTTTGTAAATTAAAAAAACGACGACAGAAAGTATTCCCCAACTAAAACATCCTTCAGCTTTAATCTCAGTTTCCAAGTGCAGCTTGTGCCACCAGTTTGTGTTGCTTCTGCAAGTCAAAGGCAACAATATTTTTTTTAATATATAAAAAAACCCAGAACTTTTGCCGATATGTACAGTCCATCTTTGCTATTTTATTTGGCAGGTATTTAATGCTATGAATTCGTATGATCTTGGATGTTCTGCAGGGGGTGGTGCAGATAATGTTCAAGTTTTTACTGATGTTGGTCTGGCCTTTTTATCAGATACAATTAAATCCAACATTCGGGAAGGTAAGTGCAATCTGCCCTTTACTTTAGGTGTTTGTACATGACCACTGTAGATCTGAGGAGGCTGATCGCTTAAAAGTTGGAAATGTTTTATCGTGATATTGTAAGATCTCCCTTGCCTGTGGATTTTTCTTTTTCTGTTCTTCCACTGAGTGCCGGCAGTTCAGGTAGCCCAGGTCTTGGCTGCTGGTCCTTTGGTGCCCAGCTCAGCTGGGGCGGGCGGCAGTTGGCTAGGGCTGTAAGGTAACTTGGAAAACCGAGGATCTTCTGTGAATGAGTTGGGTCCTAAGATAGGTCTTCCATGAATGACCTGAATGATCAGACTGTTACCGTCATAGTATGGCCACCAAGCTCTTCTGTTCTGCTTTCCCAGGCTATAAATGCATCCAGGGTACCAAAAGGCAGAAGAGATCTTTGGATTTTCAGAAGAGAATGTCAGGAATTGGTACGTCTGCTCATCTGGGTGGCCTGAAAGGCTTAACAGGGGGAGGCAAAGGGAACTGGCTTGGATCTAGGGGGAAAGAAGGGATAGGATATTAAAGGATACCAACATATACAACATAACATATCTTGCGTTAAGTGCCATAACCTAGCATAAGTGTATATACTATACCATGTTACTTGATGCATCATTTACCAAAACAACCCAAACAACAAAAGCAAAAAGCAGCCCATCTGCCAATAGAAACTAATTCACCATTTTATAATCCCAAATGTGAAGCACTTCTACTAGATATCATGTCATGGAATCAGTCATGGCTTTTAAGTTTTTAAAAATTATTTTTACTGCCAGAAAATCTTTTATAGATCCTGGGTTTTTTCCTTGACATTTTTCTTTGAAGTTGTGCCAGCTTTGGTACTTTGTGTTCCAACTAAGAGAGGAGCTAGGATAATATTTGGTCTAAATTAAAATTAAAAAAAAAGTTACACAAATTGATATTTCCACGCCAGAAGACACGAAGGCTTGAAGCTGGGATCTTCCTTACTTTTGAAATCAGTATTCAATGTTCAATTCAATCAAATCAATGTCATAGGGTCCATGCTTTCCTGCTGTGTTTGTGGACTGTTTTTAGGATGGAGAACAGGTCCCCGGCTGCAGGTAGACTGTTGTAATAGCAACTAATGTTAACCACAAAGAATGACAGGAATGAGCATGATGAACACCTTTACACCTATTGATACTTCCACAGCACTAATTCTGGGCTTTAATTATATTGCAGCCAGCAAATATCAAAACACTGATCTACAAAAATGCTGTGAAGATGGCATGAGATTAAATCCTATGAGGTTTTCTTGTGAGAAAAGGCTAACAAAGGTGGCCGGCTCCCCCAAATGCAGAAAAGCCTTCCAGGACTGCTGTGAGAAAGCCACGGCCCTCAGGAAGGAGGCGAAGCAGAGGATCAGAGTGGGCTTGGCACGATGTAAAGAACGGTGGCATGCAACTGTTTAAAGAAAAAAGTCCTTCGTATGGTGGCAAGGAAGGGTTAATGGGCACTTAATGCTGGGGGGCAAGGGGGGAAGCTTTCACATCACCATTTCAGTGAGCCCTGGTATAGCGCGGCACCCACATGCTGCTATATCTTCACAACTGTACACTGTGAAAGTGGGAGTGGGATGCGATAACTTCATGGGGTGAGAAAAGGAATCGCTGTAGCTACCTTTGGACCCAGTCCAGCCTTATGGAGGAGCTGTTGGCCCCTGCCCGCACCCTGAGAGGCTGCGAACGGTGGAGCAGAGAAGGGGGTGGTTGTCTCCATTCAGGGCTCAGAGAGATCTCAGATTCATGACTGTTTTATTAGTGGTACTACTGTTGTAACACTTGAGTACCTCCAAAACAGTATCTGATGAGAAGAAGCCACTTCAGCCAGGGACAATTTTGTCTCTTTTTTCCTTTCTTCTCCCCAAAGTCTATCTCTGATCACACAGGAGCTCATGTCACACACTCAAAAAAATTTACGTGTTGAAAATTACCATATTCAAAGCATAATTTCTGCCGCCATTTTTCTCAGAGCTCCCCTTTCATGCTCTGTCAGTCACAAATATGGGAGAGTGGGAACATTTTTGCTACACATTATTGAAAGGGAATATTTTCTTGCTTGGCAACATGTTGTTATTGAACTTGGAAAGAAGAATTATCCTCTTGTTCAATGATAAACTTTAGTCACTGCTTCTCTTTTTTCAACTTTTTTTTTTTAATGCACAAGATGAAACCCAGATGAAGTCTTTTCATCCAGAGTATTTTTCATGCTGCATTCTCTCTGACAGTCTCCCTCCAAGAAAGTGTATGGTCAGCAGCCAAAGACTTCAGAACAGAAATCCCACTCTTGTTTTACAGACTATGATGACCATGAAGAAGTGTTTGATGAAACGTCTGTCAACTTGCGCAGTTATTTTCCTGAGAGCTGGTGGTGGAATTTTGAAGAAGTGAAAAACCCTGGAAACCATAGGTACTGTGTTACCTGACTAAGTGAATATGTATAAATTTATACAGTAAAATGTATGTAAATATAAGCTTTATGTGTTATCTGATACAAAGGACTTCAGAATATTTGCAAGCGCTTTGTCTCCACAACTTAGGGAATATTTTTTTCCCTTACAATACTCAAACTTCAGCAAATAACAATGTTTATGTTTTATACATCCTTCCTAATATATTTTATTTTGTGTTTCTTAGTGTAAAAAACTTTGCTCCTGACTCTATAACTACCTGGGAAGTTCAGGCAATAAGCATATCTCCCCAAAAAGGTATAAGTATCAGGTATTTTATTGGGTTTCTTTGTACGGATGAACAGATAATGTATATTTTTTAGAACAGAGATACAATGTTGTGTTGCCAGAGTAAGACCATCTGTACTGAAAAACACAAAGTGTTTATTTTGATCATGGCATTTACTCCCGTCTTTTATGCCACATTAAAGCCCAGCTAAAATCTAAGGGATGGACATACATTTATAAAAACAACATGATGGGCTCTGAAGGAGGATAGATCATACAATCAAAACTGTCCCCCATTCTTTCAAAGCTAGAAACCATCTCACTTTAGTTTCCACATGGCCAGGAAGCCACAAGAATGGTAGCAGTAATGACACCAGTTTTATTTGGATATTTCTGGGAGCAAGTTCTGGCCATCTCAGAGAAGCACGGAAGTCTTTGATCTCTGGAAAGCCAGAGAGAAGAGCTTTGGGAGACTAGCAGAAGATCAGCAAGGGCTGCATACCAGAGAGACCAGGTTCCCAGGTGCTGCTCCCTGGGGGCTTCTGGGAGCTGACCAGGACCATGAAGGAGAGACAAAGGGTCCACCTGATACTTCCCAGATCATTATATTTTAAGCATGACCTTTGCAGGAAAGCTGGGCCACATTTCACTCACAAAAGCTACAGATACTCCTGCCGAATTTTATCTATCCAAAACCGTGGCAGTGACTCCAGAGGGAAAATCATCCCCTCCTGAGATAGGTCTCTAGCACAGGTGAATTGAAATGCTCCCTGGTGATGCCTGTCAGCCTCTCCTGCTCTTGACCTCAGCGAAGCCCAGGCAATGAGTTTTGGTTAGACATTTAACTTTTTAACAGTTGTTGTTAAGTGTGTAATTCTCAACTCTGTTTTTTTCTCATCCTAGGATTTTGTATAGCTGAGCCCCACACCTTTGCAGTTTTCAAAGACTTTTTTGTATCCCTGAGATTACCGTACTCAGTCAGACGACACGAACAACTAGAAATAAAAGCCGTGGTTTACAACTATCTGCCCAATGATCTCCAGGTAGCGCTGCTGCTGTGCTATACTCGTTGAGCTAGATAGATGTATAGCTATGTAATAATTCAATAGAAATGACCCAGCCACCTTTCAGTGCCCTCCTACAGCCCAGACATCACGCTCCCATTTTGAAAGTATCCCCAAGGGCAGGATCCAGTTCCACTTGCTAATCAAACTTACTGTATAAAACAGATTTTATTTACCATATTACACAGCCAAATTCATTGTCTTTGAGTATGTCTTCTCTCCTTTCGTTGAAGCAACGAGCTACTTTTTTGTTGCCTGTCAATCTGCTGATAGAGCAAGTACACAAGATACATAGGTAAATTATGAGCCCACAATCCAATATGTTAGCCACAAAATTCATTGTGCATACAATGCAAAGCCTCTTTTTTTCTGCATGTGACACCTGTCCAGCTCTGCACATGGCCACAGTTGTCACTGGGCTTAGGGCCTCCATCATCCTCAGGCTGATGCTTTTTTTCATCTCTTCCCTCCTCTTAGCCAGCTCTGCTTGACCTGTATGTTCTGAACTGTGTTGAATGGTATAGAGCTGGGATGTATAAAAACATACTGTCCTTCTTAGTTCCCTGTGGTTCAGGGATAAGCCAAAACTGTATTGAAAATTCAGTGTAGAAGAAATACTAGCTGATTTACCTTCACAGCCCTAGTCAATATAGATGAATGTTAACAGACCAGAGGGTCACAGAAAATTTTAGGTTGGAAGGGACCTCCAGAGGTGTCTAGTCCAACACGCTGCTCAGAGCAAGTCCGGTTAAAGCAGGTTATTCAGGGCCTTGTCCAGTCAGATATTGACTATCTCCAAGGAGGGAGACTCCACAAACTCTTTGGACAAGCTATGCCAGCATTTGATCACTTCTTGGTGAAAAAGTTTTCCCATTTTATAAAAGGAGAATAGTAAATTCAGGGAAGTAAAGTGAAAAATCACTTTCTGTCTTGCAAAATGTTTGTATTGCTGTTTTCTCTTTAAGCAAAAGCTAGTCTCCTGATATACCTGTTTCTCATTTCATTATCTAGACATGGTGGAGCTGCAGTATTTTTCCTGTGCAGTGATGCACTAAGCCTGATAGCAGGTATTGCCTTGTCCCCGCAGGTTACAGTGACGATGGATGCAGTGAAGGGACTGTGCACTGCAGAGGCGACAGAGAAGGCTGTGCAGCTGACGCTGCTGGCAACGGGGAACTCTGCAACACCAGCCTACTTCTCGGTTGTCCCTCTGACTGTGGGAGAAATTCCAATTACTATTACTGCTTTTGACACCACTTCTGGGCACAGTGATAGCATTAGGAAGAACCTCAATGTTGTGGTAAGTATAACTAGTTGAGGGCAGGCACTTTCACGAATATGTGCTTCTCCTCAAATATAACATTAAGTATGGAGCTCTTGTGGAGGGAGTGAAATCGTAGAAACATAAGGCTGGAAGCAGTCTCAGGAGACCTGTTTCTCAGCAGTGATTGAGCTATAGCATGGGGAAGAAATTTAACCCTGTGGTGGGCTTGTGTGTAGTGTATATGGAAAGAATTGTTCTCTACGGCAAAAAGATGTCCTTCTACCCATGACATAGCAACAACTTCATTCAGTTGGTGCCCATATCATAATCTTTAACTTCCACCCACTTCACTGACGTTTATAAAAATTCTTTTTCCCTTATGAAGTCAAGATTGAAGATGTCCATCTACCAATATTTTGAGAAGGAAATACTCTCTGCTAGTCATAAAGTTAAACCCTATTTTATTCCTTCCAGTTAATGGATCTTCAATCTTAACAATTGCATAGGTAAAACACATACAGGCAAACAAAGATGTTGTATTGATTATTTAATACCTTAGTTCTCTTTCAAAATTATGAAAAGGAGAAGCTATTTAGAAAAGATGACTTTTCAAGAGTCAACACTGATTGGCACAGACTCATTACAGCACTCAAGTAGCCCATTGAGGGCTATTTTCAATCCACACAAAAAAGTGCAAAATATGAATCCTTGCACGACTAATGTCAGGTGATAGCCATGTAGGTAAAGATAAGGCATGGATGCTGGGAACCTGCTGTTGTTACAGCCCATATCTTTTCCAGAGACAGACATAGACTCAAGAGTTCAATTCTACACTAAAACACTAAAGTGTCTGTACAAATAACTTTATTAAAATAGAAACTGTTGGAAGAGGGATGTGTGGAAATCAAAAGGAAAAATTTTTAAGTTTTACCAACAAGATGAACTTGGAACTTGATGGTTTTCATAGAAGAGAGGTTTAGAAAAGTTAGTCCACCTGTGAACTTTACTTGCATGGCCCACACAGCTTAGAATAAAGTTTAATTTTTCTGGGTTAGTTTTGGTTAAAGGAACTTCATCCAGGGAAGTATGTCAATAATAACAAAGTCAGTAGAGTTCATTAGAATTTCAGATGGGAAACAGAAATTCTGATTTTAAACTTGTTTTACCCAGAGAGAAGTCTCACTCCAAAATAACTTATTTCTGCCATCTGCTGGTCTAGTGCAAGGGCAGAGAGCGCAGCTTTCATGCAGCTTAATTTCAGGTGTGAGTGCTTGCAAAAGTTTTGACTTTTCTTTCCTCAATTGTACAGGCTGAAGGTATTTTACAGAGAGAAGAAAAGACAATTTGCATTAACAGTGACTGTAAGTTACACAAAAGAATTAGATACAGATGAGGTTTGGGGTAGGGACAGGGGGTGTACAGCCTGGCATGAATATCTGATGGGTGCAGTGACATTCTTCTTAATGTACAAATGTTGCTTTGGTTGACCAGAACTAGTCACAAATCTCTTCATCCAATACATAGCAAAAGACTCAGGAAAGAAAAATAATTTAATTCTAAATTTTCAGAATTGATTTGTATTACTTCTGTGTTTCAAGGTAACATTCTTGAAATATTAAGTAGACATCTATTTCATTTACTAATGGGTCTTAAAAGGTATTAAAACCAAGCCTCATTTCAAGACAAAAAATATTGCTAGTGATTGAAAATTAAATCAATTTAAGAAAGACAAGTATATTTCTTTTCATAAATTTCCATTTAATGTTTCTGATAACATTTCTGTCATAATTGCCATCAACTGTGAGACGTTTAATGAAAAGCACATGTTAAAATTACACTGTATGTTTTTATGTTTAAAGAATCTGGATGTAGATCTCTATATACTATTTATTTACAGTAAAGTCCCATACACTGGACCTGAACAGACCATCTGATATGGTACCGGGTTCTGCTAGTCATGTGTTTGTTAGCCTGCAAGGTAAATGCAATTTTTTGCCAATAACTTCTCCATAGGTGACAACAGACATGCCCCTTTGTGCTGCTCGTTCCTGAATGTCGAGTCTCCGTTCCGTCCTACTTTTTCTGCCACAAATCAAATGGTCTGTGCTGCGTGCCCAGGTCATAAAACAAAACAGCTCCAAGGCTGATCCAGTATCTTTCCTCTTTCTAATTACTCCTTCTCACTTGTATTGGATATCATAGCTTTAGGCTGCCCATCCTACCTCACTGTGCCCAGGGTAACTTTATGGGAAGGCCAGAGGAGAAGGGAAGAGTATATCTTCTCTAATAACACCATACTGCATGTAGGTGTGTAGAAATCTGCTTTAGTCTTCAGAAATAAGGATGCCAGACTCTGATGTGTAGGTTCTGGAAAGTTCTGTTTTTCTAAAGAGAAGATATGTACAAGCATATATTCATTTAGTCAAATAATTGTATACATAAATATATATACTTATGCATACGTATTTTTTTTAAAAAAAAATCTATTACCAAGAACTCTTATTAATGATATTTTTTTTTCCATAAAATGTAAAATACTGCATTCTTGACACAGAGGCTATTGGTTGCCTTTTCAAATCTCTATTCTAAACTATGGGGATGCTTGTATTTATCAAATGAGAAAATTGCAGAGAGGGGAAAAAAAAACCCTCTGCACAAAATGTTTGGCATGATTAAGGCATGATGTTTTTACCTTCTGTGGGAGGATCAGGTCTGGTTGGACAAGACTTTTCCAGCCTAAACCTGAAGCACCAGTCTTTCCCCCTTTCTTTCCTTCCCTGCCTCCAGTAGCCTCAGGACTCTTTCTCCTCCATGCTCCTTCACTGCCCCCGCCACCTTTCGCAGCTTTCCCAGGGCCTGGCACCTCATCCTTGTTCTTCTCCAGCTTTACAAAGTCTTAAGTAGCTGAAAGCAGTGTTTAATACTGAGAAGTATCAAGCCATGCTGGAGTGTCAACCTATAGTTGGTATCACTTTTCCTCATTTTGCAACAGCCAGCTTTAAATACGATATATACTACAGCTTTTGTTTTTTTTACAACAGGAAGTATTATGGATGAGTCTGTTGAAAATTGTCTGAGTCTCAGTGGAGTTGAGAAACTTATTCAGGTGCCCACAGGCTGTGCAGAGCAAACAATGGTGAAAATGGCCCCTGCAGTCTACGCTATTGAGTACTTGAATGCCAGTGAGCAGTGGGTGAACTTTAATCCTGAACAGAAGGAGGAAGCCATTAACATGATTCAAACAGGTATGCAGAAAAAAATACCCTGAGACCAACTGACACGGTCCCTGTTATCCCTTTGCATTGCACACTAACCATTGCTACTTGCCAAAGGAGTGAGCCTTGCCTTAACGCAGCCACGCAGAAATGCCTGTGACAATCTGCAGACAGACATGAGAAACGGGATTGGTGAGGAGGATTTAGGTGACTTATTGCCTCAATCTGATGTTGCACAGTATTGACGTTCACAGTCCACCCTCTCTCTTGCTAAATCTAGAAGCAGAAAGTAAAATCTGAGCTGATCAATTTCAATTCTTTTCTGAGTAAATGGACAGCAAAGGCCACTTTATCATTTCCCCCTAACATAGATGTGTGAAATAGATCAAGATGAATCATGTCCTAAAAATGCTTATTTCTCCTCCTGGATCTTAGACAGTGAGTGCTTAGGATAACCAGCTGGGATGTAGACATCTCTGCTGCAGGTATGTGTAGTTGGCACCAGGAGCATCACTAAGGAAACTCCCAATGGTAACCATGCTGTTGACACTTTCTCTTCCACACTCCTGTATTAATTACGTGAGCTAGAATGACTCCAACAGCCTTGGACCAACCAAGGGAGCGAGTTTCCTTAAGGAAGGACAGCTGCAAGGCTGCTTCTTGAAGACCCCGTTCCAAGATTGGATCCAAAGCTGGTGTTAGATGCACAGCAAAGCCAGTACCACAGCATGTGGAAGTGGAGATGTTCCAGCTCACAGGCACGAAAGTAAAGCCCATATATATATATAAAGTATCAGTTATCAGTGTCAGTTATTGTAGCAGGTACAGCTGATCTTTCAAACTGCAGTGGTGTGCACATGGCATAAAGCAATATAATGCACCTGTCTTCATGATCTTCAGTCAACCTGTGACACACGTTTCATCAGTGAAAAATAAGGGCATAAATAGAGATTAAAAACATGCTAACAGTTGCTGAATGGAGGTCTTTGCCTATTTATCTAAGATTGACTAAGATTTATCTAAGATTACTTAAAGTGACATCAGAACCTGCTGATGAGTATTTGGTATTATCAGCAGCATTTAATCCCTATATTATGCTTTTATTGATTCTTATCGAAGTTCACTGGGGTAGAAAATGAGTTGTGTGGCTATGATACAAACTTTATCAAGGTAATAGCAGTCAAGATCAGAGGCCACAACTTGTGATTTCCAAGCCTTTGTCTGACCCAAGAGATGATGTTTTGTATATTTTTTCATTCCATGCACCATAAAGTCAACAGCTCAAAAAGTTGTCAGTAATGGGAAATAAGTTTCCCAAGATTTACTACACAGAAAATGTTTTGCAACTATAAATACCTGCAGTTTTCAGGCTATTCTCATAGCTCAATTAAGTCAAACAAGACAGAGCATCTCCTAAGCCTAGTGCTTTTTCTGTGTCAAAGGTCTGCTGACCCAGTCATTTCCTCCTCAATGTACCAGTGAGCACCTCCATGTACTCTTCCACTAGTCAATACTGAACATGTCCGTGTTAATACAAGTGATGTATGAAAATGCTCAACAAATATGTGTATTCTCTGAACAGTTATGTGCTGTCCTGTTCATGCAGGTTATACTAGACTGCTTGAGTTTCAGAAGGTGGATGGCTCCTATGGAGCATTTAAAACAACCCCCAGTAGTGTATGGTAAGTGTATTTTTCATATTTTTTTTTTTTCCCCAAAATACCTCTATTGTCCTTTGCTGCATCAGAAGTTTTTCTGGGGTGATGATTTTCACAATCTGGTGGGCGTGGTGTTGCCTATATATTTTTGTCATGGATAGTCAGCCACATAAGTCTCTGGAGCATGTTTAGTCCTTGGTGAAGGAGATTTACACTGAGCCACTGATTATTTTGCATTTGCCACAGAGTAACATCACTCTGATGGCGAATGATAACTCACTAGGTTCCATTGAGCGCACTGTACTGAATATGAGTTTACAGGTAAAACGAGTATGTTTCTTTTCATGTCAATGTACTCTTCTATAAATACATGTCAGCACAAGTTTGGGAAATTTTCTTTTGTGCAGGTTAACTGCATTCATTGTTAAAGTGCTCACAAGGTGCAGAGAATACATTAGTATCCAAGACAGTCACATACGCAACTCCATTTCCTACTTGATTAATCAACAGCAGACAGACGATTCATTCCACGACCATCACCCAGTATTGGACAGGACTATGCAGGTGGGTCATCTGTATTTAGAAGAATCTGATGCATAATTAGGACTGCTAGGGATTGAAAGGAATATTGTGAGTTGTTGAGCAACAAGAAATGTATCTAAAGAAAAGAAATCTGTAATGTAAGTACGAAATCTGTAATGTAACTACAAAATCTGTAATGCAAAATGATTTATTTAAAAGGTCTGTTATGTCAGAGATGCATAGCTTGTGCTTCACCACCTTTATCTTTTGATCCAGTCTTAGATAATTCTGCAGCTGACCTATGCCTCTAGAGCACTTAGAAAATTAATTCTGAGATCTTTGTGCTTGGTAAAAAATTATGCCTTTTATTGCCAAAGGCAATAGAGCCATAGAATTGTAATTTAGTTTGGAAGGGACCTCCAGAGGTCATCTAGTCCAATCCCTGCTCAGAACAGGTCTAGTTAGATCAGATTGCACAGGCCCCGCTGAGTCTTGAGTACCTCCAAGGATGGGGATCCCACAGTCTCTCTGGGTAACCTGTTTCAGGATTTAACCACTCCCACAGTGAAAAAAAAAAAAAGATTAATCTACACATCCCCTATAACTGTCCAGAAACACAAAATGCTATTATGCTGTCCATACATCTAGGATACGAAAATAACGTGTGTCTTCCAAAATTCATTGAAAATGCAGACACCTTTGTAGTGATCTTATAAAAAAAAAGTACTAATTTTATTAATGATCTATGATTTCATGATTTAATGATTTATTAATGATCTCACTAGTGAGGCTTTCGCCCTCAAAGTCAGTTCCACAGTTGATGTAACACTGTTGGGGGGGGGGGCGGAACAGCTCAAGAACTGGTCAGAGGTTTTTTTGACCTGTGTTCATACTGAGATATTTATCTTCTATTTTACATTTGCTTCAGGAGCTGTGCATGATAATTTTGTACAGAGACTTAAGTCTTTCCAAGCAAAAAACCTCTCTGTCTCCTAAGGATAAACATTTGGGGCTGAGTGAAAGAGAAGGTTGTTGTCAAAGGAGACCATGAGTAAAAGAAACACAGCGAAGAATAAGAATGAAAATGCAGAACTTCAGGGAAAAAAGCTAACAAGGGCACTGTGTTTAATTTATCAAGAAAAGGAATAAGAAATGGTCTAATAATAATGTATAAATGCCTTTACAGGAGAAACGTTCTGGATGTTAGAGGGCTCTTTAGTCTATAGGAAGTAGCAGAGAAACAGAAAAAAAATTACCAGTGCTTGGAAATTGCAGCTATGAATAGTCCAATGAGAAATTGTGTATTTTTAACTATAAGTTAAATAACTAGATATTTGATTACCAGCTGAAGGACGTAGTGGATTCCTAATCTCTTAACATTGTTTAATGCAAACTGGCAGCCATTGTAGAAGATATACTTTGGGTGGACACAAGTTATTGAGCAAAATTAAAGGGTAGAACTACACGGTCCGTGGTGAGATGGTTTGACAAAAAAGTCCTTGACTTCATGAAAAATTATTTTCTAAATTTAATCAAACATATGCATGTCCATTTAACTTTTCCTTTTCATGTTTCATCTTTCAGGGTGGCATTAGGTCAGCAGAAGAGGATTTGGCTTTGACAGCCTTTGTAACTATAGCATTGCAACAGACTCTACAGGCCTACGAGTCACCTGATGTGGTAGGAAGCCTGATTGTTTATCTTTAAGTTTGAAGGTTATTGCACCATGGCGTGGCCACCCTACTATCTTAAAGTACTGCAAACAAGGAGGTTAAAGTCTGTTTATACCTGCGGTGGATAGGAAAAGATGCCATGGCCTAATGTACAACAAGGTGTTTCAAGCTACGCACTCCATCACCTATGGCTTTAATCACTAAGCAAAAATCATTAAAATTGTCTCAAAAATGACTAAAGTGAAGCATTCTGATTTCCTAGTACTCTCACCAGCAGTAACAGTAGGTCTGAATGACCTTCTCAAATGGATTCATTCTTTTTTCACAGGTACAAGTGATTAGAAGATCAGTGGCTTACATGAAAACTCAACTTTCAAGAAATAATAACTGCTATTCAACAGCCATCACTGCTTATGCTCTGACGCTTGTGCAGTCCGATAGTGAAGATGCCCAGTTTGTGAAAGAAAAATTAAGGGGCTGTTCTACTTTTGATGCAGGTACTAGTAACCACTCTTAAAAAAGCATTTTTCCTAATTAAAACACTTTGAGCAGAAACAAAACAATTTCAAGTAAATGAAGACCATCTAATTTTATAGAATTGTGTACGTACATGTGTAATATACTTAATTATTTTAATTACATAATTAAATATTTCAATGTTGAAATTGTAATATGTAATTTGTATAATTAATATCACTATAAAGTAACAACTGAGCAGTTGTTCGGATCGTGATCTTGTCTAATATTGGAATTGGAACAAAATCATGGTAAATAATCATTTATCTTTTCTGCTTCCCTTGCTACCTACCCACCCACGTTTCCACATCCCTAAAGTGCATTAAAAAAGAAGTCCAAACGAGCTGAGAAAGAAGAAACTTTTAATGAGTAAATAGGAATGAATAGAATGATCAAGAGGGAAGGCATCTTTTCCAGCCCACCTGCTTTCAAAGCCCCCCACCAGTTCTGAGTGCTTTGTTTGAGCTCCGCATGGATGTCACCTCTTCCCCCTGCAGTGTGTGGCTGTAGTCAATGCTGAGTCAGCTGCTTGTGTGGCTGCACTGCCACACTATTAATTTCTCCCTGTTCATTTGGTAAAGACATTATTGTTTAATAGCCGTAGTTTAAGCATAAGGAATATGCTCCTCCTCAATCAAGACTGGACTTATGGGCATAATTAATACTGTTATCTCTCTGGGACCACCAGACACAATGATACCACTCCATGAGGTCACTGTTCTTCAATGGGATCATTAGACTGTGATGGTTGGATAATTCAAATCTGAAAATTGTGGGTTTCCTTTCCCATTATCTCTGCTTCCCAACTGATCTGCTGCTCTCATGACAGCATCTGTGTCTTGTGGTTCCTCAGCGTTACAACATGAAATATCTACTGTGTAGAACAATAGTCATTTTTGGCAAATACCTTTACCAAGTGGATTCAAGACTGAGTTATTCTTGCAGCAAACCAGCAGCGCTACTGGGGAAATGGCAACGATGCAGTCTCAGTGGAAACCACTGCCTATGCATTGCTTCAAACATTGCTTCTGAAAGACATGGAGTACGCAAGGCCTATTGCTACGTGGCTGACAGAAAGAAGGAACTACGGTGGAGGATATTGCTCTACACAGGTGCCTGACCACCAGTCTGGGTGGAGTTTCAGGGGGAGGGTAGAAAAGGGAAATCCCATAAGGACTTTTTCATTTAGATTTGAAAGCATCATAACAGTTAATCCTGAACTACTTTGGTGTACGAAGCACTAAAGATTTTGGCTTATTAATAAGAAATGGGCCAAAATAAAATTGGTATAAGCCAGCAAAGATTCTTTGTCTTTATGAAGACTTATGATAATCAAAGGTCAGAAATACAGTGGGTTTAGGATTTTAATGCTGAAAGAATCATAGAATGGTTTAGGTTGGAAGGGACCTTGAAGATCATCGAGTTCCACCTCCCCCACCATAGGCAGGGACACCTCCCACTAGACCAGGTTGCTCAAAGCCCCATCCAGCCTGTCCTTAAACACCTCCAGGGATGGGGCATCCGCAACTTCTCTGGGCAACCTGTTCCAGTGAAAGAAGAAGCTGGGAAATTAAATGAATAACCTGTGCAGGTAGGAACAGACAGATACAGGAGAAGTTCAAAGCAGCATAATCCATAAAACTGAAGAATAGCTCCAGGTGACTGATCATGTACTCTTACATACTGTTGAAATACTCTAGCATAATTGTTAGGTTTTTTGCATTTCTTTCTCACCTAGGACACAGTGGTGGCCCTAGAAGCTCTGTCAGCTTACAGCATACAGACAATGAACACTGGTTCCACCAACCTGACTGTAAAACTGGGATCACCTGGAAGACAAAAAGACTACAGTATTACTCTGACTGATACTGATGAAGCGATTCAGAAGCAGTTAGAGGTATACAACCACCCTTTGTTTTAAACTTCTTTTCTTCAAACAGGAGAAACATTAGATCATTCGGCCTAGGTTTTCTCATGTTAAGTAATCATGATGTAGCTTTTTATAATATTTGTAATAATTTAATTCGTAAAACAAAGGAATCTTTTTAAAGAAAAAAAAAACCCAGCAGATGCTTAGCAGCCCACTTCAGAGGCCTTTACCTGCCTCTTCAAGGACACTGGTGACATGAACCTCCCCCAATAGCGAAGACCAGCCAGGAGCCCAAGTCTTGCTAGAGAATGAGGAAGAAGGGGAACATTCTGATATTAAGTGTGTTGGGACCTGTGAAAATGTCAAATCCATGCTACAAAGGAGAGAGTGAAGTTGGGAAAATATGTCTCCTGGGTCCCAGAATGACAGAATAAGATGCACCAGCCCAGTGCATTAAAAATCTTATGATACTTGAGGTCTCATAACTCCTTCCATAGCTAAAGGTTTTCCCTAGCCCAGTTCTGAGGGGAAAAGGCATAGAAGACCATCAAGATCATAGGAAAACAATAGATCATGTGCTGAGCATCAACTAAATTTTTAAATTTTTTTGCCTTGGTTTGCAGTTTGAACTTGGGAGAAAACTTGAAGTGTCTGTACACGGAAAAGGAAATGGGACAATGAGTGTAAGTTGTAAATCAGAAATTCAGAGTCTATCTGGGCTTCTTTTAATCCCTTTTTGAAAACAGAGTGAGAAATTACTTGCCGTGGCTTCATCCTTTTTGTTCCTACCTCCAAATTTCTAAAATTAGGGCCTACAAACTGCCCTGATGGGCAGTCAGTTTTTCCTGGTTTTAACTTTGTTAAGTCCATGAAATGTCAACACTGATAGAGGCAGCTGGAGTTTGAAGGACCCGTTTGTGGTTGGGAATGGAGACCTATCTCAAAGGTCCCACACCATTTGTGATTTGCACAAGGGACCTCTCCTGCTTATACCCACAATGGTCCTCTGTGACTGGTCTGTGCTTCTGGGAGACCGGTGTTTCTTTCCACACTCCCATGTCCCATCAGCGTTTGCTGAAGTCCTGGATGAGTAAATCCCTTGTCATTTAAATGATACTTTTTGTGGTTTGCTGTCTGTGTGTTCATCTTAGATATTAAAGGTGTACTGGTCTTCTGAGCTGAAGAACAACACATGTAATGATTTGATTTTGACAGTGGAAATGGAAGGGAGCATTAAGTACTCTGGTGAGTGAAAAGAGAAGTGGTTGGGTCTCAAAGGTGACATATTTCGCCAGCTGCTAATGGTACTTAATGGCTTTCCAGCCTTGGAAAGCGGGAATAAATGAATGAAACAAGGAAAGAGAGAGGCCTCTGAACTCTGCCTAGCTATTGCTTCATTCAGCTTATTAATATTTTTAAATAGTTTAATAACTATGTGAGTAACTGTTGGTGCAGTGGGTACCTAACAAATACACAGGTATTATTAGTAACTCTTCTTTGTTATCGGGAGGAGAGCGAGGTAAACTCTCCTCACAGTGTTCCTGGCTACCATGAGGGGAAAGCCCAGCTCAGTTCCCTGGGTAATAAGGGACCTACCATGTGGCCTTAAAAATTCTTTGGGGCAGATCTGTGATAGGTTTTTCATATGTGCAAGACTGTGTTTTCCATCCCCTGAAGGGTGTATTCCCCATCCTCTCTGCCTGTGTGTGCATTTTTTTTCTGTTTGAGTAGCTAACTTTTGGAGGCAGGGATTGTCCTTTACATATTTATGCATAGCCTAAACCCCATTCTTATCTAGATCTGTGGGTTATTCTTACTATAATTATCCCTAAAATTTTATCTCTGAATGAATTAGAAATACTGAGATGGTGTACAGCAAACTTTTATAAAACCCATAGAGGTGGCATGACTCTCCACTGATTTTTACCATTATACAAAAAGGAGCCAAAGTACAAGGTCCTCAGTCAAATTTGTGCATGGCTGATTGTGTCTGTCACCTCCAGAAGCTGCATACTATGATGAAAATGATGATTATGAGGACGAGATTGCTGCAGAAAACATGGGGTTTGAACCACTGTCTGAAATAGAGTGGTTTGATATCCACAGCAGAAGGAAAAGGGATGTGATCTCTCCCAGTAAAGCAGAATCGCTGCAATACAAAGTCTGTGTCAGGTAGGTCTGCAAGATCAGCTCTTCCTTAGAAAATGCATTCATTTTTGTTTGTAATTCTTCTTGGTTACCCTCTTCATATCCGCAAGCTCGGCATCCAGCCTGGTGATCTTCTGTGAGTATGCATAGAGGGTGAGCCTACATCCTCTCTCCCATGGCACCAGAAAAGGTTTCCATACAATATATTAGGTTTAGACAGTTTACATAGACCTCAAATGTCCATTGCAGATTCTGCCCTGTCAGGCTCTGGGGGGGCTCTAAAGCACCTGGCTGGCTAATCATTTGAAAGAAGTCTTTTATTAAATAAGGTAGGTACAATTGGAATACAGTAATAAAACATTTACAGAGTTTCATTGCTTTCTGGAGAGGTGCTGTTACTTCTTTTGTGGTCACACTCTGGCGTCATAAAAAAGAAAAGGCGTCTACTACTATTTGGGGGAGGAGAGGAGGTAGAAGGGATATCCTGTTGTGGCAGTCAAGACATAGGCGAGGGCAGAGCTAGTGAGAAAGAAATCCTCCTGTGCAGAATAACACTGAAACATCTGCTTTTGTTCCCTTTCACAGTCGGGCAAGGGTTGCAGAAGCACAAAGTGGTGGCTGTCCTGAGTTCCCCTTCTCGAGAGGTGAAGGGTGGCAGAAGCAGGTTTTGCTCTCCAGTAGAATTTAGTTTTTCCACTGACTTTTGACAAAGCCTCGGAGGCAGTGATTTTTATCCCCCCCTCCCAGACAGCGGCATGAACAATGGCAAGGGAGGACTGGAGTTATGCTAATTCCCAGGTTTCGCTCTTCCTGGTTAAACAGGTATTCAGTGAACTGTGTGCTGGCTGAAACATCAATTTCTCTGTTAATTGCTATGTAACACTTATCAGCTATCAGATCCACTGTTCTGCAGGACATTGCTGAGTGTTAGGCTTAAACAATAATGTGAAGCTCCCTTTGTTGTAGTTAAGACACAGGAGAAAAACTGAAGGCACTGACTACATCAACATACTTCTTCCCTGCACTGTAGTACATCCCTTATGGGGAAAGGATGATGCCAAAAAAAAAGGCTCCTGAAGTATTACTAAGGGTGTGTAGAATATCTTATGGCAAGGCATCCTACGTGAGTGCAGAACAACTTCATTTTCCAGCAATGATACAACTACCTGATTTCTGGGAAGGTGGAAGTAGAAAAGATTGGAAGTCACCTAATGGGTAGTTAGAGCGATGAGGATTTTTGCCTTGGACAGCAAAGATGATGTGAATTTGACTTTGTCCATGAAGAATTTAGGAAATGAGTTTGTCCATCTCCACTCTCTAGGTAACAGAGAACAGACACTGTCACTGCTGTTTACCTTCCCTATCTTCAGCAGTGCTTTTATGGTGGGACGAACTGTCCGTTGAAGGTGATTGTTTCTCCGTGTCATCTATGAAGAAAGCCTAGATGACAAGCTCAGGAAAGACACCTGGGTTTTGGATGACTATTTAACTAGTGTAGGGGACCAGTTTTGCCTCAGGACTCTTAGTAAGGTAGGCAGCTAATTTTCAAATTAAAATCCACTTAGGAAAGCTAAATGGAGTGGAACATTTTGTTTCATAGAATCATAGAATCATAGAATGGTTTAGGTTGGAAGGCACCTTAAAGATTATCTAGTTCCAACCCCCCTGCCATAGGCAGGGACACCTTCCACTAGACCACTAGCAAGCCTGAAGAGCCAAACTCTTCAAAGCAAACTGGCTGTTCAGTGCAGATGTTCACTGCTGATGGTCTCCCTTAAAAAGGTCCACAGGTTCCAATGCACCAAAGATGTCCCTGGTTGATCTCTCTCTGCTGAGTGGCTTGGAGCCTGACACAAAGGATCTCGAACAGGTTAGAAACACATTTTTCTGTGCAATCTTTTATAACCTTTTCTATAGAAAATTTGTCTTTCAAAATCTTTCCAAAGTCCACCAAATAAAGAAGGTAAAACAGATTTTGGATAGATATATTTTCATTGTTTTTGCTCTGACAAAATATTTGCTGAATATAGACAAGAAATGAAAAGGTTGTGGTGAACAGAGTTCAGCCTTCTTAGTCTCTTCTAATAGAAATTAGGGCAAGGCTCAGCAGGGCACTTAAATATGTGCCTGTCGTTAACACATCTTGCTGTCCCCACTGACACAGTTGTCCCATGGCATGCCAGGATAGCATGTCCAGTGCTTGCAGCGGGGAAGGCAAGCGAATCTTTAGAGGTGGTTGCTAGCAGGTCACAGTCACGGGGTGATGGGGCACAACACTGTGCAAAGGTGGCTAGAGAGTTTTGGGTTCTGGAGCCTGCTCAGCTGGGGGACCTTTGCCCAGGTTCATGCTCTCAGGGACTGTCTCCTTTAGGCAGGAAGAAAGAGGGCAAAATAAAGCAAACAGCTGAACAAAGAAAAGCAGAATATAGAGGGTGGCAGCAAAGGTGTTCCTGTTAAGCTAGGTTTTTGTTCTGATTTCTTTGTTTGTTTGTTTTCCTGCAGTTGGTGATGTCTTCAGACCAGTACATTCAGCACTATGAGTACAAGGAAGGAAAGGTTTTGCTCTACTTTGGTGAGGTAAGAAAACCCAATGATTTTCCAATCTCTGCCATTTCAGATAGCATATATAGACTTTTTTTCAAACCTAATCATTATTGCCTTTCACACTCCATTACCTATATGATTTTTGCCATATATTATTGAACAGCTCGGTTGAAAGAGGGTGGAGGAGGGGAAGAAGGGAAACGTGCACCTTCATCCTCCGCCTTTCTATGTTCCAGGAGATGTAGTCCATGTTTGAGATTTGGGTTTTGGCCCCGCCCAAAAAAGAGAACTCCTCTCTAGTCAGAATAGATGCTTTTCAGCCAAGATTAACAAAGTGTTGACTGGTGGTCATGTAAATTCCACATGGACATCTTGCATGTGAAGTTTAGTATTTCTGGGTTGAGATCCATATAGTGACAAACCAATGTGAACATCAAACCCCCTAGTTTCTATGTATATTTCCCCATATTTTGGATAATGACTCCACACTACACCCACTTGAGTTGCTTCACCTCCACAGCCAAAGTAGGCGGGTCCCTTGTAGAAAGCACACACAGTGCAATGATTTTTTTTAAATATAAGACAGTAGACAAATGAAAAAATGTAAATGTTATTGCTGCTATGACTGTCCTAGATAATTTGTGTATTTAACATGGGTCAAAAGCTGTCCCTTACCTGAGGACTTTTCTAAGGAAAGTATATATACTGGTGCCCACCAATACAGGATAGGCTGCAAACTTATATTACACCCATTACTCCTGTGCAAGGTGGCTTTAGGCAAAAACTGAAAAGTAAAACCCAAAGTAGTGATGATGTGAGTCCGGATCAGACAGTTTCAGGCAGAGAAGACCAGCACACATCTCACAAAACTACCTTTCCCAGGCTTGGCTCGTCCATAAAAATCTCCCAATAAAATCATGGAAAGAAGTGCCTTCTTCAAGTTGAGGCTACAGCTATCGGGGTGCCTATGCCACCAAAAACAAGCATTCAACAGCTAGTACAGGCACAGATGAATAAGGAACTGACTGGGGAGAAAGTTAGTTTCCTCATCATAACTATTGTTCCTTTTTCCTCCAGCTCACAAGCGGACCAGACGCAGATTGTGTATCATTTGGTGCAAAGCAAATCAATCCCATGGGCTTGGTTCAGCCAGCAAATGCCATCCTTTATGATTTTTACAACCCTGGTAAGAGCACAGAAAAATGATACATAACTGATTGAAAGAGAGATCCTCAAGAACAAACTCGTCTGTAGAAACGTGGTTTATATGTAATGTGTGAAACCACGTGATTTTGTCGAGTGTTAAAATAACCTGCCTCGAATACTGTTTTCTACTACCATGGCTTAAGATCATCTAAATAGAGATCCTCTCAGGAAGGGTCTGTTATTGCAAATGGACTGAAGATACAAACTTTTACACTCATGGATTTTTAAATCAGGTTTCCTGAGTTCCTCTTTCTCATGGCACTTTTAAGCACATTCCACTCATTATCTCTTCAGTCAGGCTGTCTTTCTGTGCATCTAACATAGGCAACCTTAGAGGTTTCGCTGATCTACTCCACTTGCTGGAAGAACCAGTCTCGTTCCCCATTCGAAGAAGGTTAAATGCAAATCATCCCCATTTGCCAGAGTAATGTAAACAATATTTGAAAATTAGGTCAAATTTCTACTTTGCCTGAAGCTGAGGGATCCAAGACAGTTTACACTGGGTTTAAACCACTAACTGTTGGTGATCCTGTCTCCTTCTTCTGAAACAGTGCAGTGCTCACTGTAGCTCTATGGTCTAAAGATGCTTTTAACATGGTTGCTTTTCAGAGGAAACAAAACCAGAAAAAAAATAGAAAACCAAAACAAACCAACCCACAAAAAATATCCCAGAAGCAACAACCCAGGTTGTTGCTCATCTGAAAGGCAAGGTGATGCCTGTATGGTGCCCAAGCTACAGGTCTTTGTGGACTGCTGATGTGCATCTAACCCCTTAGTGCTCTGATTTCTGTGGACCAGGGAAAAGTTGGGCTGCAAATGTGGTTTCTACTGCATAGGCATTTCCACCTGAGGTCTCTGAGACAAGACATTTTGTTTCTTCTCCATAGACAGAAAGTGCAGCGTATTCTACAGTGCTCCCAAGCACAGCGCCATGCTTTCAAAGGTGTGCCACGCCAATGTTTGCCAGTGTGCAGAAGGTAAGGAATCACTAAATCGGCTGGTTTGAAATAAGATAGTTACTTTTATGAACCATTAACGTGACAATTGTTAAGCCCAGAATGGACCATTATAATTATCCTAATGCATAATACAGGACACAAAACATCCTCTAGTATGTTGGGTACCAAATTTTATCTTTTTTTAAGATAGCCAGGACTGATTTGGTAGTTGAATGCAATATATATATATATCTACACTTGCATACGTATGTAAAAATTCTCCACCACACCACTAAGAAAGTTGATCTGCCATTTTATTGTATTCTCTGTTACAATGTTGAGTGAATGAATATGTGCAAACTATATCTGTCTAAATATCCATGCCTATAGAGATGGATGTGTCACTTATTTTCTTCACTCTAGGTCCCTGCCCAAGAGAAAGATCAACTTTCAGTAAAGCCATAACACAAACCACACGTTTCAGTTTTGCGTGTTACAACCCTATTGCAGATTATGGTAAGGCATGAAAGACAACTGTTGATTTAGTTTAAACATAGTTCTTTTTAATAAGGATAAATTTGTAGTTTTATATGCCCAGACCTCTCCTGAAGTGAGTAGGGTTTCTGCATCTGGCCTAGAGGCTGAAGAGATAAAATGAAGCCATGTGCTATTGCAGTCATCAAGGGGGTGAAAGGGAAAAGTAAAGACCTCAGAAAGATGCAGTGGGATGCTGGGGGAAGGAAGAAAGACAACATTACGTTACATGGTTTAGAAAAGCCCATGGTGTGAGCACTACCATCTCCTACACCCCTAATGTTACGGTATGGAGAAAAAGAGTAGGCTTTACATGGCATGCCATAGCTCAGCAGCTCCTTCTGTGGAGCTAGACAAATATTTTCTCCTTTGTTAATTTGCCTTTCTGGCCTCTTCTTTGGATGGAAAGTTGGAAGAGCTACTGAAGCACAACCGGTTCAGCAGCTTTGATAAGTTAGATGCTAACATAAGGACAAGAAAAAAGTGAAAATCTAATCGTATAGGAGCTTCTTTTAAAAAAATACACAAAAGGAATACAAATCTAAAGGTTGTTGATTAATACTTGACTTTCTAAAAGCATATTAGGCATACAGGATTAATATTCTCTTGTCTTTCACACCCCCTGATTTGCGAACAGATGGTACACCAGTCTCTGTATAGACATCCGGTAAAAGCATACCTATTTTTCAGGTACCTAAATTTCATGTTTCCATCTGGCCTCACACAGTTGTTGTCTATTGCAGTGTACGAGGTGGAGCTCCTCAATAGTACACAGAAGAATGTTTTTGACTACTATGAGGCCAAAATCCACAGAATCCTTAAAGCCAGTAAGTATAAAAATGTTTGGCTTCTTTCATTCACCTGTAGGAAAGTTAGGTTGATTAAATATTAGCCAGTATGAGCCACGCAGGTGCCTTCTCTTGGCGTAGAAAGTAGGGTCAGACATACTTCTATACTAGGCTTGCAAGAAAACTGATTTCTTGCAAGGCTTATTTGGTGCAGCTACCTCGCTGTTCAATTCAGCTCAGGGGCCAGTTGCTTTGGTTCACATTATGCAGCAATCCCAGAGCACATGAGCTTCAATCCTTTCAGGTGAAACTAAAACAGAAGGCACATTCCAGCTTCACTCAGTCCATAGCTCCAAACTGAAACTAGTCTAATATAAACCCTCCAAAAACATGCATAATGTGGATATTAGGTCTTCTGCATCAACTAATTCACTTTATAGACTGTTGTTACTGATCCACATTTTTTCCCACTGTAGGCATATCCACTGAACTCTGTTTTGACACTAGATGAAGATTCAAAGTGCTTGTTATTCACTTAATTATTAATCACTTGCAACCCTTGCAGAACAGGCTAAGAGCTGTCCACAATAACTTACCTGAAGTCAGTGAACATTGTAAAACTTCTAGAACGTGAATTTAATAATTGTGGTAACAACAAAGAAGTCTTTCTGTTTCTTTTGGTGCAGAGTAAAGATTTGCACTGCTCTTAGACAACATCTTTTTGCAGGCCTGCCCTCCCAGCTGTCCCCATGTGAATGAACTTTATCAGCAGCATCAGTGAACACTGATAGTCTTCAAAGTAATTTCTGGAGAGGCTGTCAGATGACATCTCAGACTTCAGCCACTGTGGTGTCATGTGGTTGTCAGTTTTGAGCTTGGCAGCCACAGATTGCCTTTAAAAAGCAACTTCAAAGATTTTGAAATCTTCCCTGTCTGGAACAGAATAATTAACTCACTCCCTCGATCTTTGCCCAGGGGACTGGTGATGTCACCCAGTACTTTATGGCGCACAACTTGTGATCTGTGCCCAATGTTCTGTTCCCATCAGAAAATCAGGTCCACACTTCATGAGTCCAGGGAAACATCTGTCATACCCAGGGCTTTCCATATGCAGGGAAATGGTAATGTACCCAGCGATCAAAACACTGGCTATGGCAGATTACAGTACCATGATGGACAGTTTCATTAATCCCTCCAGAAAACCTGTAAGATCTAAAGGATTTAGAGCTCCGGGCCTCAATGCATTTGTACTCACAACTTGCAGGCAAGCACTGGAAAGATTTTGTTTCTTGGCAGCTGAGAGAAACATCCTTTGAATGTGAAGTTGAAGTGAAGAGATGACATCTCCCATTCCCACCTGCTTCTTTTTGATGCCTTTAAACTCCCTTTTGGTCTGTGCTGTATGACGCAGCCTTTGGCTGCATCGGTGAAGTTTACATCAGGTGTGTTAAGGAGAGTGAGTTTTTAATACTGCCTGCTGCATTTTTAAGCCTCGAGATGTTTGCATTTAGTTTTCTAGCTTTTAAGACCACCATGAGCCTGAGGAATCTGAAATATAAGAGCATGTTTTCTTTTTCCTTTGGCGTTTTCTTCAATGTCTGAGGCCATAAGGCCTGAAAGTTCTCTATAGCAAAAAAGCTCCTTCAATAACTACTGAGGAGTCCAAGACAACCAGCTAAGAGGAAAAGGCTTACTTTCTGTCAGGTAATGTTAAGGGAAATATATCCTACCATAGCATGGCATTTTATTCCCATGTCAAGCCACAACTCCCAAGTGCAATATTACCTTAGCTTAGCAGTGGACTAAATGATCACAAGGGGTTGTGTCCTGAGGGCTACAGTTCTACTCATTATTAGAAAAGTTCATGGAGTTTTCTCTTCTTGTGCCACAGCTACTGATGAAAGCATCCAAGTCGGTGCCCACCGACAGTTCCTAACACGCTCCATGTGCAATTTAAATATGGTCACTGGCAAACGGTACATCCTCATGGGGAAAGATGGGCAAACAGTTGACTGCAACAACAAGTAAGTGCAATGGTTTCTGAGCAGCAGCGGCTGCTGTCGTGGATCACGAATCCAGAGGATATTTAGCCTATTAGAATACCTCCAGAAAGCAAAGGGAGGGCCATATTTTTTAGGGACTGATTCTGTTGACTTTGCTAAAATGCAGGGTACTGCTCTGTAGGCAAAAGGGGAACAGCTGAGCCACCCAAATCTATGGGCTCATGTATCTGTTCAGAGGCTGGTTCCCACACGTCATCAAAATCTGGCCCTGACTCGACTGGGTTAAAAACTCACAGCTAGAAAAGGAGAATGAGAAACAACACACAGTTCCATCTACTGCAGATGCCTTATGCAATTCCTGTGTTTGCAAAAGACATGGGTGGGACCGTGGCTAAGAGCAGCTCTCAACACTTCTGTTATATCATGCATGCAAATAGCGTATTCTTCTCATTTTGCATTGTCACACTTTAATGAAAAAAGGGAATTTGTCTGAGGAGGAATTTATTCTGACACTATGAAATATTCAGCGAGGAAGACATCTTAAATATTTCATTTCCCTGCACAGAACTGGAGAAAGGTAATGCCTCTGAAAGCTTCTAGGAGGGAGACCTTCTCAATCAAATAGTGAGCACCGCTTCCTAAAACCTTAAAAAGTCCCCTCTCCCCATCTCTATATAACACTAAAGTGGGTGCTTAAGTCAGGGACCTACGTCAACAGAAGCCTGCTAAAAACTGAAGTCTCCCAGCAGAGGTGTAACCTCCAAAGTCTTCTCCAGTCCAGTCATAAAATGCCAGAAGTTGTATGGCTTCTCGCCCCAGAAAATTAGGAAACATTTTGGGATACTCTGCCGAAACTAAACCCGCCTTCACTGTGTCCCATTGGTGCGCACTGGGGCTTTTTGTGTCACTCCAGAAAACTCTAGTAAATACTTAATCCAAGCTTACCTGGTGTTACTCAAAACACAAGTACAAGGTTAGTCCCAACTTGGCACTGACACTTCCCAAACTTTATTCAATCATCTATTCAATTTATTGAATCTAGTTTTCAGGCAAGTTTCTTGGCTAGTATAACTCCTCCTGATCTCAGAGATGCCTCAGTGGAGGGATGCAACGTCGCGGGGTTTATGCTTTCCCATTGCTCCATGTCAGCAGTAACCACTCACCTCCTTTACCTGTCCCACTTGCACTCAGGATGCAGTACTTCCTTGATTCACAAACTTGGATAGAGAAAATTCCTGAAGACAGCGAGTGCCGCACCACCCTGCACCGGCAAGCCTGTGCTCACCTCCAGGACTTCATGAACACGCCTGACAGCCTGTGCCTCTTCTGAACCATCGCGCTGCTCCCCACATCCTACACCCCACATCACTGCGACTCGGCTCCTTCTTGAATATTTCTTGCAAAGCCTGTCCACCAGAGTGGCGCCTGAATCATTGCAGAGCTGCTTCTGTTGCTATCTGTTTTGCTGATTGGGTTATCTTCTTGTAGATGTATGTGTGGGGGGGTAATATAACAAAAATTGCAGTTACTCTACTAGTTAGTGTGTTTATTGTCCCCAACACTGGTGAACAGAGAGCAGGAGTTTCTGTCTCCCTGATCCATTATACAACAGTGCAATTATCCTGCAGGGGATCAAATGAAAAATCATCGTGCTTGCAGAGATGATTAATTCCTGCAGTGACTGTCACTGGACAAAAAAAGAGGCCAAGAAATTTGCGTGGGTCGGAAAGCAGACTGGACATTGGTGGGCTTACCAAGTACAGCCTGTGTTACACTGCTGCTGGAAGAAAAGAGATACTAATGCTCATGCTTCAGCACATCAGTTAATTTCCGATTTTAATTGTGAGTCCTCATATAGGGGAATGAATAACCCCACTTGTACCACAGCAGGATTCCCATACGCACTTCTGAAGCTGAAGCTGGAACTGGAACTGGCCCAGCATCAGGGATGGGCAACTGGAGTGGATGTGTCCCGTGCCTGACCCAGGAGTCCTTCACAGGATAGTTGGTGCCGGTAGCTCACAGAGGGCACAGAATTGCTTTTTAATTGCACTCTGTAGTCACTTGTCTTTCAAGCTTTTCTTTTTTTAGAATTTAATTAATTTTCATTACTTTAAAAAAAAAAAAGACACAATGTGTGGTTGCATTTTTCTAAAGCATTGCTGCTTCTGTGGGTACACAAACAACTCTGCAGTGGAGATGCATTATTTGTCAGGGAAAGGTGGGGGTTTTGCTGCCACAGTTATAAAGGCTTCCACAAATGGCAAACTAAGCTGATGATGAAAAATAACCCCAAAACTCAAAGCCTCTCTTTTCTTAGTATAAGAAAAAGTCTGTAGAAAATATTTTTATAACACTGGTAAGTAGATGACTTGCAAATACAGGTTTTACTTCTTTAGTTTGCCAGCAAAATGCCATTTGGCAGTCGTGTCTGAAGCAGAGAAGAGCTGCAATGAAACGCTGTCTTTGCTGAACAGGTCACCCTCCTCAGATGCTCATACCACTGTCTTCGTGCCAGCAGATACTCAGTGCAAAAATTTGCCACCTGGACTTTTTGTGTTACACTGCAGTAAAAAGAAGAAGGGCCAAAATTTTTCCTAATATCCAACCTAAACCTCGCCTGGCTTAACTTGAACCCATTACCTCTCGTCCTATCACTTGTCACTAGGGAGAAGAGGTCAGTCCCCATCTCTCTACAACCTCCTTTCAGGTAGTTGTAGAGAGTGATAAGGTCTCCCCTCAGCCTCCTCTTCTCCAGGCTAAACAGCCCCAGTTCCCTCAGTCGTTCCTCATAAGACTTGTCCCCCAGACCCCTCACCAGTTTTGTTGCCCTTGACATATATTCTCTTCTTTTTATTACAGAGCTTATAGAAATGTCAGTGACATGGCAAAATCCAGCTGAGGTCAGTAAAGCAAGTGCTAATTTCTACTCATATAAGACAAAGAATAGGCTGTTCCACTGATATACCAATTATCCGGTAATTCTGCTTATAGTTATGAAAGAATTCCTCTAAGGTTAGGGGCCAAATCATCTTTCCACTCCACAGGACTTGAGTTAAATACCAGTATCTGACCCTTTTGCTGTGTGGAGTAAATCAAGAGCTCAGAGGTTCTTGCTTAGCAGACAGATCACCAAGTAATTGCTACACTCAAGACTCTGTAATATGTGGTGAAAGCATCATTAAAATTGCATATTGGGTCGAACATTCATTTTACGTATTTTATTGCATTTTACGTATTTTCTTCCATTTCACTTGGAGATGAGTTTAAGCTGAAACTGTGTAGTGCCTAAACTTTGCAAATGCAATCTCCTAATATGGGAGCTACGTGTGATTATTAAACTATTTTTACTTTTATTTTTGGTACAGAGGACCCAAGCATGCTTCTACTTTAATTCTGATAACCTGGAACGCCTTGGAACCCCTTGCTTCCTGGGAAACCCTTTAAATCTCTCTGCCCAAGGAGCTAGCATAGAACAGTCTCTATCCCCCTCTATTTTTCTGCCCCAAACTCTCAAGCATATTTATAGGGAGAGGGAAGACAATGGTGGAATTATTCTCTGCTGCCAAGGTTGTTAACGTTTGCAGGTAGCGCAGCTGAAGACCTGCCAGAGACTCTGCCAGCACCATGGAGGCCTGCTTGAGGGCTTTAGAAGCATTCATTTCTCCCTCTGCTGCCACAACCTGCAAGGTAAGAGAAACAGCACTGTGATGCTGTCCATAGTTGCGAAAATCCACCTTTACAACGAGGAGAAAACAAACAGGTATTTGGATGCCTGGGACAAGGATACAGGAGCTCGGCGGTAGACGTTGTTGTGAGTCTCACCTTAGCTCTTGCTTCTCGAGCAGCCTCTGCTTCAGCTGCCATTGCCCTCTGCATAGCCACAGGAATCCTCACATCTTTGATCTCCACTCGGGCCACTTTGATTCCCCACTGCTCCGTGGCACTGTCAAGGATAGCCTTAGGGACAAACACACAACCCACCGTGAAGAACACAGTGATGGCAGAGAGAAAACCATGCGATGTACCCTGCCACTTGGACAGAAGGGAAGGCAGCATGCAAACCTGCACAACAGAAAGACGGAGCCCTCCGGGAGCACTAATATCCAACGTGGTGTGCATACGGTGGGTCCCGCAACCTTATGAAACTCTTGCTGGTCAGCACTGATGTGTCCTGTGTGGCTTCTCTACTGCCTCCTAAATTACAATCCCCATCCTTTCTTTAGGTGGGCACTTACCAAACTTCTCCCTTTTACAAAGTAATTCTACAGCGGCTTCCTAAAATGGCACGATGTTGTAAAAGCACACTATGGCTGAAAGACACGGCAGAGCCCTGCAGCACTGGCACGTTCTTCTGCGCTGAGGCTCCTGGGCACTACTGCAACCCACATCACCACCGTGACCCCGCTGTGCCAACAGCTGCTGCCCTGGCTGGAGAGGGGTATAAGCTCTCTTTGGTTTGACTATGTCTCTTCTCTGTCTGAAAAGAGTAAATCAGGTCTTGGTTTTCTTCTCTGCTCCCTCCTGGGCTGCCAAATTCAAAAAAAAAAAAAACAAAAAACAAAACCAAACCAAAAAAACCCCAAAACAGATGGCACTTTAAAGCATAAAACAACTCAGTTCTGTACTCTTAGTTGTTATGACAGGAGATACAGGCCCTGCCTTGATTAAACCTCAATCAAGGGCCTACTCAATTCAGAGCTTCCCACGAGCGGCAGACTTCTTTCTCACTGCTTGCAGCAGCCTCTGTACAAAGACGAAACTGATTTATTCAACTCACTGGATAATTTCAGAATCTTCATTACTTTTTTGACAAGAAATAACTCTTCTACAAGAACCTGGAGAAATACCTTTAGAATAACTCTGACTCTAAGCAATGAGATGCATAATTGAAAAAAACATAAAGGAAAATTTTGCTACCATTGTTGAAGAAAGAAGGAGAGATTATTTCTAATTTACTACTCCCCAGAACAAATCTCCGTGCTTGCCAGTGAATTTTTGAGAGCCAGATTTACCTGGATACTGTGTGCAATCTCCTCACGACCCGCCAGGAGCTGAGCCAGGCTCTGCGTACCCAGAATGTTTCTCAGGGTTGTCTGTGCCAAGAGGAAGGTAGCCGAGTGGACATCAGTGACATTAGCAACGGCACTGACAGCGCTGTGGATCCTGTAGTACACCACCCCATCGACTTGGGTAGTAACAGCATCTTTTGTGAGAATCTGCATTGCAGAAACGTGCAGAATTAGAGAAGGATCCAATAACATGCCTTGCCAAGGAAGGGGATTTTTTTTCCCTTGGTGAGGAAGAAGCCCTGATAATTCAAGGAAACTAGGAATTTTGTTTGGTTTCTTTGTTATTCCCCTGAGAAATAACTTCAAGGAAGTTATCCTGCATCACTAATAGTTTAAACCAGGGCAAAATATTGTACATAGCCTTTAGACGGCTGTTTCAAAAGTAAGTGAATCTCATAACCTGCAGGAATTTCTTCTGCAATACTAAATGATGGTTATCCTCTTCCTTTCTGGTGGAAAGGGCCATTCCTGGTTTTATACATTGCATGCCGATTGGAAGGTCTGTGTTACTTCCCCTAAATCATATATTTGTAAGAAACACCAGCAAATTAAAACAAAAGTGAAAAGCAAAGTGCAAGAAATTAGGAGAAGAAACTCTGAAAATTATTTAAGTATTCATAGAGGAGTTGTGTCACCATTTGCCAGACAAGTCCCCTGTGCCTCAGCAGGCAGCTGGCCTCAGCAAAGCGCTGATGATGCTCCACTATCTCTTCCCTCCTCAGCATCTTTTGCCGGCAAGCAAGTGCTTCACAGAAGCCCTGCCGACAGCTGCAGAAGCCTTGCCAAAAGCTGCTAAGCCTTGTAAAGCACAAGTACTGCAACCACCTTCCTTCCAGCCTCCCGTTTTGGGGGAGCCTTTTTCCATTCCACCACCTGCGCCCCTGCAACCTGCACTCTGAGAAAAGGCTCTTTGCAATTACAGAAATATATTGGTCCAGGAAATAGCTCCTGGGGAACACAATGGGCAATTCCAGGGGCCAAAGGAGTCCTGCGGCCATCCCGTCCCCCTCTGCTCTTCTCTTCATGTAAGGAAGGAGACATCAATGGCAACTCCACCAGCAGAAGCATTGTACCATGGTGGGGCTGGGGCCACACAGAGCCAAAGCTTTCCCAGAAGGACAGGAATCATTCAGCAACTGATTCTTCAGACTAAATTCTTTGGTCAATGTTTGTCAATAAAATGCCTGAAGATACGCCTGTCCATTCCTGCTTGGATCTGAGTTTTGTGGATGATTGTCTGCTAATTCCTTTTAATTTAAGGAGATTTGTTATCTGTATGTAATCTGCCTTTTAAGAAACACATAAGATGTGCATACCTTCAACCAGCGACTACAACATCACTGAGGGCTTTATTGAATGGTGAGCTGCGTGTTAGGTTCAATTTTGTTAGGATGTTCAATTCTGGATATCTCACACTAGTCTATTGCTTCGTTTCCATGTGTGGAATAACAATACAATTGGGAATTTTTTAGCCTCTCCTCTCTTGTCCTCTCTGACTCTCATTTGCAGTTCTAGCCCCCTTCTTTAGCTTTTATCTCACAGTTCTGAACACCAGTACGAGGAGTTTGCTTGGCCTGCAATGATGCCAGGTTTTCACAAGTAGAAGAAGTTTTGTAAGCAGTTTGGAAGTCAGAAGATAGAGCAAGTAAGCTAAGTTCTATACGGTAGCTCACAACTGCAAGACTATAAGACATCCACATTATTTTTGATCATGCCACAAATCAGCTCTATGTTTTATTTCTGGTTTAGATGGCTGCTAGAGAATGGTTACCTCTTGTGGAGGAATCTTACAGGTAACAGCTCTAAGATCAACCTTGATAAATGTATCTGTACATGGAAGTACGAGGATCAAACCTGAAATATAAAAATAAAATAAAATAAATATAAATATATAAAATAAAAAATAAAAATAAAAATAATTAGATGAAACACTTGTTTCTGAAAGCTAAGTCTAGAGCCAGGTATCGTGTACAAAGCAAACAGAAATATCCGCAGGGTGGGGAATGAGTCCACCTTATTACTACAGCTGTCTTTTCTGCTACAGGAGCTGACAACAATGGGATTTTTCAAATAATGGAGGGAAATGCAGATATCTGCAAATAACATGAATTTATTGGAGCTTAACAGCTTAGAGCTCTGGACTGGAAATGGGCAGACTGCAGTTCTGGTCTCAAATGTGCCACGAGACTTTTGACAAAACACTCCTTCCATGCCTTGGTTTATTTTCCCTTTTTTCCCTTCTTTAGCCTTTTATGGTACAGTATGTGTGTCCCCAGGAAAGACATCTCCCAGGTCCAGATTCCTGCACCACCTGTAGGCCCTCACGTTAGGAACGTTGCCCTAAGATCTGACCTGTCCTGCGAAGGAGTCCCCACTCTTCCTTTGCGAGAGAGGAGGACCTGACACAACTATCTTACTAATCTCAGCACCTTGCTTAGGTGCCCAGAGCCACACAGAAGAGCTCTTCACGTGCCCTAGCTGCTCTTTGGACCGCACGGCTATTATTCAAGAGGAAAGACAGTGTCTGGAAAGGACTTTTCCTCTTATTTGAACTTCCATTTTTTCCAGTCTCATTGCGCAGAGGTGGTAACGGCAGCAATGCAAATGGCTCATGTTCTTGGGTTTGGTTCGTACTTGTGATTTATAACCTGACCCAAGGTGACTGTAACAGACTGTATATATGCAGAGTGTCCCTGCGCTGACACATTTACCATTTTCAGAGCAGAAGGCAGCTAAAGAGCTGGCAGCAATGAGCATTGTTGGAAATGAGGTACAGGGAGAGTGGCCACGGTCACCCAAAACCATCTGCAGCAGAGCTGAAGACTGCATTTAAACCTCCCTGGTCCCCCAACAGTGTTTGCAGCATGAACTCAAACTTCCATTGTCCAGTCTACTCCACAGCTCTACCTGGTATCGAGGTCCTCAACCTTCTGTGTTGTGCTGTGACAGGAGGGTGGCTTTACCTTCTCATCAGAGAAACAAACAGCCTGCAGGTAAAGGAACTGCGGCAGAGAGGCCCGTCTCATCCCCCCCTGTGCTACAAAGAAGGATTTCATGACCTCTGTGATTGTCTATGTGGTTAGAGACCATCGTAATAAAATAAAAACAGTGCATCTTAACAGGATAAAACTGCATGCATTCACCTGGTCCCTTTGCTTTCTTAGACAGTATACGTCCCAGCCGAAATACAACAGCACGTTCATATTCTCTGATAACCTAGGAAAATATTTTAAATTTAGAATTTTACAAGTATCTCTGTTCCTGCTCTCTGGACTTATTTTTTTTTAATCTTTGGCATCTGCATTAAATGTGAAAAAAAAATACAAATAATATAGGAACCAACAAAGCTGTGAGTCACTAGGCATTTTATGTCTTTTCCTCACCTCATCCTCTGCTGGAAAAACTCAGACCCTGGCCCTGCCAATAGGTTACAAAATAGGCCAAATATGAAAGAATTGCCACTGATCTAATGCGATTACCCACAGTTCTCTCAACATTGGTGCTACACTCAGAGGAGCTGTAGGAAAAGTATCACTCACCTCAGATCATCTAGCTAACTACTTTGGTTAGTGTATCAGGACAAGGCCTGGTGTTCAGGGCAGTCACCCCTAAAAATTCATTTAAATTAACCATATTATACTCATGCTTTGAAGGGACTGTGCGTTCAGGTTGTACAGTCCCTCAGTGCTGGGGTTTGCTGCTTGTTTCATCAGTACCCATCTTAATCACTATTGCTGGCAGCATCAAATATGAGTTCTTCAGAAAAGTTTGTATATTTATTCACCCAGTGCTGTTGTAAAGCAAGGAAGTTTAACTCATGATGGAACCTGAGACTGGAAGAAACTCAATGAGTAAGTTGTGGTGAGACAGAAAGTCAGCGGAAGAACGTGGCTCTCTTGGTCCCTGACCACATCTTAGCTACAAGCCCTGACAATTTCCAAAAAGTGAATGTAAAGTGCCTTAACAAAATCAGTAAATCAATAAATGTAAGTAACAACGATGCTCATAGAGCATTCTTTATGTGCCCCAAATCCCACTAGCTTACCTTGATACATGCCCAGATAGAAACAGGAAACGTAATGACCACCAGGAAGAAAGAAAGGGAAACCAGGATCCAGCCACAGACACCAATTCCTTCCCGCCTGTCAGCTATAACAAAAAATAAGGAAGAAAAGCAGTGAATGCAAATTTTGAGAAGAGTTATCTGAGCGTTATAGATCTAGCCCAGTGCAATCATGAGGGACTGCGAAGACCACAGAGACTCATTCCCTCTTACCTCCCTCCCATCGCTCACTGAAAGCTGTAAAACACCTAAACCAGCCAACCTTCTGTCCCTTCTGCCCCAAAGGTTAAAGGGTTAAGGAAGTACATTTTGCAACAGGGCAGAAAGAGGAAAAATAAAAACATTGCCAAAGCTGGGGGCTGTGAAGGAGAAATAAATCATTGGCTGCAGGGGTTCATGGATATGAATCTCTGCCAGTGTGCCACAGCTGGGGCAAAAGATTTTGTTTGTATGGAACAGGTAACAAAGAAAATGAGGGGAACTCCTGCTGTCTTTAGATGAAAATTTTGAGGAATATTGATGGACCAGTTCATCCACTGAACCAGAAGCTTCAAAATCAGTGCTTGTCAAAATCCACTCCCATGCATTTTGAGCGGTTCCCTCACTGCATTCAGCTCTTCTCATCCCAAAATTTCATTATAATGAAATCAAAATATATCAAAATAATTTCATTATTATTATTATTATTATTATTATTTGCCTGAAGGGAAGGCATTGGTCAGGAGTTGTTCAAGTACAAAAAGTTTGGGAGGTTCTTTGTAAGGAAAAGGTGATCAAGGAGCAGCTGCTCTGTGAAGAGAAGAGGAGCTGGAGCTGCGGAGGTCCTCAAAGAAGAGGGATGGAAGAAGGCAAGGAGTGAAACAGGCCACTCCTGCCACCAGGACAGAGTGCTGCAAGGCCAACTGAATTTTGCTAAATGCAGAAATGCCTTGGATCAGCAGAGTCACAGGAAAAGCAGAAGCATCAGGGATGCAGGCTGGGCCAGCCCTAGGGGCTGCGCGGCTGCCAGGTTGGGGCCAGAAGAGGATCTTTGCAGGCATGAGCCTCAGCAGATGGGAAGCCGAACGCCATAACCTACGTTTCCCAATGCAAGGGGAAGAGGCAGAAGGGAGGGACGAAGGCTCAGAGGTCTCCTCAGAGAACCTCCCCCATACTGACGCAAGGGTGCAGCGTGTTTTGGGTATGTTACCACAAAGTTACAGGGTAACACTGGGAATTTCTGACATCAAATAAAATTCATATGCAGATAGAAACTGATAAATAGAAAAGACAATTATTCCTTTTATACATTGTGAGAAAAAAACTTGTCACCACAGTGAAACAGCGTGAGGCTACCTGATCTGTAAGGCACAAGCTAACAGACCAGATGAGCAGGACTGACAGGTTTGTCAGAAAACCCCCGGCAAGCCTGGAGGAGGAGGAGAAGACAACAACACAGCCCTCCTGCAGCTCCTTCTTCTCATGGGTTCCTCCGTGCAGAGCTGGGCTGCGCCTGCTGGCAATGTTCACTGCAAACCTGGGTGTTACAACCAAGCCCTTTGCTGCTTGCGGTTTTGCCCATCCTACTTCTGAGGTCCCCGCTGCGGATTTAATCACTCATACATAAATACGTTTGTCTCCAAGAGGGCCAAGTTTCAGGCCTCCCTTGGACTGTTTGCCCTGAGAGCTGGGCACAGGAACTGTTGCACCAGGAGCCCGGCTTTCCTCCCGACCCTTTCCAACAAATAGTAATTAGAAATCCCTGGTTGTTTAATGAGGTATCATCAGCCATGCTGCAATCAGTGGGTAGGAAAGATTTGAGGAGCTCCCCTGAGTAAATTACCATGTGAACCTTAAGGCCATGTGTTTGAAGGCAGGACTTTTAAGATTTAGTGAGAAAATCTTTAACGCTTTCACTGCTGCTTGTTTGCCACACAGCGTTCTTCACGTTACACTAGCGGTATGTCAGGCTGCTACATGTAAAAGAAGTACCAGCAGTCAAGCATGTTGTAATCAGTGAAAAGAGATCATGGAAACTCATGGGATGGGCATCATTCACAATTCTTAATCTGAGGCTTAGGGAAATTAATTATGAAGGGATGCTTTGTTCAGCAGAACTCAACATTTTGCACTCTCTTTCTTTATTTCATCTAAACGATTAGCTTATAGAAAAATGTCTGAGAACCTACTTCTCCAGTGTCAAACTTGGTCATGAAGAACCTCCTCAAAAGCAATTTTGGATTGTAACATTATCCACCTGAGACCACTGTGAAGATAACTGGGAGGAATGGCTGGGAACAAATGCCTACACCCTGCAGACTGACATTTGAGCAGCTGAGAAAGGGTAGGTCAAGATATCATCACCACTACGGGCAAGAAGCACACATCCAAAACTTGACAAAGTACAAGTGAATCCTTCTCTATGAAAACTGTCCTAGTGATCCTGTTGCCAACGTAGATTCCAATGACAAAAGCAGGATATGACAGCACGCCTTCTTAATAATGAATCCAGACTTAGCTCCCCGAAACCCACCACAAATATTCTCTGATTACCCTGAAGTTTCAAACCATTTAGCCACAAGATGAATGGAAGACTCTAGAAAAACACAATAGTGAAGAACAAGGATCGTTGACAACCCAACATATCAGTGACCTGGTTTTGCCATGCCTGTATATGGACTACAATAGTCGTAACCACCAAAAAACCTCACTTGGGTCTACAGTCCAGAGCAAACCAAGAGCTGCGATACACTGAGAAGTGTGAGAGCTCATCAATCAGCAGTTGTGGAAAACCTCCAGGACACTTGTAGGATTCACTTTGTTTTTTCTTGATACACGTATCACGGTACATCATGAACACGCTTGATACACAAGATCATGATGTGAGTATGAAACTTGAAAGGCAAATGAAAATGTCCAAGTTGTCTTGTGGAGAATATAAAGAACTGTGGGCAAAAATCTCCCAAGTCTCCTGCAGCAACAAAGAGAGACGGAGTAGTCTCAACCTTTTGTAAACACTATGGACTCTCCTGCTTTCTACAAGCACCCAAATCAATCCTGCCAAGACCCATGTTTGTCCCACTGCATTATCCATACTAACGGCCAGACACAACGGTGAAAACAGCACACGTGCCCGTAACAACTTAGTTTTGGCATCAGTTCCCTTGCTTGAAGACAGCAAGTCTTGGACACACAAGTCCAAGCATATCAAGTGTCCTTTTGGGGCTGAAAAATTTTTCTACCTTCCCTAATTAACTTATATTTTTCCCTTTCCACCCCATCCCTACACACAGAAGTGTATCAACAGCTGAATCAGGCATGTCGGCCCCTGGGGTCACTTTGGCGGAAGGTAGATGCTGACACATGCTGGCAGGGCAGTAGGAGGCAATTTGCTCTGTCACTCACAGTGGCAGAGTCTGAATTTTCATCTCCAGCCTATGTGGGAGACTTACGATGAACGCTTGGGTTCAAATGTGCTTTTTATGTTTAGTTAATTTAGCTCCTTTTTATTATTGAGAAAAAAAACACACACAGAGACAAAAAGCAAGGCTTACCAATTAGATGCTCCGTGTTGTTTTTCTTGGGCGTCTCTCTCTGGGGATCCATCCCATTCGAGGGAGACTCTCGTCCCCTCACAGATGAGACAGCAGAGTATCTTGAAGCTGCACAGTGCTCATGTGAAGCGCTGAAGAGAGAAGCAGGGTGAGAGGAGGGGAAATTCCCACTTGTAGGAGAGCCCTCTGGGAGGCAGTTACCTTGGTGAGAGGGGGATGTTTACAAAAACAAAGTCTTGTGGATTAGGGTTGTCTCTGATGTAACTCCATGGTCTTCTGTGCCTGTCTTATGGCTGGAGATGTACTTGGCCCAGCTGGTTTTACACCCCACAAAATCCAAGATGGAAATTATTTCTATGCATCAATAATATATGTCACCAGAGAGAAAAAACAAGAACAAGACAAGACAGAAAGAGAAGATAAAGAAAGAACAAGTCCTATGAGAGGCAGCTGAGGGAACTGGGGCTGTTTAGCCTGGAGAAAAGGAGGCTGAGGGGAGACCTTATGACTCTATAACTACCTGAAAGGAGGTTGTAGCGAGGTGAGGGTCAGTCTCTTCTCCCAAGTAACAAGTGATAGGGCAAGAGAAAATGGCCTCAAGTTGCACCAGGTGAGGTTTAGGATGGATATTAGGGAAAATTTCTTCACCAAAAGGGTTATCAAACATTGGAACAGGCTGCCCAGGGATGTGGTTGACTCACCATCCCTGGAGGCTTCGGGACATGGTTTAGTGGTGGTTTTGGCAGTGTTAGGTTGATGGTTGGACTCAATGATCTTAAGGGTCTTTTCCACCATAAAGGGTTCTATGATTCTATAAAGCCAGAGGGTACAGAGTGAGTACTGCTCCTCTGCTGTACACCTCTTAATATTTATTAGACTTATTAGTCCAATAATCTTATTATAATCTTATTTATGAGACTTATTAGCTCAGCTACTGTCCAGACCTCAAGCACTAACAACATAAATAACCCTCCAGGTGCTGTGTAGAACAGCTCATCACACACTTCCTGATACAGTACATCACAATAGCTGCTACCCACAGTAGAATTTCAGCTCCGAAGTCTTAAGGTTTTCCCCCAAATAAGAATATTTCTCACAAAACACTTTTTAATCTTGACAATCAAATCAGCACAGCATTTCAAACGAAGCCATTTCAGAAGGCTGCAGCAGCAGAGAGCAGCCTTCTCAAAGGACACAAATCTGTTGCTCGTTATTTGAGGGAAAAACGAGAGGTGGCTTTTCATACATAATTTATGAGTTTGACAGATAGCTGCATTAATTATATGGCTGTTTTCTGTGGGCATCCATCATCTAGAATATCTTTGTGAAGCTCTGGTTCCAGCTTCATTTCACTTAAGTCTTCATCCCTGCCAGTAATGACGTTGGCCCCAGATGGGTCATTCAAAGCTGACTGCTCCCCAGAGAATCCTTTCTCAGCCTCACAGAGAGGAAACGCTGCCATTGAACGGATGTTTTAAATCACACTGAGAACCATAAGCACAAACAGCTTGCAAAACCGGGACTGACATGCTTATTGCAATACCCCTCCCAAATATGTGATAATATCCATCTGAAGTCATTTGTAGCATTTTCCTAATTATCTGGCTTCTCACGCTGAGCTGCAAGATCAAACCTGTTCAGGACAGATGCCTACTAGGGCAGCAAGGGTGAACAGTTAAAAGAAAAATCTGCTTTAATTATTCCAGAAGCAAAAACATAACATGCAAAACTACCCCAAAATCTTTTTCTTTTTTAAAATTTTAGAGCAACCATTTTATTGGAAATAACTTTATTCCAAGTCATTTGAATGCCACAATCTACACAGCTGCTTCCATCATCAGATAATGAGCAAAATATATTAAAATCTAACAGAAATAATTGCTCCCTGATGTTTATTGACAATTCCCTGAGGTGCTTGTAAATATATCCCTTGAAAGGTGACTAAAGCAGATGGTGTTTTTCTTTTATGTTCAGGAACATCACTGTATTAGTTTCTCCGTGTTAACTTCAGCTGCACTTTTATTCCCCATTTCAAAAATTTGAAGTCAAAGGCGGGGCAATCTTAATCCTTTCTCCCTAGGGCTACACTGCAGCATGTGGATAACTCGCATCCCGAAGCACTACAGAACACTCAGAGAAGAAAATACGTGAGGGCTCTGGGGCAAAGCAGTTTAAAAGCCGCAAGTTCACCAGTGCCGAACCGCCTGGCGCAGCCTTGTGTCACACACCCCTACCACAAAGCAAACCAGTTTGAGTCCAAAGCCTCTCCAGCAAGACTTACTGACTTCGAAGCAACGTTAGATGAACGTGGTTTGGGTCGACGGCAGTTCAGCTGTTTCTGCAGTGTGCTGATGTAGCTAAAGCCTTCAGCTTCTATTCCGAGAGCAGCACAAAGGCTCAGGTCAGGCACAATGATTTGGTGCGTACCTGTCAGCCAGCCATTCTCCAACTGTTCTCCGCACCAACGGCTACATTTTCAAATGGCACCAGTTCTTTACAATTTCCCTAAAGTGTCCAGTTGCTCCGACTTACCTCATCATCCAGTTGCAGAGACTCAATCCTACAGACCAAGCACCCACTTCAAAGTTTGTTACAACCAGAACAGGAATTCTTAAACCATTTCTAAACAGTCCCGATCCCAAAGGTATCAAAGAAGTCATCAGGCAGTCCTCACAGGGGATTTGCGTATAACTAAGTTGTAGGTTTCAGTTTGTCTTTTTCGGACCTTTTTAGGCCCATGATACTTTCCCTCCCATGCATTGGGCTTTGGCCACTCCCTAAAGATTTCTCCGACTAGTCCTTTCCTGGCCCTGAATTCTGCCCCCAGAACAGACACCAGCCTATTTGTTTCAGGCTCATTATTCCTCTCCCCCAGATCAAAACTTAGAAGACGGGACAGGGCATAGAGAAGATTAACAGTACCATCCTATTGCTTGCAGGAACATCCCATATTGCTCCTCCTCCCTGTGGAAATGGCCTCAGCTTTCAATAGCTGAAGATGGGGAGATGGCAGGAGGCACCCCGTTAGCTACACTTCACTGGAGCATGAGTAAATATGAGAGACAGTCAACCAAAGGGTTCACTCCCACCTCAATCCAGAAAGGAAGGCAATTTGCAAGGATGTAAGAACATTCACACCACAGCTACTTTCCTTCCAGGCCCAGCCAAACTCACAACACTCGCTTGCAAATCAGAGGAAGAGAAGGACAGAAATTTGCTCCGTTTCTCTCATATTCACTGCAACTGCAATCAAAGCACTTGAAAGAAATACTGAAACTTGTACCTGCAAACACAATCCCAGTATGTTCTTAGCTGTTCCAAATAAAGATTTTATTTCCAAGAACATTTCACTACACCTTATCTTTGCAGTCTGTCAACATAGCTGAAATATAGCAGTAATAGGCAACTCAAACAATGAAAAAATCAGTCCAGAATTAAGTCATACAGCAACAGCCCTTTCCCAGCACAGGCTCAGTGTAAGATCCAGCACGGTTTGCCTCAGGAGCAGATTTTTCCTTGGCTTTTTAAAAATGATGCTGAAGTAAGCATGAAAGACCTCAGGACAAATCACCCCCTTCAGAAATTCCAAGGCTGGGTCACAGGAGTTTGCTGCAATGCAGAACACAGACTTTATTCCTGAAGAGAAAAAAATTAATAAAAAAACAATTTTACATCAATAAATTGAAACTCAGCTTAATTCTAACCACTGCAAAGTTCAATTTACAAAATCCTGCTCAATATGATTTGGTAAGAACCAGAGGGCTCATTCTAGCCAAAAATATTTGACACTTTAATGCTTATCCTTTTTGTTCACTTGTCTAACACTGATGACGGGCTTCTATGTAAAACTACACCAGTTGTGCATAAAATACTCTTTTCTGGATAAAGCGGCTAGACACCACTTAGCAAGTACACTGTTTCAGAATAGCATTTATTACAGTGGGTACTCACTACTTCTCACCTGTTTGCATTCGGAGAAACAGGGCTTCACAGTCTCTTGGGTATCTTTGAGTTGTCTCTCGTTCAGACAGAAAAAAACCACCCACCCACCCACACTCCATGACCGCTCAACAGAGGCTTTCACACACAGACATACGAACTGCCTACTTTTTCATAAAACACTGCATAATAGCCGACGTTTGGTACTTGTTTTTGACTACAGGGTAATGTGAATTAGTTTAAACTTTGATTGATGATGGGGAAACTAGGACTCAAATCGGAGATCAAACTCAGCACCTCAGTAAGGTTACACAACGCTTACCGACTTCGAACTATTTCACATTCACATCTATGGGACAAAAGCCAATTTGCTCTTGACAAGATACCTGTATTTTTATTTTCTCCTTCTCCAATTGATCTACAAATCTACAAAGAAAAAGTCATGACAAGGATAAGAAGAAAAATATAATGAAGGACGGTAGGAATTTTTTCCACAGATTTCTTGAGTCAAGATATAAGGCACTGATTCTAAAAGCAGTTCAGGGTGGAGAATCATTAGAATTCAACAGGTTTCACAAAATAAAGAAATGTAGAAGTGCAAATGTTTATGTCTTTATATTTAAAGTAATATGTGAATTTGATTAGTAAAATCCAAGACTCCCCGACTGCTGACACAGTATTGAGGACGCTATTTAAATTTTTTGTCTAAACGCTTCATAGGATATTTCTATGGCTAGTCTTTAGGAAACCAATTTTATAATTCAGTATATAATTCTGCATCATAAAGAAACAGCATAAGCAAGATCAAACATTAGGAAGTGTCTTAGTAAAAACAAGTTTATTCATCTGTATTCTAGGCAAATATGTCAATAGTCAGCAAAGCCTTTTTGCCATGACTGTAAACTTTTTATTTAAAAAAACTGTGTTAAAAACCAATACAGGAATTTCCGTTAATGTTCTAAAAAAGTTTGTTCACATCTTGAAAGAAAATACATTAGCAACATCTCCCAGCAGAATTCATCTTTAAAAAAGTAAAACTCTAGGTGCAGAGCTTTTCTACAGTATAGTATCCTCTACGTTTTAATTTAATCACAGGATTGAATATCATTCATCTCTACCATCTCCAGAACACGATTAAGAGTATATCTTAAATAGATGATATTCAATGATGTGTTACACATTGCCACAGGTACTAACATCATTAGAAGAGTGCACAACTGAATTTCACTAACAAAGCAAGACCTTTCTATATGCTGCGTCATAACCCTTCCTAACCAATACAGTTAATTTAGCTATATGCCTTTAAAATCATGTACATTTTCCAAGGAAAAATACTAAAAAAATCCATGGTCCAAATTCTGCTCCCACTTATATTCACAGGATAACATAAGCACCATCAAGTTGTGGTTTATAGCTGAAAAGTGTATAGAGAAGCAGTGAGTTTATGAGTATAAGGGAGAGAAGAACTTGACCCATGTCTGTAAACATTCACAAAAGTCTGCAGTCAAAAGTGCCGGATAGGCAGCCTATCCGCAGTACAATTATTTCATTCACAGAGAGGTGTGGGGGCAGGGAGAATGTTACGGAACATTATTTTAGAGGCAAATTAAAATGCTTTTATGTACTTTGGAAAGACATATTCTCAGCTAGCTAAACCATACTCCAGTAAAACATAATCCACGTCTACCCAAATACAGTACAGCATCATTTCCTAGCTCTCCTGTTCAGATTCAGCCAAAGGAGTACTCAATTCAGGAGCAAGCCCATGACAATATTTCAAAGCGTAAGAAAATCCCCACACCCCTCTGATCTAGCCTCCCCTTAACATACTGCTGATGCTAACAGGAGAACCTCACACATACGAAGAAAAGATTCAAAGAACCATAAACTGACCTTGATCTGTGCACGCACAAGAAGTGTGCATCTAGATGAAAGATCGTCTACAGCTTTAAGTATCTAGTTTCAGTCTAGATCTCATTCTATATTAACCACATATACCATACAAAATATAACAGAAGGATAGGTGCTTATACACACTATTAGGTATACTTGTTCTCCCCATTCAATTTGACAGCCAATTGCTCTATTTACATAAGCGTCTGTTTGAACGTTCCCGATCCTGTAAGACACCAAACATTCAACTCATAAGCTAAAAGGAGAGTCAAGGATGCTCAGCAATTTACAGGATCAGACCCTGAATCAATTAAATGCAATCACAAATTAGGTTTGACATCTGACACAGCCTCCTGGAATCATTTTACCCTCATGTTTTCCCCCTCTTTCCCCAATTCAGACCATGCTCCCACTAATGCGGAGACAGCCTTCAAAGTGAATAGGATCAGGCTCTGTCAAGCAACCACTGCAGTCTTTAAAAATGTCTGGTATTTATTGCCATCCACTCTGGGGCAGGCTTGTCTGCAATGAAAATGGTGTTCCTGGTGTTGATGGATAGTTAGCAAAACCTTCAGGCTGAGCTGTATAGTTCTCCAGAGCAGAAGCAGAATGTGCCTTCAAGGAAGAGAAGAAGTTAGGAAACAGCACCGATAAAAACAAAGAAACAAACAAAAATCTAAATCAAAGAAAATTTCAGGCACAAATACCAGTCCTACTCAAACCAAAACAAAGTATCATCTGAAGTATGCAAAGAACAGAGATGAGCAATGCACCGATAGGCAGATGTTAAAACGGCAGTGCAACTATGGCTCTGAAACACCGGAGAACGAGGAAAGCATTTGGATTAAGAGGAAAAATGAAGAAGCATTAATGGCATTTGCTTTCCAGTGCAGTAAGCCACAGCTGATTCGGAAGGCATAGCTTAATCAGGGGCTCTAGTATTTCACTGCCTTTGAACTTTCTTTATCTTCATTGCTCGAGTACCTAAGTGTAAATTTTAGTGATTGGAACTTGTGAACACCTCAATGCAATCTGTGTACATAGATTTCTACAGAATAAATTCCTGAGCTGCAAAAGCAGCATGGCCGAGACCAAGTAATTTGCTTCTGCCAATCTATTTCCCCTGATATTCAAAAGATACCTGACAACATTCTGCATATTGAACAGTACTTAGACACGTGCTCCATTTCAAAAACTGACGTGTCACAGAAGAGAGAAAACATTAATTCAAGACACTCAGCTGCCTCTTTTAATATTTTGTAGAGAAAGACAAACTTCCTACTAGAATCCTTAATCTGTTACAGAGGCTGATTTTAAACAAAAGGCAAACTAAACCTCTAAATACAAACTGATGATAGTTTCAGTTAACTTAGGTAGGTTGACAACTGAAACAAGTTGTTTCATGGACGAGAGAGGTGATGAAACTACACATTACCTAAAGCCACCTCAAGCTTATATTGCAACAATTGTATTTGTGGGAACTATCAAGAGAAAGGCACAACCACAGCAGACACAAATTCAAGATAATCTGATTGCATGCGTAGAACGGCACATAACCCACAACAAAGTGGTTTTCCACAGAAATCTTGAAGTATTAAAATGTCAGACTGGAACTAAGCATAAATTTTGCAACTACGTGGTCAGCTCATTAGATTTAACACAAACCTATCAAAAATTTCACTTGCATGTCTTTTCTTTTTCACATTCATAACGTCCAGTAGCACTGTACGTTGGCCTTGAGTAAGAAGTTAATATGAGTTGTTCTTTATCATCATCCTCATAATCAGTTCTCAAACAGGTTAGGGGTTTTAACCATTTACTGACTTAAACTAATCCCAAGAAGTTAACATGCAGATACACACTCAAACAATTACTGGAAGCAAAATAGTATTAATAAATAGGCATGTTACCTGTAGTAGTGCTGACTGCGCAGCCGCACTATGCTGCAATTCCTGTAAGGAAGACTGTGCGGCACTTTGGGGAAAGCCAGGGATACCAGGGAGAGATAAAAGACCAGGAAAAACTGCATTTCCCGGTGTCTGTAGTCCAGAAGTCAAGCTGAAAGAATATTAAGATGCAGCTATTATTAGGAACACCTACATCATATTTTATCTTATGTTTCTCACTCTATAAGCTTATGTCTATATAAATTAGAAAAACACCTCTTTTTCTAAACCTCATTAAGGCCAGAATTCCCACCTACGAATTATTCATGCACACACAGACCAAGACTGTCTGGAGCACGCCTAAGAAGGGAACTCAGAAATTTTTGTACCTGGGCTGTGCCTACAATTCACACACAAAAAAACTTTACAGACAAAAGTTAATGCTGAGTACTTCCTTAAAATATAGGAACATCTAAGATATTGTCTGCTATTACCTGGATGTGTCAATGGATGCCCACGTGGAATCCATTCTTGTAAAAGCCTAGGAGGTGCCAAGTATCCTCATCTGGGAAATAAGATCACTAAGCACCTCACTGGATTAGACTGTCGTAACGGGGACTACTGAGGACAACCTATTTAGTAACTACTCTATCAGTTTCTAAAGACAGGTGGAAATCTGCTGGTGAACCAACTTTAAAAAATAACTGTAATTACTATGAGTGAAAATAATGTCTACACCTAAAGTAAAATCAGTGTTTTTCAAGAGAAAAAGAAATGGTTCTGACCTCCTTCAGAAACAGAAACATACCCAGCCTGTGCAACAAGTGCAGAGTTGAAGTTTGAGCTAAAGGCCGAGGCAAACCCTGGCAGGACCGGAGCCGGAGATGGGGCTGTGGCAGCTGCCGGCAACGGTGCAACTGCTGCTACTGCAGAAGATGCCTGGAGGCCAGGGAAAGAAGGGAGAGCAGGAGTGACAGAGGGTGTGTTAGAGACAGGAAAACCAGGGAAGGATGGGTTTGATGATCCCAGAGGTCCCTGGGCAACAGAAAAAAGGGAAGGGACGGCACTGGACAAGTTAAGCGAGAAGGGTGGAGCAGAGACTGTTGCTGAGGCGGCGAGTCCTGAGAGTACTGCAGCGGTGGAACTCACATGAGGGGCAGACACGGCTGAAGCGGTTGTAGACGGAGTAGCTAACAAAGACCCTGGGAGAGTGACGGGTGGCGTAAGTGCTGGATTACCAGTAAAAGCAAAGTTACTGGTTAGAGACGTAAAAGGAGGAAGTCCATTGAACACAGGGGCAATGGGAGCAGAGGAGCCATGTGGGGCGAGGGAAATGGAAGCCAGAGAACTGGAATTGTTTAGAGGAGCACTCAAAGAGGAGAGACCTGATAGCGCTGGATTCAGGGAACTGGGTAAACTGACTGGCACTGAAGCTGCTGAGGTGTATGCACGCCCAAGCGCTGACAGTCCTATAGTGCCATGAGAAGGGCCACCTGAATGAGAAGGACCTTTGAAGGCCGAGAGGGTAGGACTTATGGGTTCTGTTTTGACCAGAACTGGGATACTTGTGGCAGCTGGGGCTGAGGACAGCTGCTGATCAGGATTAGTAGGGCTTGTGCCATGCAAGAGGGAGGCTGAGGAGCCACAGTTGACTGGCATAATTGATGGCGAAGTGGTTAAAGGCGACTGTGCAGGCAATGTTGGAGGAGTGGAACTAGAATTGGCCACAGATGGTGATGGAAGACCTGGAAAAATGGCCAGCCCGGGTGTGGAGGAACGCTGTGGGGTGGGGGTGGCTGATGGAGTATAGCATTTGTTGACAGAGGAAGTGGGAGGGTCAGAGCTTTGATTAGCGAGAGCAGATAAAGAAGCAAGCTCACTTGTCATAGCAGAAGGTAAAGCGGATGAATTAATTAATGAAGTGTCATTTGATGTCAGAAATCCCTTTAAGACAGACAAAATTGGGTTAGGCAAGCTAAGTGAACCAGGAATGGTAGTGGCAGGAGAATTAGCAATCGTAGATGGAACGGGACTAGAAATCCCTTGGGCGTTGGGAGGCAAGGACAAAGGGAGGCCAGCAAAAACTGATGACAATGGAGCGGGATTATTAGCGGAAGCAATTGAAGAGGTTGCGGAGAACGGGAGACCAGCAAATGGTGCAGTAGCAGATGCAAAAGCTTCACTAGGCGCAGGTGTGGCACATGGTGTGGAAGAACCTGGCGGAGCTGGCGTAGCAGTGGGTATAGAAGCCAGCCCAGAAAAAACTGCAGGGATAGGGGTAGAGGTTGCACTGTGAACAGATGTGACAGGAACACCAGGCAATGAAAGGGATTTGATGACAGTAGGGGTTGGGGTGGATGGCTGAGATGTATGGATGGAAGAGGAGACCTGTCCTGGGAAAACAGGAAGGACAGGGGTAGACATGTTCATCCCAGATATGAGTGGAGTTGCAGGTGCTAATGGATGGCTTATTGCCTTGACAGGTGATGGGGTAGGGACTGGAGTAGCAGCAGGTGTTGAAGGATTAGAACCATGAGGAGTAAAGAGCTGATTCGCTTGTGCAGAAAAAGCTGCAAAGAAACAAAACTGGTAAGAATACTTGAAACTGTCAGAAATGTTTGAAATCAACACAAACACATTTTATACAGCATTTCAAAATATGGTACACAGGCAATAGCTAACATACAATGTCCATATATAAACAGTGAACACTGGAGCCTATGAAAACAGAACAAAAAGGTACATACGAACACATCACACAAGTTGTACATCATGTAGGCTACCACTCCTCATTAAAACACTTTGTGACATCTGCTACCTCTCCATGATCTCATGCAAGACAGTTAAGATACTCAAGTATACTCTGTAAGAATGTCTAAGTGATACAGGTAAACACCCTCCCTCTGGTCCCTACCATCTGGCAGTACCCAAACCAGATCTAATATTCCATTGGCATCAGATCACCTGGGCTCCTCTGCATCCACTGTCACTGAAGGTCAGAATTTCCCTCAGAACCAGTTAATTCAATGTATCATGATTTCAGAGAAGTTTAGTCAACAACTGAAGAAAGCTGATTTCAGATGCTGGTATTTTTCTTTCCTTCAAAATCAGGTCATTCTCTTCACTGTGTTTCCTTCAGATTTTGATTCTAAGAAGGTACACTTTTGAATTCATGTAAGACACTAGAGTATTAAACTAACATTGGCACTTGACCTTATCAACAAATATTTCTATAAGTCTGAAGTCAGGTGTCTATAATCGAGGCAAGCACCTGCCACTAGGAATATCAGCTTATATCAATCCTACAAAATAAGTCAGAGAGAGATCAGTCAAGCTGGAGGAAAACAAGCAGGCACACTGCTAATGGGGATGTGTTGGGGGGGGTTAATGGAATGAGGCTGCATTTATGAACACTGGCATGTCAAGAACCTTCATATACCTCTATCTACTTTCCTGTGGAATATGAATGTGTTAATTAATCATTCCTCTCAAACAACCCTCGTGCTTTATTTTACTTTTAAAATAATCTGTTCAACTGTAAGCAAATCACTGATCCAACCAGTCAAACTCATCACCCATAACTCTGTAACAGCTTAGATTTCTCTCTTGCCTAAATTCTACATATACACACACAAAGCCGGAATCTTTAAAATCTTGGACCTAAGATATGACAAACTCCTGCTTTATGAAACTTGAAACCCTAAAACTAGCATGTTTGCAAACAAACTATTTCCTTTTACATATTCTTTTCCAAAAACCTAGACCCAGATTGCTCGGCTCTGGATTCTGTCCTTTTCTCATCCTGTTTCCAATCCTGAAGAACACAGTTGTTAATCCTGACAGCCAAGATTATGACCAGAGAAATACAGCTGCAATATGACCCAGAGACTCAAAGCTGTTACTGAATTTCTCCTCCTAAGAGAAGATTTTACTCCTTACACTGCATTCATTTAGCTGTATAAACTACCTTGTAAATACATGCACACTTAAAGGGGTATATATGCATGAAGGGATTCTTTGAAACAGTAACGTTTCTGTAGAACCATCCCTGGGTATAGAGGAGAAAAGACAAAGCATAACTTATTTTTTCCCCCCCTAGAAATATTTACAGGAGCTAAACTTAGCACAGTCACTTTATCTATTTTGGGTATTTGTTAATATGCCTGACTCAATAGTAAGTAGATTCTCAGTTTCTAATTATCAAACCTAACAAACTATTATCAAAGCCTTTGTATAAGTAGTTCATAAAGGGATTTATTATTATGATTTGTACTAGGTGTACAAAGCATACAAAGTACACGCAAATAGAGACAAAAAAAAACGGACCACTCTCTTCTCTGCAAAAAGAACTGGAATTTAAAGGGTAAGACAAAAGTGCAGGTAGACATAGCTGGATATAACAGTCTGGGATAAGACATTTTACACATGGATTTCAACAAACTATAAACAAAGAATCTGTCTCTCTTGTATTCCTAGCTTCCCATTGCAACTAACATATGAAATAAATATGTGAATAAGTTTTCAAATAGATGTCCAAAGTTTTAACAACTGCAGACATTAACAAAGTGTTTCAGTGCACTACATTGCAAAACATATTTTGACGTAGTTTTTTATAAGATTTCTCACGTACTTATATGCTGAAGAATATAAAACCTTAATGTGCTACCACAAAAGGCTGAATTTTAATGTTTCAATACTTCTAAGTGCCAAATGCCTGAGATGATTTTTCTGCAACTCTCAAGGGATCTTACTCCAACAGTAGTTAAATATTTAGAGGCTTATGAAAAATCACACTAAACAAGTAAGTTGTTTACATTTTCTGAACAAATAAAGATACAATCAACACAAAAATCCCCCTGTGGATTTGCAATTTACCTTGATTTTGGGAAGGCTTTGCCTGACTGGAAAGGTCTTCATTTTCTAAACAGAGAACAACAGCTTGTTATTTAAAAGCAAATGAAACTCCAGCAGTGAATGATCCATTCATAACAATGAATTAGAAAACATACCATCAACGTTTTTAAAGGTATGCGTGCTTTACCTGATACCACTTGATTAGCAGTGTATGGGGGAGGGGCTGGTAAGCCTGGAGCTATGACATTAGCCATTGGAACTAAGCCAGCATTGTTGTAAGCACCTAAAAGAACAAATGCAATACACATCTCAGTTGTCAGAAGAACCCATATCTAAATGAAACACTAAGTGTCTTTTCCTTTAAAAGAACATTTTCAAGATTGTAAAACATTCCTTCACCAAAAAGCCAGACCAGTTAATCGTCCAGGCTGGATGCTGGCTTTTCCCAATGTCTGCCTGAGTGGCATGCATCGTGATGCAAATTTTAGTAAGGGCAGTTCTCTTGAAAGAGCCTGAAAAAGTCAGGTTTCAATTGCTTTCAGTTCCTTTTTGCCTGAAAAATTCAAAGGGGAGGAGTGATTCACAGTGTCTGCAGCATCATTTGTTCTTTTTCTATTCCTAACTTAAAGGCTGTTGCAACTCTTCCTTTAACATTAAAGCCTTGACAAACAAGAGCCAAACACACACCAGTGACCATGATCAGCCTTCCAACACCAGTCAGAAAATTCAGAGAAAAAATGTCCCATCTCAAATACTTAGTCTGTCATACTTAAATATTTTTTTAAATGCTAAGAAATTCAAGTGGGTTAGCAAATTATTTTAATAAAAAATACTTATTATACTTCACATATAAATAATACCTTTTTTTCCTCCCTTATTCTTTGGAGCAACTCAAACTGTTGCATAGCTGTGGTATACAGTTCTGATGAAGAACATCAGAATTTAAATGCCAGAAACATAAACACACTTCACAGTGGTTCTGAATTAATATTTTAAGAGCATAAGAACTTACACTTCATGGGAAAAGGTAGAACTTGAACATTACTCAAAGTGCAGTAATTTGTCATACATAACTCCTTTCTGATTCCACACTTTCATAATAGTTTTACCTAATGTTAAGATTTCTTGCATGACAACTCTTGGCTGAAAATCGGAAAAGTAACGAACATTCATTGCGTCACTCAAGAAGGAAATGTTCAACCAATACATATAAGAGGCAGAAAACAAAACATTCTGACCATTCTGATCATTGCCTGAAAACAACCATTCAACAGGTTCAGGTCAGCATCTGCAATCTCATTACATGCATTTTAGATGTATATAAATATATCATCAGTTATGAGTTCTGTTGCCACAACAGTTTTTTTAAAAAACACATTGCAGCCTAATAAGGCCCTGAAACCTCAAAAGCGGTTTCGTATCCTAAAATGTACTAATACTTACATCCTGTCACAGGCCAAATTTTGTGCCCTAACTTCCTTTGGATAGGATTTGTTTAATATAAATTTGAGCTAGTCTGCAAGTTCCCTGTACACTCTCCGGGGGGCAAGTAATTTTAGAGCACAAATCATCAGACTTAGTTTAGCCACTGGTAGTGCCAATTTTTCTGAACAGACTATAAAGAGAGTTGCAGACATCAAGTTGGTTAGATGACTCACCCTTCCACATGCATGCTAAAAGCTCTACCCCATTTTCTTATCAAGTACCTTAAAAACCTCCCTGAAATCCCTAACATCAGTGAAAAGCGAGGTTCCTAACCAGAGCACTCCTTGTTGTGCAGTACAAAATGGCAAGATTAGGAAAAGCTTTCAGCTGCTGCTCAAAAAGACCAGAGTCTGTCTACGTAAGTCCTTCAACCTCATCTTTCAAAGAAATAGCAATTGCCTTGCTCCCTTCCAAAAATGCCTGGATTCAAACAACTGATGCAGCAGAGCAAAGAGAGGAGTTTACAAAGAAAGACTCCATCTTACCTGAGGCAGAAGGCTAGGAACAGTCAGACCAAACACAGGAAAAGGCAATCACTACGCCCCTTATGAGACCGAAATCTACATGCCTAAACTTTTCTCTGAGGAACTTGTTTTCTCTCCATTGTGATGGAGAGAAAGTAAAGCTGAAGGCAATGGAGAAACAGATTACTGCTTCAATTTAGAAACAGATTACTGTCCTTCAGCAAGCTCCTACATATTTCCACCCAATTCAGGGCTGTGCTTGGCCATATCCTAAGCTTGGTACAACAGCAACAAGCCAATAGACTTGTTAAGCCAAAGCTCAAATCTTGGTGAAACGTTACAACAAAGACACAGTCCTAGTCTTGTCTAATGCGCACAATGCCTCCCATAAATGAAATATTTTGTCATCAGAACAGGATTGTGAATTTTCCTTATGAAGTGGGTGTTGGAAAAAGAATACAATATATTCCTCTATCAACTCTGCAGTCATGACTGGAAGAGGTAGAAATCAGTACCCAGAGCAAGCTTAGGGAGCACAAGCCAATTCCAGATACGATCGTGGTCAGAGAAACTGACACTTGACACTTATTAAAGGGAAAATGGATGAAACAATAGCATCAAGCTAAAACACATAAAAGCCTTACTTGGTGCAATAGTTGCGTGTGGCCGACATGGTGGGATGGGGTATGGAACTGGTTTGTGTGGGTTGTACGTTGATGGAGCCTACATAAACGAAAAACAAACGGAAGAAGCAATAGTGAAAGCGTTACCTAATGTTTCTCAGACAAAAAGTTAACATTCAGAAACTACTACAGACAGCTGTTCTTCACTGGAAAAATACGTGATATCAAATTTCTTCATAATATCCATAGTGACTGTAAATATTTCACTCTTTCTGAAAAGAATGAAACAAACATCACTAGTATACCTTTAGATTTTAAAATAACACTGAACACAGGCGGGAAAGGGAACTCCTTCCTGCCTTGTGGTTTTCACACTCTGCAGTCTTGGCCTGACTTCTCATTTTAAAGATTTAGCACATTTAAAACTAACAAATAGTTATGAAGTTACATGTCCCTACAGCTTAGTGGGAAACCTTTCATAATAAAAGTGAAAATAAAACATTTGGACAATACTTCAAAGTAGTACCAGGTTTACTGAAAGTTTGTCCCACATACTTAAAAATTTTGAAATACAGATCAGCTGTGTTATTAAGAAACAAGAACCTTCTTCTAAGGCACTGCTGTAATTCAAGTTTCCAAGATGTAGGCATTTTTTATGTTCATGTGGGAAAACCTCAGAGATTGTAATAAAAAAATTGCATATATTTCTATCTAAAACTTCCACTAGCTCATGATGAACTACTAAAAATGCTTTGTTTCGTCTTCTGCTACTGTAATTTAAGTTCTGCCTTCAAATGAACATGCATTGTATTCACTAGAGAATCTTATCCCCCACAGATACAAACCAGAGCTTCTTTTCAAGTTAAATAAAAAAAATACTAGGTCATATTATCTTTATCATAGAAGTTTAGCTTTGTTCACATTGCTGCCCTACAGCCTTCTTGCAACATAATGGCATTTTATATAAAAGCCTCATTGAATCGGCTGGTGGTTGGATTTTTTTTTTCTTAAAGTTCCATTTATTTGCTCATTTATTAGACATACTGGTTTAGATGGTCCAAGTATACGAGCTGCTATTCCCTTTCCTTCATTAGTGCATTCTTCTGTATCCTTTTTGATAGGGGTTCCCTGAAACAAAAGAAAATTAAACTACTAAGTCTTAATTTAAAAGCAAATCTTGCTATAGAATTTCTGTCTTATTTTATTTTTTTTCTAAACGACACTTGAGTTTTTGATTATTCTGAAAATGGTACTTAACACATTTGTTGGGAAAAAGAAGCTGTGTTCTAGGCTTGTAAAATGGTAAGTAAGAGCATGCCGATAGCTTGGTTTATAACACTGAGCTTTTGTAAAGGGATACATATTAAACAGTCCATGTTCCTGACATAATTAGAATGCTGCATTTTGATTTCTGGACATGATAACTTACATTTTGCAGTCCCTTAAAGTATTCACAGGAAATACTTAACATAGTTGTTCAAGAACTACCCTAAAATTAGCAGTGTTACTGTAGTGACCGTATTAGCTCATCTTATCAACCTACCAGTAAGGTTGTTTATACCTTCGCCTATTCTGGCAAATATTGCTGGAGTTTACAATGTTTTCCTTATATGAACAATGTCTTATTTATGCAGTAATCTTTACTCAAAGCAGCATAGAAAGAATGGACAAATAAAAATAATGCAAGTTTCCTGTAGATGTGTAATGGGGTACAAAAACCCCACCAAAACCATTGCGTTTGATTGCACTCCTCCTTCCATATATATGAATCCTGGTTTTGTTTATACTATAATGAATACTAAACCAAGGATGTTGTGAAAAGCAAAAGCACAGCATCATGCTTACTGGGAAAATTCCATTTATGCGGCTTGGTTTGCCCTTGGGATAAGGGTTGCCGGGAATCATGCCACAGGATGATATCATAGCATGAGGAGCCTTACAACCCGTTTTTGAAGCCTGCAAAATAATCAAGAAAGGACATTATTTGCTATCAAATCAATGCTTTAAAGAAATGAATTACAACTTCATGACACTTAAACTGCATGGATGAACCTACACGGAATAATTCAAAGCTTTGCTTTGAATAGTGTGAGGTTCTGCCAAAGTCCCCTTTGTTTTGAATAACTCTACTCAGACCACGTCTGCTTCTACTGAACTTGGGATTAAACACTTGGTGTCCTCTAAAATACATGCAGATTGTTTCCTTCAACATTGGTTGCAATTCTGTGCCCCTTTTTCCATATGATCCTAATGCCTGACAGAAACTTCCCCTTTTTTTGCACATGTATTACATAGCTCTTATCTTTTTGCAGCTGCTTCTTTCAGCTTGTCTTCCACCAGTAGTTCCCAGGAGTCCTCATGATAAATCCTGACCCCACAATAACCATAAGGGTGAAAACAATACTGTATTTGACAGAATCAAGGATACTAGAGTATCTTGACTACCTGTTCAAGAATTCTTCTGCATCTTTTCTTCTCTGACATATTAATTCTGAACAGATCTTCAATAAGGCGATAATTCTGAGCATCAACAATGTTGCTATAAATAAAGACATTGACAGATGATTACTGTCATTCCATATGCTTATCAGAAATAATGCACTACTGGAAAGGGATCAACACTTATTCAGACAGTACCCAACAGTACATTAAAAAAACATAATCAGTTCAGATCATAATATTACTATTATTATTGAAGTGAAAACCCTGGGCTTAAATAGGGACTTCATACCTGTAAATGAAACATGGTATTACAATTAAATATCAATACAGAGTATTAGAATTAAATACCAATATGGAACAATGGACAACAATGGCTAAGCTTTATGTCAAAAGTAACTGTGTTGACAAAACAAATTTTGCATCACAACAGTTCATTAGAAATCTTTAATTGCTACTAGCACACAATTCCCAGCACAGCAGAAAACCAGCAGCTACTCAGTTTGCCGCTGTTTCCTGCTAGACTGGTAGAGAAACAAGTTTTCATCTCATTTACTCCAGAATGAAAAAGATGAAACTTCTGGCAATTCTCTCTGTGTTCTACAGAGGGCTAGGGAAACATTTCACGCAGTTCCAAAAAGTACCCTTCCTTTCTCATTGCTCCTCTCCCAAAAATAACACTAGGCACACCAAAGAGAACAACTAAAGTTGGAAGTGGAAGTACAAGGAGCCTAACGCCTTATTCTACCTGCCTTTTTCAAAACCCTGACCACAGCACCTTTACTGCTGTCAAACATTACCTGCACCATGCAAACTACTGGAAATGCAATACAGCCCCAAAAAGGAGGACTTCGAAAAAGAGAATATTAGAAGAAATTGGATCAGCAGAATGTTGAACAAAGACATGAAAAACGCCTCCAAGAATGGTATTAAAATGTGAATGAACTTTCAGCTTTGTTCTCTAGTTTTGTAGCAAAGTAAGCAGTACATAGATTTAGGTTAGGATTTCTGTATCATGACTCCCTTTATTAAGCTCTTGCACTGTAGAAATTCAACAGCTAAAGAAGTTACCACACTTTCCCCACACCAGCTGAAGTGTAGCAACTAAAGAGTCTATGAGCTCCAATCTCATTTCAAGAAGTAGAACAGGTTAGTTTAATGCGCCACTGAACCTCCTTTAGGCTACCCTGTTTTGTCTTGGCCTGAAAGGGACTAGGAGTATTCATACAGATTCTTAAAGCTCAACTCTGAAAACAAGATCATGTCTATGTCCTCAGTCTTATTTATTCTATGGGTATTTATATAATGAATCTATATGCCCCAAAATGTTCAAGCTGGCTGTAATATATAGCATTCATATGCAAGGCAGATATACTTAATGCAAAAAAAAAAAAAAAGGCAAAAAATCAAAACAGAACATTTCATATAATAAATCCCCCACACCAGGCAGAAGAGTTCCAATACAAACATCTGTAAAAGGTAGATCCTTTGAAGCAGCTGTGTTCAGTAAAAAACCCTGACTTTCTGTGTAAATGTACATTTAGAATATCTATACATCTTCTATAGACATTAGATTTGTAAAACAAATGTGTCAATTTAAGAGATGTATTTACTTAACATATTTTAACATACGTGACATTTAGAGGGCTCTTCAAATGCAAAAGGGTCAATGCCCAGAATACTCTGGTCTCAAGCCTTTTACATTTCAGTGAGCAGAAAGAAGCTTAAGGCCCTCTTCATTCTCTACAAGATTTGAAGACCAGCGTAAAAAAGTATTGGCAAAGTGACAGTTTTCCAGCAGGCACAAGCCCACACAGCAGGATGCTCAAGACTCAGACGAACTACAGAATTTTGCACAATGTCTACTTTTAATTCTTCTTTTTACAGACCCATCAATAATGGATTTCTGCTTTACCTTAACTGGCCACAGTGCTTCCATCTAGAAGTATCTTAAGTTTTATATACTGAAACATGAGTAAAAACAATACAACTTAAGGAAATGTAACATGAGAGATACTTACGAAGCTAAGATTTCAAGGGCAATAAGTTTATCTTTACTGAATGTGAAGCAGTTGAGAATATTGACCATTTTTGATGCCGGAACTGCCACTATTTTCTGACAAGCAAGCAAGAAAGAAGAAAGTGTATATAAAATAAGACACTACAATTATTTTAAACCCAGAATGCTACTCAGTAACAGCTTCATATCAAGCATTTCAATAAGTGTTTAATATTCTCTCCCTCCCACTGGGAAAGAGATTCTATGCGCTAAATGCTGAACAAGCAACTGCAAAAAGCACTTGCAAAAAGCAGAGAAATAAGGAAAGTTAACAATAATTAAAAAGGGCTACATCTATTCTTGTGATACACAGGAAAATAAAAGATACTTTAGTCAGAAAAGATACCCCGGTTAAAAGTATGATGTTTAATAGTTTGATACCATTGAAAAATAAAGAGATGAGGAGGAAACTTTGAAGATTAAAGGGTAGACCGACCCATCAGCTGCAAAAGTAGAAATCACTAAACTAAAATAAGACTAAGTGAGCAAACTTACTCTACAAGATTATGCCACAAGAACTTACATGTTGTAAAGCCTTTATTGCCTTGAGCTGTGGTTCAGCCCAGGAAAAGTATCTCAGTAACTCAACAACCTGCAACAGAAAGGCCTTCCATTAATCTTTTACATATATTAAAAAATTATGCTAACAGCATCAATATGATCTTTCCATTTTTGCAGTATAGTGGTATACTGCTAAAAAACATGCGCCTGTCTGTGATGTCTGATTACATCAGTGCCTACCAGCATCTAATGTTCTTTGCATTTCTAAGTAGGTAGCTAAAAATTCCATGTTATGAAATGAAGTTTTTCTGTGGAAATATTTAAAATACTTACTCCTCTCTATGTATTTGCATATATGCACAACTGCCACAGTATTAGAATAAAAAAATTAAATCTTTCTGAAAAAGCTTATAAACCTTCAGTGTCTCAAACAATGTATTCACCAAACATACAAAAAACCCCAAAACAACCCAGAATAAAAAGAAATAAGAAAAAAAATTCTACATAGTACCAAAATAAGTTGGATACTTATTACTACATGCCAGTTTAGAAAATAAATGCAAAATAATCCTACGTTCCATGATGATCAATTTCTCCAATTTTCTCTACACAACAAGATGGAAAATGTAATGATTTTGATAACAAAATAACTTGGAAATATTTTTAACAGATTAATGTTGATATAATAATGGGGAATTAAATCTCCTCAGTTAGTAAATTAAAAAGCTAATATGATCAACCTCAGTATGATTTGAGACTGTCTTTCAGTATTACTAAATACACAAAACCAGTAACTCCCGTTAAACGCATGACAGTGTTGACTTTTACCTGTTCACTAGAAAAGTATCCATGAACATATTCAATAGCTTTTAATTTGTACTCAGTCAATACAGCCTAGAAGATAGAGAAAAAAAGACTCTTAATTAACCCCTCAAAAACTATAATTATAGCTCAATCATCTGCTGGAATGACCTATTAATTTAAAAATGATTAATATCATTATTAAATGTAAATAAATATGAAAATAAAATTAAAATATTAAATATTCTGTCACCTTACAAAGTGACACTTGCATCAATTACATTGCAATATTCCTAAGTAACAGAACACTCCTTAGATAATTGAGAGAACAATGAAAAGCACAGAAATGTAATTTAACTCTTCTGTTAAAAAAAAATTACTAATTTTTTCCTTTATTTCATTTTGCTTTTTTTGTTTAAAACCGTACTGAGAGAACAGCATCAACACTCTTCCTTTTGCCTCTAAGATTTACATTAAACAAGATAATACAGTTGATTATTCAGCCAATTTCTTTCTGTGTTCCCTGTAAAATGATTAGCAAAGCATGTTACTTCAGTGAATTTACAAAGAGACTGGGTAACAAGTCTGTGCAGACAGAATTAAGTATTCAAGAAAGGTTGCTCCAGAGGGTGATGTTGTCTTATGATTACCTTCCCAGAGTTCAAACTTCAATATGCAATTGTACAAAACAAAGGAAGCAGAGTAGTTTAACACAGTACTGGCCACTGCTTTTGACTAAGTGACAAGACAGCTTTGTTGATAACCACGTGGGCGACCTAATAGCCAGGGCTTCCTCCCTCTCCTCATACCCAGCTCACTGATAGACACACAAGATGTAAAGAAGACAGGCAACAGCTCAATTCTTTCCCCAGACTGGTGCACACACCTTTCTTCCCCAGTTTCCAAGGGCCCCATCCATCGCTAGCTCTCATGCTTATTCTCAAATCACCTCCAGCTTCACTCACACACCCATATCTATCTTCTTCCCAATAGCCCTAAAACCTACCCCAACTCCTTCTTTTTTTGGCCTTGTCCCTCCACACAGACACGAAGTCCTCCAGGACTGCATCCCAACTGTGAGTAGCACAGGTGCACAGAAACCCACTCGCATTCTCTTTCCGGCAAACCCCCTTCCTTTCTGTACCTCATTAAGAGACCAACACTACCAGACACGCTGAAGTCACAGGGGAAAAAGAACTTCTCTCTTCATGCTCATTTTTTCTTCTCTCCCTTCCCTCCCTTCACAGATTTTGGAAAAAAGCCTGGTACGTCATATAGCAACTTCTTTACAAAAAGAAATGTCACTCTTCCTCCTTAAATCAGCAACTGAATGACTTTATAATAAGAACACAAACAAAAAGCAGTGCCATGTATACTTACGGAAAAAACATCCCTCCAACTTTATTTTTTTAATAATCAAAAATGTATATGGGGAAAAATAAAACTAAGCTACACATTAAGACATTCAAATAATTGTTCCTGCTAATTGTAGGACTGAAAACAGAACACACCAACACAACTGACTAGTGAATCACATAATCAAGAAGATTCTACCACAGAGCTAGGAATGAAGTTTAAACAAAGACCTAGCAACAAAGATACAAAGTAAGCATTTGGAAAATGAATGTTACACTGGAACAGCACAGCTATTATTAACACAGCACAGCACTGATCCTTAGATCAACAGTAAGTTGGGTTTACAGGAATATAGGCAGATAGCATACAGGAAACACAATTGCCTAAAAATCACATGTCAAACCCCCTTTTGTTTGAAGTCTTTAGTAATCACAGAGCATACACTGAAGGGCCGCACTGCAGTAATAATATTTGAAACATTACTCCCTCCCACCATCAATTCTCAGAGAAAGTATTAATGTGCAATTTGTTCCCTGATTTTTTTTCACCAGATTTTCCATAAAAATTCTTAGGTTGGGAGGGAAGTCCACACCCTGAAATATAAGGGCTGTCAGATTTTTAGCTGCTTACACAGCATGGAACATGAAACTTGTTTTATAAAAGAGAATTTACAACCATGACCTGATGTAAAAATGTTAGTAAATGCAGTTGTGATAACAAATACTCCTTGCTGGGGCTTTTGTGCACAGTGGTTTATACCTCAAGATGTTCCAAAATAACACTGCCACAACCGCAGTCATCGCTGTATCTCACGCTGAAGAGAAGCTGAACTGCAACTCAGCTATAGCACCCAAGTCCAAATAAAGGAAATGACCTCTCCTAGACAACCTATCATAACAAAAAACACCTTTCACAAAAATGCTAAGGATTCCATTTCTGCCATAAGGCAATCTCATCCAAAAGAAGCCCTTCATTTTCACACCAAGACAGCTTTAGCAGGATACACAACTGTTCTGCTGTGACATTTACATCACCTCTGCCTAACTACAGCAAAATACGTCATCCCAGGTTTGTACTTCCCACGCAAGACAGGAACCATACTTCAACTAATCTGAGAGGTTCTGAAGAATCCAGACACTTTTTCTATCCCCTTTTCCACTTCCATTTGGGGAACTGTCCCAACCACTAACCTCTAGCTTTCCTGTTAAAAGCAAGTCTCTGTGCAGAAAGAAACGAGAGAATCTACCAGACACCAGGAAGCCTAGGTTCCTATCTCTGTTTCCCACGACTAGGAGGTATTTTGGTTTTTAACAGAAGATGCACAAGCACATTCAGGGCACACATCAAAACCCAGGATTTCACATCCTGGAGGACGGTGTGGACACACTCCCAAACCATGGGAGATGTGGCTTTGAACAAGGACAGCAGAGCGCAGTTTAGAAATCAGCCCTCTCATGTCATATTTGTGTGGTGTTATCTCCTAAACCACCATATAAAATGTGGGTGCCTCACACTATAGGACCCCATCTCCAGTCAGGCCAAGCAAACGCAGCCCCTCCTCCCAAATAAAGTTACTTGGCTATTTTAGCGTTTCCTCCTTGATAGTGAAAGTGCTGTGATGAACTTATTCAAGTGCTTTTTTCAAGTGAGCACTCTTCCAGCACATGCTGTTAGCCCAGTGGTAGCAGTCTGGACATTCAATCTCAGTTTTCTGAGAAAATAAAGATATCTCAAAGAAAGCAAACATGTCTACAGCAGCTTTAACACGGTTATACCTGACATACAAACACCAGGGCTACACCAGCAACACAGCATTATAGTTCGTCACACTGAGGTGGAATTTAGTCCTTATTGAATCCTGAAGTGATTATTTCACTAAAAGGAACATTCTACCACCAAATGGTTAAACTAAGATGCAAAACAAGAAGTTACCTTTCTAATTTCATCCAGCACGGTTTCAAATGATTTCTTATCCATCTTTATTAATTCATTCAATGCAGATACTTAAGCATGGAGAAAAAAAAAATTAAAAAAAAAAATATCCAGGCCAAAAGCTTTACTGAGGGTCTTTAAGCATAGAGGGAAAAAAATATATTAAAAAACAACAAGCAAGGCAAGAAAGGCAGCCTGAGATCTTCTTGGCCCCTGGGAATTTAGCGCTGACGCCGCTGCAGTGCTGGGCACGGCGCAAGAGACAAAGGCAGGCCGCCGGGGGCGGAGGAGACCGGCGCCCGCTCGCCGCACGTTCCGCGGCCCTTCTGCCGGCGAAGGAAGAGGAACGGCACCGGGCAGAGAGGCCGTGGCAGCCGCAGGGAGGGGGCGGCCGCCCAACGACCCCGCCGCGCCGCTCCGCTCCCCTCAGCACGCGGCGCCGAGGCCCGGCCGGCCCGCGCCCGCCTGCGGGGCGCCCCCACACCCCATAGCTCGCTGCGCCGCCACCCTTCGCTCCCGGCGGTCAGAGGCCGAGGCGCTTCCGAGCGGCCGCCGGGGACTGCGCGCCGAAGCGGCCTGAGAGGAGACAGCAAAGCGAGTCAGCCCGGAGCCACCGACAGGGCGCCCCGCTCCGCAGGCCCTGCCTCTCCGCCGTCGCGCTCCTGTAACGTCACAGGGCGGAGCCGAAGGCCCCTTTTCCATGATAGTCGCCAACCACACTGCCTGCGCAGAAGTAGCGGAAACACGAGCCGGACTCGCCCACTTCCAGCTCCCGCTCGTCGCGCCGAAGCGCTGAGCCATTCTGCGGGGCGCAACGCCGCCCTCTCTGGCCTGCCTCTGCGCTGCCGCCGCTCGGTTCCGAGCCGGCACGGTTGCGGGCAGCCCGGCGCCGGGAGAAGCGGTTGACAGTCGAGGAGGCCCCTTTCTCCCCCCTCCTTTTGTGGGCCACCCGGTGGCGGGAAGGGGGTGTGTGGGGAGGGGTGTCGGTCACGTGGCTGCCATGGCAACGCGGTCCGCCCGCGCGGCGGCCCCTCCCCGTCCCGGCCTCCATGAGGCGGAAGCGGGCGGCGGGGCTGTGGGTGGAGATGGCCGGCGGCCTGCTGGCCCTGCTGGCCCTGCTCTGGAGCGCGCAGGTGGGCGGCGGACCTGAGGGAGGGAGGGGACGAAGCGCGGGAGCTTTGTGCAAGCCCTCCGGTGACAGCTTCCCGCCCGAAGGCAGATACCGGGGTCGGGGGCGCCGGGGTCTGCCTGTCCCCGGCCTGCGCGGGGACCCTCAGGGGTACGGGCAGGGCCCCGGGAGCCCCTTCGTCCTGGTGCCTTCCTGCGCCTCTTCTGGCTTAGGTCATTCTAGGCAGAGGTTTGATTTTGTGGCTTTGCAGCCCTGCTGAGGTAAAGGCGGACGCTGGACGATTCTTTTTTAGGGGTGTCGGAGCAATATGCTCTGCTTAAACGAAGAAAAACTTCATAATCTGTGGGTCACTGACTGTGCTGTTTGCTGTCGGATTTTCTCCTTGCTTAACTACTCTTTGGTTTTCCTTCATGATATTCTAATCTTAAGCTGTTCGTAGTTCTCTGTCATCAACTTAACCCCACTTATGGCAAGGCAATTAACAGAAATGTTGGATGGCCCTGGTCCTTCAGGGCCACCCCTTATTATTTCTTAGTTCTAGCCTGATCTTTTCCATTTCAGTGCTTAGATTTCCATCCAGTACTTGCCACAGCGTAGCTGTGCTTAGCTTCCATTCTTCTGCTGGAAAAATAGAACAAAAAAGGGGAAGATTATTTTCTTCCATTGTCCTTTAAAATGTATACATTGACCTGAGTTTTGCCATTCCTGGTATCTTATGCTTCCTTGTTTCTAAGATGTAGTTTTCTTTCTTGGCCTGTATTTTCCCTTTATTCTGATTTTTATTTTTCTTATTTTCATATCTTCTTGAAGTGGTTATTTATTCTGTTGCATTTGGAACCTTCTCTACTGTATTCCTCATTTTGGAGTGTGATTTACAGTTAGTAATAGCAACTTCAATGTAACAAATTTCAGAACGTGGTTTTTGCCTTCTAATTCCAGAGCTTCCCAATCCAAAGGACTGCATTAGCTAATTTCCAGTTTGTTGACATTTTCCCATTTGCAATCCAAAATCCTAGCTATAAGCCTATTTCTGTTTATCTATCTTCTTAATTTAAATTGAATAAATAGATTTATAATGTTTCAGAAAGTTACTTTCTACTGCTGGTTCTTCTGATCCCACCAACGTGGGATATAACTATTAATGGATATTTATTTTTGTATTTTCAGGTTTTAAAAGGATTTGATTACTCCTTTCCTTGGAAAGGACAGCAACAGATGTACAAGCTGGACATAGGCTGGCCTAAAATTCCAGAGTACTTCACTGGTCAAACATTTTGTGTTGCTGTTGATTCGCTACATGGTTTGGTCTATGTGGGACAAGTGAGTGAGAATACTATGTTTCTCTCCTTGTTAACCTAGTGTATTTTTGCCTTTAAAGTCTCTGTTTTAGATTAAGATATATATGTGTGAGTATATATATAAGAATAATTATTGTATCAACATTTGTGGAAATACAAGTATAGATATCTCTGCTATATGCATTTTTTAAAGCAGTTGTGGGACCGTAATTGGTTGTGCTTTTAAAAGCATTAAATTTCTGTGATATGAATATATCTTAACTGATCTACAGTAGCTTCTTCTCTAACTGTAAGGTAAGCAATGTTTCTGGGGCAGCTGACTAGTCCCCTTCGACTCTTTCAGCCTTTGTCCCATGAAATCAAAACCACACAGCTCTTTCAGCCTGTTGCAGTAATTGGAGTTCAGTTATTTGCTTTACCCAGTTCCATGCGTTGGTATCTCTAGGTCATGGATAAGACATTCTCCCTGTGGAAAGTGGGGGGTTTTAATGGTAAAGCACAGTATGAGTACTTGAGTGCCATGCAGCTAATAAGTACAGTTACAGTTTTTCATGCCTGTGTTATCCTTGTCGTATTTTTCACCAAGAACATAAAAAATGATTGAAAATGAATACCAAGATAGCTGCAGGAGCTTCGCTGCTCTTAAAATTGGACTTTATGTTATTTAAATTGAAAGTCTAGAACGAGTGGAAGGTTTTGCACGCTAAACTTAGACCATTCTCTCTCTCTTCTAGCTGGAAAAAATGAGATCTAGCAGACAGTGTTGGGAGACTGATGATTCATGAAACATTGCAAAAACCTTACAAAGTGGAATTTTCAAAAATATGATTACTTGCCCAATGTGTTTTCTTAATAGACCTTTTTTCGCCTTTTCAGAGGGGAGATAATGTACCTAAGGTACTTGTATTCTCGGAGGAAGGCTATTTTCTTTACTCCTGGAATAATACAGTTGAAATGCCTCATGGTATCTTTGTATTGAACACTGCAACAGACAGTTCAGTATGGATCACAGATGTTGGAACAGGTATGCATGGTGGTGATATGCGAAGTATCAGGTGGGGAAGAAAATGCTAACATTGCAGATATTACTTTAAAAAACTCATTTATTTAAGTCTCAAACGATTCTGAGACAGATTTGTGCTTTTCTTGCCATGAACAAACTTCTCAGGTGCTGCACAAAATACTCTGAAGGTTCATGAGTTAAGCTGTGTGTCTGCTTATAGCTTCTGAACTTAGTAAGCAAGTTTTTTGGTTTTTTGTTTTGTTTTGTTTTTTTCCCCAGGAAAGTATCAGGGAAGAAAAAAAATCTTCTAGCTAGACTTATCTTCTGTCCTAGGTTTGGTGGCCCTAATACAATGGATGAATATTGTTGTAGCCTGTGGATTTACTAACCCACAGTCATATTCTCACTATAGAATTTTGTCTGTTTGATTTATTAATATCACTTGTGAGTGTCAGGATATTTTCTTTTTTAATCTTTGTAATCAGTTGTAATACTTACATTTTGTTTTGTTAAGATGTTTTTGCACTTTTTTTTTTTTTAATTCAGGGAAATATGGGCACACCGTGAAACAGTATAGCCCTTCGGGTAAACTTATGCAGATCTTGGGCACGCCAGGTAATGCTGGTTCAAGTTTGATACCCCTACAATTTGATCAACCAGCAGAGATCTTTGTAGAGGAAAGTGGAGATATCTATGTTGTGGATGGAGACGGAGGAATGAATAACAGATTGCTCAAACTATCCAACGGTATGCAAAAATGAACTTCCGCAGTAGTTGACCATTGAAAACTGAATTTTAAATAACACAGCTTGAGAGTACTTTAATTGGAGGACTAGGTAGAGCTGTCATTTAACATTAGTTTGAAGATTGGATCAGGTCCTGTTTTACTGCTTGTCACTTCAGGGGAAATCTCCTAATTGCTTATAACAAGAGGCTGAGAGAAGGAGTTTGTTCAGTCTTCAAGACAGAAGGCTAAGGAGGATTCTTGTCACTGTCTTCAAGTCAGTAATGGGAGGATATAAAGAAGACAGAGCCACACATTTCTTGGAGGTGCACAGTGAAGAACGAGGAACACTGAACAAAAGATACAAGAGGGGAGAATTACAGTTTGTTTTTTGGAGTGAAAGGTTTACAGTGAGGGTGATCAGACAGTGAATAGTTTGCCCAGAAAGGGTGTGCAGTCTCCAGTCTCGGAGATGCTCAAAACTTGATGAGTTATAAACCCAACCCTGAAGTTAAATCAGGTTGTTTGTTATCAAGGCTAGTCCTGCTTTGACAAGCAGGTTGGACCTGATGGTGTCTGAAGATCTTTTATACTTAAGTTATTCCATGATTCTAATTAGCTTGCTCGTATTCCACAGTTACGTGGTCAGTTTTGGTTAGCGCAGTGAGTGAGGAATCTGTGCATGTCTGCAGTTGGGGAAAAGTGGAGGAGCTACCACTTCTCCTTTGTGCTGTTTTATACTGTTATCAGTATAAAACAGTCAGTTTGCTAATAGCTAGTTTGCAAAATGGTAAATTGTTAAAACTCAAAACAGCCAGGTAACAAATGTAAAAAAACAATTTAGTAAACAAATTAATGTCATAATCAGCCAACTGTTTGGTTTTTTTTTTTCTTTTTTTTTTAATACAGTGCGTAACAGGGCCTTGGACCATGGCTTTTGTGTACTAGTGGCTACATTTCTCTAACCATAATTCTGAATCCACTAATAACAATCCAGTAGTTCCTGTAGTAGTTCCAGTATTTCTTGGGTTTATGTATTGGTAGTATTGTTTTTAAAAAGCCTGGGTTTAAAAATTCCACCTTTTAAAAATTACGCAAAGTAACTTTGCAAGGGAATGACTTAGAGCTATTTTATTTCTTGTTTTTCTTACTGTGATTTTTTTTTTTTTTTACTTTTATTTTTCATGGTGCTTACTGTTTAGATTACAAAGAGATATGGATGACTGGTACAAATGGGACCGGCATTGGTCAGTTCAAGATTCCTCACAGTGTAACAGTGGATCCTTATGGACGGGTAAAGAATAAAGGGAGAATTTTTTTCATCTTCCGACAGATTTGTTTATATGTATTTGAACAAAACAAATTGTATTTCTTTTTAATTGAACTGTTGTGATGTGGGTCATTTTTATGCAGGTTACAGTTTTTGGGGAGATAGCAGTCATAAGCTGAAGTTTCACTGCAGATCCTACTAAAGTAGCTGGTTGCAAGGTTAACACGAGGGTTCTGACCGGTTACATTGTCAATGTCCGCACAACAACAAACTGTTCCTCCTGCAGTTTCTAAAGGATTGCCATTGTGAAAGTGCAGGAGAATTATATTCTGTTATAAATATCTACTCAAGTGCTTAAGTTTATTCAGGGGACTTTAATTTAATTTCATATTTGGAAATTCCAAGTTTAAGATGATAGTAGGGCTCTTGCTACATTGTGAACATCAGTTGTTTCCTACACGCAGCTCAAGACATTCAAGAGTCTACTTCTGCCAGGTGTTAGTCGTAGTCTGGCTTTTGCCCGGCTGCTCTTATAGAGGAATTGTGCAGTCATTCCACAGTCTGTTTCAGGGAAAATAAGATTGCTTGACTAAAACATCTTAAATCACTGGTTTGAGCTAATTCTGCTGAGGCTGTCTGAACCAGAATAAGAAGCGTATTCTGCTGAAACTGGCAGAGTGGGAGGGAGAAGTGGAGGGATGTGGCTGCTTTGTGTTTAAAGGTAACTGTAAGTGTATACATTCAAATACAGCAATTGCGATGGGCTACGATTTTATTGCCAAAGCAGTGTTGACCATCAGCCTAGGTTAGAAATAATTGTCAATTCCTGAGAAATCTAAGAGACTGCTGTAGGTAGTATTTCATTTTAAAATGGTGATGAAAGATCTCAGATCAACTTGTTTATTGCTCCCTTGCAGGTGATATCCCAGAAAACTTATCAGGCTGATGAGTTATTAACAGCTAAAATGTCAATGATTGTAATACAAAAGAGGCCTTCATTGGAACTGTCTGATGGTATTGCTGGCTTGCAGTGTTTGTGAACCCGGTTAGCACAGGGTGGAACAGAGATAAGCACAAAACTGATTAGACAAAACATATTGAAAATGCTCTTAGTGTCTAAGTTGCTCAATATTTGTAGTAGTATTAGGCATATCAGAGTGTTTGCAGATGTAGTCATCACAGGCCTGGATCGTGAAATGAGACTATTCTATTTGTGAACAGCCATGATTTTTGTTCTTAACAGGTATGGGTTGCAGACAGAGACAACAAAAGAATCCAAGTTTTTGATAAAGTCACAGGGGAATGGCTTGGGTCTTGGAGCAGCTGTTTTTCAGAAGATGGACCCTATTCTGTCAGGTATTGAACAGTTCTAGAAACATGCAATGCCATAAATAAGGTGTACTCTTACTGGTGAATCGAAACTTTGATATTTAATGCCTGATGACAAGGAGTTAACCAGTTTAACTAATAGCGTGCTGGGCCCTAATCATATGCAAAGATCTGCACAGTTGTACCTTGACAGGGAAATCCTGGCTTTATAACAAGACCCATGGATTTGAGCGCAGGACTGGGAACTTCATTTTAAAGTCATTGTGTGTTGTTGACCTTACTGTTGCAGCTTTTACAGGAAGAGATACTGTCTTGAATGAGTTCTCTGTAGCATAATCTGTCTCAAGGAATAGCAACATGCAGAGCAAGACCTGCAAGTTAATTCTCAATGTTTCACTGCGTTTCGTCTGTTGTAGCCTTCAAAACCTTGACTGTTAAGGAGGGTTGTTTTTTTTTTGTTTTAAAGAGCATGGTTGTGTTAAAATGGGATGTCATATGGAGTTCATAATTGAAAAAATGTATTTCTGTCTTTCACAGATTTACTGCCAATTACAAATACCTGATTGTAGCTCAGCTGAATATCAACCGGTTAGCAATCTTGGTGGCACCACCAGTTGGCTCTATTGGGGACTGTATTATGGTCAACACAGTCCAGCTCGCAGATGAAACCAAACCACACCTTGTGGATGTAGACATGAAGAGTGGAGCAGTCTATGTTGCAGAGATTGGAGCCCAGCAAGTACAAAAATACATACCCTTAAGCTGACAGTTTCCTACAACTGTCGTGGCTCAAGCTGTGTGACACATAAGACCTGACCACAGTTCTGTGAGTTTTCTGTAGCTTGTGTTTCTGTAGACAAGCACAGAACATTGTGCTCCCAGAACTGTAGAGCTAGGAATCTGTCCTAGCTGTTCTGGAGTCCTGGAGAAGTACTCGGTCTTGAGCTGTTGCTCATTTTAGTAATGCTATGGTGGTATTTGCTTTTGTTTCCGGGAATTGTAAAATGACTTTGATAAGCATCTTAATTTTATTATATAAAACTTTACAAACACAGCTGCTCTTTGTAAATATATAGGGTCATCTTGGAGCTTCTCTACTTAGCCTCTGTGTGTTGTTAAATGAAGGTCAGAACTGTCTGAAAGAAGTTTCTAAGTGATTTCCAGGGAAGCGAGCACTTCATTTTAGTGTTTCTTCACTTGATTTTCAGAATCATTGTGCTGATACTGCCCAACACTGAATACAGAGATGCATTATAATGTTGAATAAGATCCTACTGGATACTGATGTCAGTGCTGATACTGGCATCTGCCTTAGGTGGTTAATGACGTAAGCATTGAAATCTAAGTTTTCAGTTCTACCTAAAGTGGTAAAGTCAATAAGACAAATAAGCTTAAGTTAAATGGATATCAGGCACTTCAAACTAAATTAAAAGTATGTGCACAGCAGCCAAGTACTGATTCTTAACTAAATCAATTTTTAACTTGATTTGGTTTCTATCAGCATGAGTTTTCTGTTCTGTAAGATTTCATAGTGGAACATACTGAAGTTCAACTCATTTAAGTTCCTCAAGATAAACAAATTGCAATTTGCTAGGAAAGTCTTAATCAGCATTAGCGACTGGGAGACACATGATTTCCTCCCAATTTTTATTGAAGCTCTGTCAGTTAACAGCAGTGCATCTGTTTTGATTTGGGGATTTTTTAACTGCTTTATCTCCAGCACATCAATTCTGTTGATGTCTAGAGTTATGTTTCTTATGCTGTATCCTAGCAGATGTCTCCAAGCTCTGTCCTTCAAAAATGCTGTCTCTTTCTGTTCCCGGTCCAGGGTGGTTCTGTTTTCTTTACATGTTGCTACAAGATTTTAAGTTAGTTCACTTTATAGCACAGAGGGAAATGGATATAGGAAAACAGGATGGGGAAAATGGCATGGCAGAAATGAGACAGTGAGTAACTGATTACCTCTGTAAAGCTGTAGACCCACATTCCGTATTTATTTACTAGCTCTTCAAAACATTTGGGAGAATTTTTTCTGTTTCCACAGACTTATTCTACTGTGTGGACTATTTTAATGCTAATTACCAGCTAAGAGAGGCATTTTTTTTCTACATCTTTCTAAAGGGAATATGGGAAATTGAGTTATTCTGATAGGAAATATCCACTTCAGTGAATGTTATCAAAAGCAAATGCATCTTAATTTGGCAGGCTTCAACCTATAAGCACAAATTTCTGGGTCAGCAGATGGGAAAACTGTCCAGAAAAGTCAGATTCATATATTCTGTAGAAAGTAACTCAGCTGTGGTGCCTGATGGCCTGATTTTAGTACTGTTTGAGATTTAATGCACTAAATGTGAATGTTTTGTTGTTTGGCTACATCCACAATAACAAAAGCAGATCTAACTTGGCTGCCCTCATGCAAGCCTTAGAACCAAAACTTCAGAGTTATACACCAGCAAGTATGATCCATCATTCATATGGTCTTGAATGGGAGCTAGTAAGTAATATTCATTAGCTGAAAAAGCAGCAGAACTTCCTCTAGACCTAGATGGATATGTCCACATTGCTTTGCAGTGTGTTGTGTGGATTTTCTAACTAGGTCTCCACTAGCTCAGGGATCTCTGCTCTGTGTGCAATTTAGCTATTTCTCACCTACACAAGGTGGATTTCTTTTACAAATATGACACTTATATGTAGTTAATGATATTACAGTATCTTGGTGGTATAAAGGGGCCCAGACACATCCATCCTTTGTCACCACATCCTCTCCTTATTTATTTTTCCTTTGTCACATTCATTTGAAACGGGACTCAAAGCTCTCTGGGAACATGCTTCTATGTTCGGTAAAGGAGTAGTGCACTTTTGGATGTTGACAAATAAGTTATTTCTACAAGGTTCTGTTTGGTGCGTGGATCTGCTTTCAGCTCTCTTGACACGGGCATTTTGCAGCCCCTAGAAATGGGGAGCATTCATCCAGTTTTGTCTGGCTTTACTGAAGTAGGCCGTGGTGCCAAAATGTGCCTTGCCTCCAGGCATTTGGGTATCTATGATAAGAAGGGATGCTCATTATTAACTAGTATGAGATGCTTAAGACGTCTTTTTACCTCTGCGTCTATGACCAGACTGAGAAAATGATTGATTTGTGCACTAACTTGCTAATTCTCTGAAGGTTTTCGTATGTATCATCTTGAAACTGATTTCTGAAAAATTGCATAATAGGATAATTTGATAAAATAAATTGAGAATTTCCCATTATGAAAGGCTTGGGAGCTTTATTTCTCGTCTAATATCAATACATCCCATTGCAGTGGATTACTTTTCTAAATATGGGGTCCTCAGCACTTTAGTAAGGTATTTAATAGTTTCTGATACCAACATTCAAATGTAACCTAAATTCCTTGTTATCTTTGTACATTACTGTACCTGTGGCCCATCTCATGCATTCTAATTTATGTATCAAAAAAGCACGTAAATCTCTCCCAGATGTTTTCCTCTGAGTAATTAGTAAAATGAGATGATGAGTTACATAAGTGCCATGTATAAAAAAAGTATTTAAACGGTATACCCTTTTGACGCTAATAGGGGAAATTAAAAACAAACTAACAGCACACTTCTTCATATAGTCAGGTTTTATTTCCAGAAAAGATTTACTAAGCAATGTGTTTAGTTTTTAGAAGATCAAGAAGGGACTTCTCTATGGGTTAGAAATACTTGCATAAGAAGAAAAATAACGTACTACAGTGTTAACTTGACAAGAAAGAAAACAGAAGGTCATTACTAGAACCCCCCAAAAATCTAATTTTACTTAATAGGTGCCAACTTCTAAGTGCAAGAAGTAATCACTGGAGTATCCAAGTAAAGGAAACAGGAATATTCCATGGTTTGATGTCTCCAGACTTTNTTTTTTTTTTTTTTTTTTTCAATTTTTCCTTTTCTTTGCGTAAATACCTAGATTGTTAACTGGATGACATTCCCAGGAGGTAAGACCAGGTCTATTAATACAGTTCATCTTGATTTTTCTGTGATGCTAACCAGCATTTTGTGTGTGTGTGTGTGTGTTATTGTAGTCAGCATTTGATTAACAATATCTGTGTGGCCAAAACAAAAGAAGCCTGAATCAGGGTTGTGCCATGCAAGATCAGTTTAGTGAGGCTGAGCTGTCTCAATAAAAGCTGAGGGGGAAGGTGCACGGGTAAGCCTGTGGGTCTGCTCATTACTGTTAGTAAGTTCACAGCCTTAAAGTGGTTATTAACCTTTTTGAAGCATTAGGTAGGTAGTTATCTTAGTTGACACTTTCTTAATAATTTGTAGCCTGAGAAGCCGTCACAAGTGATCTATCAAGAAGTGTTTGTAATCACTGAAGTTGCTTTTATAGAACATAAGAGGGCACTAAACCCCTGCTGATGCTTGGCATACTCGGTGTAGCTATATACCAGCAAATGTAAACAGCTGGTAATTTCTGAACGTTTGGAATAAGTCAACAAAGATAATGAATTGCTCCAGATTTCCTTTCTCTTTTCAAAATAGATTGCTTTAAACATAAGCATATAATTGTATTATAGTCATTTCGACTTATTACTACTGGATTTATATCCATCTTTTATTTATTTCCATTGTTTTTCCTAGAAAAAAAATCAGTAATTCTGTGTCCAGAGACAACTGGGTATGGTGAATTGATTCTTCTATTCCTTATGTCATTTATTTCAATGGAATTACTGCTGATATATTGCTTTGGAAACATAATAATTTATAATACTACAACTGTAGCAGCATAATTATAGCAAAAGAGTAATACCAGTATATTTCCCTACAGAGGTGACCCTGAGTGAGATTAGATCTAAGCTTACTGGATCTGATTCACCAGTTTTATTCTACCTCTCCTTGCTCAGCCTTTGTCTAAAAACCTTGCTCTCATTTTGTATTACTATTTTATTCTACTTTTTTGGGGACTGCATCTGCAAAAATTGTATTTGCCAGCAGTTGCCATCAAAAACTTTGAACGTGGACTTTTCTTCAGGTGAATGATTAAAAGTATTTGAGTCTTTCAGTGTTCATAAAGCATCAAAGTCATGTTGCTTGTATGAAATTCGAAAGTAGGAGCGTATCAATTTATGCACACAGTATGATCTGTTACTGCATTAAAGCCAAAGTAACTCTTATACAAATGAGATATGAATAGACACACTTTATCATAAGATCATGTTTTGAGGCTGAGGAAACCAAATATGATTGTGTAACTGGATCTGCAAAACATAGGTAAAAAACGTTGCCCAGTTACATCAGGAATGAACTTATTAATTCTGTCTGAGCTGCGATGGGATATCTTACAAACAAATTAAGACTTAAGAAATCTAACTCTTGAATAACTATAGTCTATATGTTTTAATCCTTCTTGGTAGTCAACATCATTATAAAGGGAAAGCTTTATGTTTAGTCTGGATTCGTTTGTCTTCAACCTCGTGTTTTCTGTTTTCCACTCGCTTAGAGATCTGCCTAATGTGAGAAATTTTTTTCCTATCCCCCATGGAGTCATTTACAGATGACAACTGAGTCATCTCTTCCTCCACTCCTTATCTAAACTGTATAGATGGGAAAACTTGCCTTGCAGTGGAAAACTGGTAAGGCTTTAATTTCAAAATGTTTTCGTAGCATTTATTATTAATAACAAACAAATCCAAAAGAATGTTCATTGTGTGACAGGAAGTCTGGCTATTAGAACCACCAGCACTATACCTATCTGTGTCCTGTACAGGAATAATACCGTCTCCCCATGATATGATGTGGCTGAATTTGTTTCTGCTCCTAACTCTTACTACAGTACTGTCTCTGACAGTTGTCGAAGGATTTGGGTGGCAGGTGGTCAAAGTGTAAAGGAACCCTTCTGGAAGAATAGACCAGAATAGATACTGGGATTTTTTTCTAATCTCTGCTTGCTTTTAAAGTCCTTATCAAACTTTCCATGCTGTTAACGTTTTTTGACAGGATCTTAATCGGAAGATCTGGCTGAAATTAAAGTGTCAGTAAATGGCTTATTAAAACAAATCGGTAAGTTGCTAGCAGGTAGTCTTTTCATTAAGGTAATTCAGTATTTTCAGAAGACCTCTGAAATACTAATGTTTGCTTATAACTGCCTTAGTACCAGAGGAAAGAAAAAGTGGCAAATACAGTTTAAAGAAAGAAAGGAAAAAAAAAAAAAACCCAAAACCACAAACCCACACCTGTGTGTGAGGATTCTGGAGAGAGCCAATAGAACTGATGGCTGTACCTTGCCAATTGACATCAACCGTAATGAAAAAATAGATGTATGGGACACACAACCATTAAATCTATTACAAGTCTTTGGAAGAATCTCTGGGCATGATTTGGCTAATAAAGTTTGCTTAAATTTTCAAAAGGCTTTCAACAGCATCTCTTGCCAAGCGTCCCTAAAGAAATTTTGTGGAATAAGAAAGAAGGGATAATTATGGATTGCTAATTAAAATATTATAAAAAAGAAGTATATTAAAAACTAGTTCTGTGCTGCTCAATATATTGATAAATGATCTGGAAATGGACTTGGGAAGTCAGGGACAGAATTTACTGACAACACCAAGCTACTCAGGCTAGTAAAGACAAAAGCTGCAGAGTTGCAGAAGGATATAATGAGATTGAACGGACAATAAAATGGCAAATGGAATACAACACTGATAAATATAAAATCAGGGACAATTAGTAAAAAGAAGTCTAATTTTATATATACAATGATAGCTGTGATATATATTGCCATTTAGGAAGTGATCCCAGGCTCATAAAAGGTGGTTCTATGAAAATACAAGCTTCCAAACTCAGCAGCAGTCAGAAAACAAAGAGAATAATGGGAGGTACTGGGAAAGCACCAGATGATCAAACAAAAAGCATTGCGATGTAATTATGTGAATTCCTGGTGCATGCTTGTTTTGAACACCACAGGCAATTCTGGCTCTTCTTCCCCCTTCTAATCTCAGGAAGGCTACAGTGGAACTAGAAATACTAGAGAGAAGGGGAGGAAGAGTCTGTTAAAAATCCTTGACTCTATCCAGGTACCATCACCAGCGTTTCATCATTTAAGGCATCTGCATGAACATGCCTTTTTCTCTATAGCTTCAGAACTCGGTGAGGACGTGCAGTCTGCTGGCGTGCAAAGGTGGGGTGGAGAATAAAGATGGGCAGAGACACGTGGTGTCTATTACCCAGGAGAAGTTAGCTTGAAAGGAAGGTAAGAGTGCAAATATCCCAAGGTTTTAGTGTTGAAGGTGCTTTTTGAATAGAACATACAGTCACCAAGTCAGTTCGTTGGTCTTACAGAAAATCAAAAGTTTCAGCAGAGTTGCCCTGGCTTCAGTTTGGTGAGCTTTGATGTTCTCCCCAAGGTGCAGGCCTTCCCGGACTGTGGCACCTGTCCTGTCTCAAAGATGAAAAGCACTATACTTGCTGCATCAGCTAACAAGATTGCAAAAAATACTACATTTTTCTGTAACACATCATCACCCGTGGTCTGACACAAATGCAAGGTAGCACAAACGTAGGCTAATTTTTTTTCAAAGATCGGAGCACTTGAAAAATCTTGGAATTAAAATGAAGGTGCTCTTTCAAATGTTTTAATAATTTCCAGCCAAGACCCAGTGCTGGTAGTTGTGCTGGTTCATTCTCATGTGCATGGGTGTAGCTGGAACGAGAAGATGACTGTTAGCCCCCAAATGGGGCCTCCTTTTATGTCCCAGCTGCAATGTTCATAGCAGTGGGTGATCGGTCTGCAAGCAAATACCTGTATTTATCTCTACAGGGATGCTGTATAAGAGAAAGGAAGGAAGATATGATGATATTAGGGGCATGTGTTTCAATGTGTGTATAAATCTTACAGTGGAAACGTGTATTTAATCAATTGAGGAGGAGACCTGGAGGTCAGGGGGAGGAGGGGGCAGTGATTCTCCCTAGCATATGCCACGCTACCTCTGTAATAAGGCTTGCAGCATTGTACTCCATGCCCAGTCTAATTTCAGAGCTTTTAGGAACAAAAACTCTAGAAAAATATAGTAAGAGTGGGAGATGATATGATACCTAAGGGTTACTGGGACCTGCCTCCAGGGTGGTGCCTTAATGGGGCTTTGTGGTGGATAATGCTACCAGACAAAACCAGGAGAAAGAAAGTTTGAATCATCTGTAAGACGGATAACAAGCTGGAGGAATTAAAAATATTTGGGATAACTTTTAAGGTGGCATCTTTGAAAAAGACGGCCCGTGTTGTTACGAGGACACGTGGCCCAGCAGGGAGCTCCTGATTTCATTTTGCCCAATCTCCTTGTAGATCTCTCTCTCACAGACAACTGAGCCAGGAGGAAACACAGGTCACAGCCAATATTTATTAAGCACCTTTTATTAATCAAGCTGCTTCTGTTAATTAGAGTCAAGCTGTTGTTATTAATAACAGATAACTATTTTACAGCGCCTCCACCTCCCTGCTCCCAGCACTCAGGCAGGCAGCTGCCCTGCCGGAGCACCATTTGGGAAGCCCGCCCCAGCTCTCCCGGGAGCGGAGGGTCACCCTGGTGTGCTGGTAATGAGGAAGCCCCTCGGGGAGTCCAGCGCTTCGTGCAGTGCACACATACCCTGTGGTCCCTGTGTGCACCGGGCAGCCACCGCCTCCCTCGATGCGACCAAGTTGCGTGGCCACTGCTGACAGCAGGCGTGGCCCACCAGCCCTGTCCCCAGCCGTCCTGTGCTGAGCAACCTCCGGAGCTCACCCAGCTGCAGAGGGCTGCCAAACACAGCCCCCACCACGTACTTATCTTCTCTCTGGCCTGCTGCTTTCTGGTCATAGTTTCTCCATCTCCGCGCTGTTTTGAGGAATGCAGAAACCTTCATCCCTGCACGCAGCTCCCCGGCACTGCACAGGATGGGAGGATGGGTCTCAAGTCGGGAAACCCTGACAGCACTGGAGTGCCTTATGTTAAAAAAGTTTCTTTTCCTCACCAAGCACTGCAAAGAAAGATGCAGCTTATCTGGAGAGGCAGACTCGCTGGCGATCTTGGAGATCCCCTAAAGCAGAGCCGGCCACCAGGCTGTCCTAGGAAGGCTGCCAGGTGCTATGAAACCCCTGCAGCTCTGCAGAGCAGTGGTGTAAGGTCTGGTGCATCACGTCAGCTTCTCCCTATGCCCTCCCTGTTCCGCACCGAACCCGAGGGCCCTGCAGTCCCAACGGCTGCTCTCTGAGCACCACCTTCCTTCTCCAACAGAGGAGGCAATCACCCTGCCGCTGTAAAACCCGTAACGATCTGCAGACACAAGCACAGCAACATTTGCAAGGAAAAAATAGTATCTCTTGTTAGCACAATTGTGGCAGTTTAAAATGGGAGACAAGCTTTTGGGTATGTAATTTTTTTTTAAACAACTACCTCACTAGGTATAGTAAAGGATATCACCTCCCCTAGCAAATCTCGACCGGCTCAAGAAACAGAAGTCATGTAAAAAATTGCAGATTGTCTGTATTGCATCTCCTAAACAGGAACGCGCACACACACGCATATATAGATAAATATATCAGGAGAGGTGTATGTAGCAGATGCAGTATATATAGTGTAACATTCATATATATGTATGTTGTTTTTATTTAATTTTTATTGATGTAGTCTGGGTCACGGGCGCACTGGGAGAGAAGAGTGGTAAGAAATGCTTCTGTAATGAAACTGCCGAAGCCACCCAATATCAGCAGCAGTTCCCTGCTGTGTTTGCACTGTACGTACATGCAACAAAGACAGCCCTTGCCCTGGAGGCCATCGCCAAGGAAGTGGGCCGGTTTAGAAGAAAAGCAATACACAATTCAAATGAGCCAACCTGAAACCTTCGTGCTTTCAAAAGGAGGTTCACGTTGGTGTGAGGGATCCATTAGATCAGCTCAGGTGTCCCAAGAAGTGCTATTGCACTCATCTAACTCTCTGCGTTAATTCCAGTGTATGAATTTTAATGGATATTATGACATCCTCAGTTCTCACTGTTCTGCTTGGGGGGAAATTTCATCTGGGATAAGAAAGGAATAATAGCTGCTTGACCCAAAATCTTTATCAGAGGAGAAGCATTTGCAGCTTGATCTAAAAATCTCAAACCCCGTAATTATTTCAAAAGAAAGAAAAAAGTGCTTGGCTCTGTGCAATACATGAGATGAAAGCCTGTGCCTTGCCAGGAGAGCTTGACATAAGCACATTACAGATAATGGAAACAGTGGAAAAATTAAGAGAGAGGAAATTCTGAGCACCTTCTAAAAAGTTTTATTATAAACATACTTGTTAGCCTGTAGAAGAATTTATTTTTCACTGTAATGTGGTTAGAGGTGAATCCAAGTAAATAAAGCATTCAAAATTTAAGTAGACCACAGTGGCATTTAATGAAAGTATGAGTCCGTGAGACAGGCTGGAAACATATCCTTTTTCTTTGACAAAGCTTTATGCAAGCCTAGTCAAATTAAATGTGGTTACCAGTGCATACATTGAAAGAGCTAGCGCCGGGATAGAGCTATCCCTGGGATAGCGGCTTCAAATCTGAAGCGTAGATTAGGCTCCAAGTCAGGAATGGCAATTGGTGATATTTAAATAAACACCAGCAGGCGGAGTGGCCAGTAATCCCACCGCTCATCCCTCGCTAGCCCGTGCCTTCTCGGCGGGGCTGAGTGGCAAAACTGGGTACATCCTTTGAAGCGTAACAATTAAATGGGCTGAATGCTGAACGGCCGGGTGTTCAAAATGCAAATGCTGCCGCTTTTTTAAATTCAGCAGAGAATTTATTAGCCTTTTATATAGATAATCAGACACAGTGGGGGAGGGATGAAGGGTAAAATTGAAGCAACGCTGGCAACCCAGAAACTGTGGGACAAATGGGATTGGGTTGCTTCATCCTTGTCACGGGATAAGACTATTTTATCTGCTGTGGTTGGTTTAATTGCCTGGCCTTAGTTTTTTAAGTGGTTGAAAGCAAACCTGGAGCCTTATGTTTGTCCTTCACTTCTTGTTTTCCCACTCACTTCACAAGGGAGGGGAATGAAACAACACGGGAAGGTGGTCACTGCTCCTGTACCTGCCAGGAGCACGGGTGCCGCTCCGCAGCCCGGAGAGGCTTTTGCTTTGCAGCAACCCCACCCACCCACGGACCACCCTGAGGGGACAGACGGGGAGACGGAAGAGCACCGACCCCAGACAACTTCTCCCAGTTTTACACAGGTGTCTTACCTGGGGACCAGTGTTAGACCCTAGCCTTTGGTGTCCCCTTCCTCTTCTTCAACAAGGCTGCCAAAGAAAGTCCCAGGGTCTGTGGTGGGCTTATGAAAGTAAGAGCCGTGTGATAGGTAAAGCCAATCGTGTCACCAAGCTGAAACTTGCCAACATTTGCCTATATTAGACACTGGTTTTGTTTGCCTTTGACCTCTGAAGTTGAACTATCCAGGCTGGAATCACCCATGCAGTAGATTTGCTTTATCTTCTGGTGAAATCAGCGACGTCTAAGAAAGTATATTGTTTTCCACTTATTTAGAAGAATTATAAAACATGGAGAAGCTTTAATGCCTTCCTACTAAATATGGCTTTAAATTCAGCACAGGGCATGTCCTCTGCATGAGATAATTTCCACTTGTTATTCCTGTGGAAAATATGTGGATGTTTGGCAGTGCAGTGAGCCTGAAGATGTCCAAGGAACGGGGAGCTGGAGGAGGAGCATCCAGCAGAGGACACTGAATGAGACAGGAGCCCTGGGGAGAAAATAAATTGGCAATCATGTTATTAAAGATTGTAGCCATGATGCATGTGGGGAAAGGACAGATTTAGGGTAACACAAATAGCATTAATTCTGACACTTCCTAGGCTTTTGCTTGCTTGAGTTAGTAGACTTAATAAGGTTTTTAATGTGCGTATATTCATGCAAAGTAATGTTTTTTGACAATGTCCCTTTAACCTGGTAATCCTGTTCGCAATTCACAACACCTCGGCACACATATCTCCCAATGAAAATAACTTGTGCAAAGTGAACCCTAAGACATAGCTGAGGAGCGCTTAAAATTACAACGCAAAGTGGGCTTTTGGTGTTACTGAGAAAGAAAATAATCCGTGTCACCAGAGGTGGGCTCCTTCTTTTGGACCTTATTCTCTCTTTACAGTTTTTCTTATAGCTATGTCCAATGGTGTTTCCAGTGTATGTCCTTAAGTGGAGAAAACTGATCACTGGAAGCCGCAAGAACCTACAATAAAAACATTCTTCCTGGTTTGTCAGTCCCTCGTTTTTGTTACTTCTGTAATCAGCTCTATCTTTTCCTCCTTAGCTTTAAATTTTCTTTTTCTCACGTTGCATGTACGCAGATACACATACAGAAAAGCGTCCCCTCTCACAGTGCCAGATTCAAAAAAATACCTTTTAGTGAAAGATGTTTGCAGACTTTTGCAAATAGAAATAGTAATTTGAGTCACAACAAGAAGTATTAAACAAATAATTTCCTCTACTGAGCTACAGTAGGTGTTTTGCTCTCTACACCTCTTCTAATTACTCACTATTATTCTTACTGCTTATATAACTTTGATGGGGTTTAATGTGCTTAAGATGTTTATCCAGAGTATTTTCCTAGATTCTGGTGAGCAGAGTTATATTATGGTTGGGCCGTTCGTCTTCTTAGCATCTTATTACTTTCTCAGTTAAGATTTTATGAGTAGCCCTATCTTGCTAAAATTTGCAAATCAAATTCCTTTTAATTTAAAGGAGAATGATTTGATGGTAGTGTCTGCTGGGTTCAGTTAAAATAAATCAAAACACACTCAGTGTAGCTGAAATTGTCTTGAAAGCAGAAAGGCAGTTGCACTGTAAATCTGTGGGGGTGGAGGTGATGAATTACACTGTGAAAGAAAATGAAAACCAGATGGCACTTGCCAAACACCAACACAGTGCAATTATGCATAGCGGAGGCATAACCACATAGCACGTATACAAACCTGTTACCTAGATCCTCACCAGACCGCGGAGCAGAGTGAAGTTTGGGTTTTGCTAAGGTGTCTGGTGACATCAGGGTTTTGCAAGATGAAGGTGAAGCAGCAGCTTGGGCTGAACGAGCCCAGGGTAGAGATGAGATGATGGAAGGGCAGTTTGCCAGGAGCTCCTCGGCACTGATGGCTTTGCCCAGAACTGCTGCACGGTTTGGAGCCCCCACCAAGCGCCTGCGAGGCAGGGAGCTGCTGGCTGTTCCGATAACGGAGCGGGGGGGGTTGAAGTCTGAGTTTGAACAGCATGATCTTTCCCACACTCTTTACTGCAGCTCAGGCATCACTTTGGTGGCCACGGATAGTTTTAAAACCACAACTTCAGACACATTACGAGTCCAAACTCACTACAGGAGGAATCCAGGCTTCGTATAGGAGGAGAAAAAAACTTGTAGGAAAGATTAAAACCCTGACTGCACTGCAGCCAGGAATAAAATTGTCACTGACAGCTACAGCATTAACAGGATTTTCTCCTGTGCAAATACACCACCTTTTTTTGTTGTTGTTAATATGACCCCACTCACTGGGACCCTGCAAACACAATCAGATACAACCTGGTGACAAGGGATTCACATCAGAGCTGCGTTGATTCTGCTGCTCCAGAGCACCCACAGTTTACAAGCTGGGCAGCGGAGCCGTAAGTGAACAGAAGCTTTTTCTCAGCAAGTTATTGTTTATTAAATGTTGTTGTTCAAATTTCTTTGCAACTTTAAAGTAGATTTTCCAATCAACAGATGAGTCATTCCCCTAATCCTCTTTATTTTGCCAACAGACAAGCAAAAAGACCCAGCTGATACACAGCTTGGCATATTGCCATTTTATGATTCAATTTACTATCATAATTGTTTGTTGTTCTGCTTTGTTTCTGTGAAATTGATGGATTATAATAATTATTTTGCATATTGTATTTCTTTTTTAAATCCTTAGATCTTGAATGGTATTTGGACCAGTTTTCCTGCAAGTGAACCACAGTTGGGGCACGCCACTTTTATTTAGAGATACCTGCCTTAATCTTTATCATCAACATCTGCTATTAGCAACATTAAAGACAAAAATCAATTCCCAAGAAAATCTTTCTGGGCACTTTCCCATCAGCGAAAAGGTCATGGCACTGCAGAGTTAAAACCTCATCATCTCTACATGACTATTCTTGCTGGGTTTGTTCCAGTTAAAATATCTTGTGAGATGGTCATATGAGTGCTTTATGATTGAATGGAGAAATTTATAGAAGATATGTCCTCTTTGGCTGGAATTTTCCACCCTGAAGCTGAGACGCAGTAACTGACCGCATGTCTGGTGCAAAGGAAGGTACAAATCGAAACCTTGACAGTTTCGGGAGGCTAACAGACTGTGTAGGTACACATTTGTAGCAGTTCTGCCATGCTGTGGCCCTGCAAGGTGCTCCAAGTGAAAAAGTTTGGTCCATTTACATTGCAAAACTGAGCCCTCCAGCTCGGCTGAATGTTGCGTGTTGCCACACAGAAAGCCTCTCCCATGGCGAGAGCTTCCAGATGAGATCTCTCACCCACCACGTTGTGCAGGCAGAGGCCTAATAGATCTGTCAGCTATTTTTCTTGCAAAACCCTCCTGCCAGAAGTGGCTAAGAGCAGGGACGGCAGCGTGCCTCCGCCTGCGAGCCGGTGCTGACCTGGGATGTGCAGCTCCTGGCAGCTGCCCTGATTTATACATTTGGTGCTCTCCATGGGAAAACAATGTTTTGCTCTTTCCTTTGAGCACCTGGAGGAGGGTCTGAATTCCATTAGCTCAGGTTGAAAGGTTAGGGGGCAAAGGCTATGCCCACACTGTCAAACATAACAAAACCAGCAGAGGGTTTGGTCCCTCTCTCCCTGAGTGACACAGACTGTCTCACATCCACACTGCCCAGGGCATGTCCCTTCTGTAGCACACCCACCCCATCCTCTCCCTGGATGTCCTTTGGGACCCTGTTGGTGCCCCTCCGGTGACAGAATCATGATTTGGGGGGTGTGTGTGTCTTTTCTTTTTTTTTCTTTTTCTTCATTTAAAACATCTGAAATAATCCAAGTTTTGTTCTGCAGCTCTGAATGCCATGAACTTTCAAGTGGGTGTTTTATTCACATCAGTGTGTGGCATGAGGATATACGTCAATGTTGGAAGGTCAAGTCCACCCATGGTGCCTTCTGGGAGGAGATGCTGGGAAAAACTCCTCCCAGAAGCATGCCTGGGCTTCGTCTTGGAGAAAGCTTGTTGGAGTGATCAGGCCAGTCCATGAGCAAACAAAAAATTCGGTCCGGTGCTCAGGCTTCCTCCCTGCCCCACATTAATTTAGCAGTACTGGCACACCAGGAGTCAGCACCTTATTTTAGCCAGAACAGTGTCACCAAATGAGCAGAAAGGGAGTGACACAAATCATATCCAACACTGCACACACTCACTCCCTGCCAAGAAGCAGACATTCCCATCGGATGCTGTTAGTTTAACCCAGAAAAAAAAAAAAAAGAATTTTATATATATGTATATCTGGCAGGGAAGAAATCTGATGTCTCTCAAGTCAAAGTGCCTCCTGGGACTTCTCCCAGGGAACTCAGCGCACGCCCCACCTCCTGCTCAAGGTCCCATCCAAAATTATGGTTTCATCTTATGCAAAACACCCTAATTTTTTGGCAGAATACTTGAAAATGAATACTGCAGCACAGTCATGGAAATTCTTCTCTTTTTAATAGGATTTTCTGCCTGGCTAATAAATAAATTGTCTTTCAAATGAAAGCTGCCTCTGACTCTGATCTCCCCCTGGATTCCAGCCCAGCTAAGAGAGAAGGAAACTCCAGGCAAGTTCTGCTCTCTCCAGCAATGATCAATGCTGTTGAGTGACGTGTAATGGCAATATCATTATTTATTTATTTTTTGATTTACCATCGTTAAGCTCTGTTGCATTGCTGCCTGCTGTCTCTCCCCATTGGCTTAAAAGGACTGTTACGCTTTGGGTTGTTGGTTTTTTCCTTCCGGTGCTTTTGCCATCCACCTCTGTTGTTGTTGTTGTCTCCTGTCTTCTAGCCCTGGGGACAGTTTTCTGCCATCCTTATCCTTTATCTGTCTCAGGGTTAGCTCTTGCAGTCCTTTTTCCCAAGGGATAGGTGAATGGATGGAAAAATGGGGCCAACAAGTGAACGAAAGGAGGAGGGCTGCATATTCCAGCATGGTATGCTGACTGAATCAGTACTGCTTTAGACAATCAAAGTTTTCTGAGTTATCTTACTGGTCACAATCTCTACAGGTAATTGTTGTGCTGTGCAAGCTTTTCAAACCAAAAAAAAACCCCAAAAATATACATTTTTATTTATCTGTGAGGCAACCAGCACAGCAGCGCTGCTTCTGAACGTAGATGATAATTCACTTCTGGCACTGTCTTGTGCTGTGTTAATATGAAAATGCAGCGCTGATTTTGTTTGTTTGTTTTGTGTAAGGAGATTGATGCTAAATTTCCCCCTGCAAATCCAACAGGATCGTTGCGGTTTAAGATAATTGCATAGCTTAGCATAGTTGTAAAACTGCAGTTGATTCTGGCACTGAGAGCCTGCCTTTGATGTGCCTCAGGTTCGTCTCCTGAACTGAGTGCCAGTTTGTTCAACGATCCATCATTTATTTATTTATTTACGTTTAAAATAATCAAGATAGGTTCCCTAGGCTCTATGGACCTGCCACAGTAAATTATGCAAAAATACCATTAAGTTAAACCTCAGCAGTTCAGTCAGCCAGCTATCCACCTCCATTTTCAGCTGGAAATGATGTCTCTACCTCCTCTGAAAACCCTCTCACATAAATGTCTTTTGCAGCATGCCCGTAAAGTCAGCAAATTTGATGTCTTCAAAAGGAAAAGAGGAGCAATTTCCAGAGCCATCAAATGTAACACTTTGCAAGTGCTGGGCTTTTCCCATTTTCTAGGTTCTCGAACTTCTGAAGACAGGCCATTTCTTGGTGTTTCAGGCCCAGTCCACAGAGGACTTTACTGTACACACAAAACTGAGTGTGTGAGAGGACATGACACCCTTCATCCAAATTAATGAACATGGAGAATAAGTAGAACTGCAAGGAAGGACCACAGATATATTCCCTCTGCTTTCCCAGGCAAACACCATTAACTCCAAGCAGACTCTGAGGCACTGAACACAGCTTCTGGGACAGCAATACCTTACATTCCCAAATATTCTGCATGAATTTCAGCTCTTACGCTGCATCAGGCACGTTACCAGCATCTAACCCTGAGGTAACCATCATATGGACCACATTGTCAGTGTTTGTGCCCAAGAGGGAAGGACGTATGTGCCTACTGGGACACACGTGGTGAAAACTGGCTGAAAAGGATGCTAGCAAAGGAAGAAGAAAGTTATAAAGCAGGCTTAAAAAAAAAGTTAAATTATTTTAACTAGGACTTCCTCTGTAGCCGTTCTAAACTCCTTTGTCCCCTAAAGTCCATGTCCCTGGGATCTCCTAAATAATCTCCTCATCTCAATATCTCAGTATCTTACTCCTTTCTACTCTTACTAGTGCTGTGGCACAATGGTCGACTGGCACAAAATGACCTATGTTCATCCTACTAAATTCCCTTACCCTCCAAAATGCATGGCTACATCCAGTCTGCTTGATGGCACTGCTCTTTGACTTGTAGTAACTCCTGTGCTCAAGAATTGTCTGGAAAATTGCTTGTGGGCCCAGGCCAAAACCATGCCAAGGACACTTTGCTAAAATTCAGCACAATTTAGGCAATTTCCATTGCATGAAGCACCTTCTGCAACCAACAGAGAGCAATAGGCCATGTCTAGCCAAGGATGCTCTCTGTCCACCAAAGCTCCTGACTTGGGGGGGGTCTCAAGCTCCATGGCTGAACCTGGGCTTGTTTCCCACCTGCATCTTTGGTCACCTCAATGGCTGTGCCTTCGGATGGACTCTAAGAAGAGGCCAAGCAAACAATGGGCCCAGTACTAAATGGGAATAAAGCACCCTTCTGAAACCTGGTTATTAAACACTAAAAAGGAAAGGGTAATGGAAACTTGACTGAACAGAGGCTCGATTTTAGCTAGATCCCTAAATCCCATTTTTCCAGATCTGATATCTTGATCTTACAATACCAAGTAGAGCCACTTTCAACCATAAAAGAGTTATACTCTCTTTGAAAAACATGCACTGCAGCCTTTAGCCAAGCCTGCATCCCAAATTGGGAGAACTGTAGGGTTCTGTCTTTCAGCATTTCAGTAAAGCAGCAGCCTCCTGGGAATGCTAAACACCCTGGGACCAGTATTGGTTATTGTGGCATGTTGGAAGGTCGCTTAGCCTCTTTAGTATTTTCTGAATAAAAGGCTCCTTAGAATGAGGAAAAGTAAAAGGCTGTAGACTGTTTCATTGTATTCAGGGATTTCAAAATCAGCAGCAGTAGCAGGATCGTCTGTTAGACATCCTACTAACTGTGGCTGTATCTTACCATTTCTAACGTGGCTTTGTTGAAGCCTCTAAAACAACTTAGCTTTCAAAGCTTGCAAGAGTGCTAAAAGATTATTCAAGGATCAGGGGGCACAATCCAGAGAACTGAAGCAGAAGTGTCTGTAACTGGTTTTGATGAAATTACCAGCATGCTTAATTAAATCACATGTATACATGCTGTATGTTTCGGCAAAGTTGCGTTTAAGCTGCTTTTCTTCTTGAAAGACAAGAGCTCCATCTTTCCCACAGGTGAATGCAAGTTGGATGTGTTCATAGGTAAAGCAGACACAGCAGCTGCAGGTTTAATTAAACATTGCCTAACCACGTAAAAAGACAGTGATATATCTTCACAGCATCTGGCAGTTTAACCATTCGCTAGTCATCCTATAATTAGCATGCTGGTGAATTTAATAGAAGACTGTTCTAATGTAGTGCCAGATGGTCCTTCTGACTGACAAGGGGAATGACAATTTCTGTCATGTTTACTTCAAGGGTAGCAGAACAGTCAAAAAGATCCTTCTTAGAGCACAGCGCTGATGAAGTAAGAGGTCACATTTGCTCTCCTCAAAAAAGCAATGGCTTTGAATCTTGCTGTATGGAGTAAGCATGATTCATGAACTTTCCATGAAAAGATTTTCGTGGCTTTCTGTGTTTATTTCTCCTATTTTATAAAGACATAAGCTTTCTTGCTGTTTGCAGAAGAGCTTTGTATAAGTCGATGGCAGCATCCCAAGGTCCTGTGGGACAGGAGGAGGTGGGGGACATGTGGGTAGTGCTGAGAGAGACCTGCTCTGCAGCTAGGCCTGTGAGTTGACCCCTGACCATTTCAGTGGAGCTCTAAATTATCCCAAACACTACACAAGTGACTCTTTGCTACAGCTCCCTTCATTAGAGAAATTAACTTTTACAAAGCCACTAGTCAAATGGCAAAGACACTAAAATGAGGAATATCCATGGACGAGAAAATTAAAAGACAGAGACGTTTTTGTTGTTGATAAATGAAGACAATTATTATGTAGCCAGTGGAGAATTTCAATAAACTTCAGTATTGTTCTGGAGTTTATAATAGACGTTAGTGGAATTAGTAGTTAAGACTATAGCAGTCTTGTTATCAAACGATGTCTTGTAACTAAGAACCTCTGGGAGAAGATACCATGCATGACAGATAAATCTTAGCCATTCTTTCATTTTGAAGCTGGATGCAGCCTGGTATGACTCCTTCATGACAGGTATCGATCATGTTCCAGCTGAGCTCCAACTAACGTTTTGAACATTAAAACTTGCTGACTGGTTTTCATTCAGCCTGACTCTGTACAATCCCCTTCTCTTAAATAATAAAACTTTGATTGATCCATCCATCTATAATGTCAAAATGTCAGTGTAAGGACTCCTTACAGGCTTTTACCTTATCAGCATGAGCAACACACTCCATACTGATATCCGAAATCCCCCTCTACAGAGAACAACTGCTCTTAATGTGAGGCTTTTTCAAAATTTAACCAGACTGATGGAGAACTCAATCTAGTTTTATGGACTCCTGCAGTGATCCTGACTGGAAGACCATCGCACATGGAGGATTAGCGATCCACATAACAGTGAACGTGCATAGACCCGGGGCTGTGCTGCGCTGCATGTACAGCATTGCCTTCAGGCCTGTGCCGTGCTGCACCTCTCCCTCTGTGCCGGGCAGACTCAGCCGGGTGATGATAACGGAGGAGCCCACGGGCAACTCCCACTCGGTACTGCTGATTACACACCTGCGTGGCCTTGCCTTTATCAGACAGTGCAGCAACAAGTTCTCATGTGAACATCCTCTCTGTTTGACAGCAGAAATGATTAATAGAGTTGTTTTCTCATAAGAAATCCTATAAGAGCTCGAATGACCAGAATGGGCTAATCCTTCCTACTGATGGGGTCTGCACGGCGTGCTGCGCGTGGAGGGGAGACCTGGCTGGTGCCACACAGCGTGGGATTCCCAGCCTCTAAAGGGACGTAAGATTAACTATACTATTCTCTTTCTTTAAACTGTTAGCTCTAATAAGTAGTATTTCAAATGATACTTTACAGAATCCGGGCGCACTTCTCACAGGGATCATAACCTCCCAGTGCAAAACATTTGTTGCAGTTGGCAGGTCCCTGCGAGAAACGCTTTTCTGGAGAAAGGCTACCGAGGGAGAGGGAGACAAGGTGCCTGCCTGGCCCCGCACGCGACACCAGCAGTGGCTTGGGAAAGCCAGGTGGGATCGCCCTGAAGGACGCCCCACCCTAGCTGAAGCATTCGGGGTGTCTTGGGCAGTCATGGGGCAGGGAAAGGGAATGGCCGGGAAGGCGTGCACCGTCTGTGGCTGTGCCTGAAGCCCAGCTGCCCTGGGCAGCCCCGCAAACGGCAGGCAGCGAGGATGGCCGGGGAAGGACACCGTGGCAGCCCGGGGCGTCTGCCGCGGGGGGATGGGGGGTGGGACGGAGGCCTTGGGGGGCGGGGGGGTGTGTGTGTGTGTTCGGCTGTCAGGGTGATGCCCCTCCCCTCCCCTCCCCCGAGACCCCCAGCCGGGTCGGGGCAGCCCCTGCCCACACGACAGACACTGTATGGGGGGGACGGACGGGGGTCACGGAGGGCAACCGGCGGCCACCCGCTCCACGCTGCTTGTAATGGACTGGGGCTGGCAAAATAAGCAGCGGGTTCTGGCACTGCCAGGCGGCGGGACAGGGGTCACCCCGGTTCCCTGGAACCCGCCCCGTTACCCCAGGGACCAACAGACAAATGCAAACGCTTTAGGGGGTGGCAGCGTGGAAGAATCATAGAATCACAGAACCGTTTGGGTTGGGAGGGATCTTTAAGGCTACAACAAGGTCCCCCCGGAGCCTTCTCTTCTCCAGGCTGAACAACCCCAACTCTCTCAGCCTGTTCTCATAGGAGAGGTGCTCCAGCCCTCTGGTCATCTTCGTGGCCCTCCTCTGGACTCACTCCAACAGGTCCACGTCTTTCCTGTGCTGTTGACTCCAGAACCTGCTGCAGTACTGCTCACCAGAGCAGAGCCCGAATCACCTCCCTTCACTTGCTGGACATGCTTCTTTTGATGCAGCCCAGGATATAATTGGCTTTCCGGGCTGCAAGCACACGCTGCTGGCTCATGTCCAATTTTTCATCCACCAGTACCCCCAGGTCCTTCTCCACAGGGCTGCTCTCAATCCCTTCATCCTCCAGTCTTTACTGATAACAGGGTTTGCCCCAACTCAGGTGCAGGACTCCTTAAGCCGGCCAAGGTTCCTCTGGATGGCATCCCTATCCTCTAGCAAATCAGCAGCATGTTCAGCTTGGTGTCATCTACAGACGTGCTAAGGGTGCTCTCAATCCTGCTATCTATGTTATTGATGAAGATATTAAATAGTATTGGACCTTTGAGGCACACCATTTGTTACTGGTCTTTTGAGCTTCCTCTGCCAGTAGGAGCAAAGTTGATCATATCTTTTAATCCTGAAATCAGCATTAAAGGGCAGGCAAGTACCCAATAATAGGTGAGCAAGTCTCACTTTCAGCCTGACAATGCCAGCAGGTCTTAACTTGAGATTCTTTTCTATCCCGTGCTAAAAATTCCCTTGTGGGGTTGACATTTGGTCTCAGTTGTAGCACTGTCTTAAGTATCCTGTTGGGAATGACCCTACAGCACTCAATCCAGTTGTTGCTCATTTTATCCTTCTCAAAGTTGACAATACAACAGCCCTAACATGGCAGCCTGGTCCAGTTCAAAAATTCCTCTTTCCTCCAATTACTAGGTCTTGGAAAGATGACCTTTGGAGAATCACCTTATAAGCCCTTTCAAGAATGACAAGTTAACCAGAAGCTAACCATTCTGAGATGATCCTTCTATATTGGGATTTTAGCCCCCCTTATCTATAAAGCCCAGCATCATCATGATCTTACCCTTCTTCATATCAGTTTTTCTTCCATTACAGATCTTTTCGTTCTTTCTTCAACAGACTTTTCAGCAATCCTCTCCATTTATCACTTACTTGTTTAGCCATTTTAGATGGCAGTTATTCTGCTATCAGTTTATTGATGCTTCTGTGTCCTTCATACTGCTTTCCAAGCAGCAGACTTGCTGCAGGACTGAGGGCAATCTCTCCTGTCATCAGAGACATGTCCTGGGCCCTGCAGCCTGGGACTTGGAGGGCTGCATCCAGCATCAGAAGCTCAGTCTGTGTCCAACACATACTGGAGAAATGCTCTGTGGTGTGGCATGGCAAGGTGTGGCGTGGCGCCACCGCCACCACCATTTCTGGGACTGTCACAGTGGCATAAATTCAACCAAAGCCACCTACTTCCCACCCTGCTGCACAAATTTCTGCATTTATTTAGCTGCACTCTCGCAGCTTGCTCTGGGCCTGGCTCTTATATGGGCCTCTCCTGAGCACCAGGTGAAAGGGTAATTAACTCTCCCTAATTGGAGGGCAGGTGCAATAAAGGCTCCAGGCTCCCTAGCTCAAGGGTAACTGATCACAAGCTGCTAGAGGTATTCCTTTCAGGTATTTCACTGGTGTTTTCCTGTTGGCTTCTCTTATCTCAAGAGCCCATGGCTCATCTCTGTAAGACTTCAAGTGTGCTGCAGTGTAGCCAGAACATCTCAGAGAAACAGCCTGAGAGCCCTTGCTAGTACCCTGTCCCTCTAACCTTGACATGTCACAGAATCACAGAATGGTCAGGGTTGGAAGGGACCT
>RSEF01000001.1:194483105-194503764 GCA_003993805.1 Himantopus leucocephalus | reverse complement strand
TCTATCCCTTCATCCAGGTCATTGATGAATATAATGAACAGGATGCATGTCTTTTCTCCAGTTGTCCTCCTCTATTGAGTTTATGTCTACACTGCATTTTATACCTACTTGAGGTTCCTTTTTCAGGCTTCAGAGCAGTGCAGCTGCCACCACCTGGGGAGACATACCCTCTTTGGTACGTATGACAGCACTGTTGGGTTTTGTTGAGTAGAGTCATATGGTACAGTCTGCTTTGGCCACCTTGTCTGCTAAACAGGAAGACCCCTGGCCAAACCTGGCCTGCCAGATCTTTCTTTTGTCTACAGAGGTTTCCTAACCCACCATTGCATGATATTAGACCTATTTTCATAGGTGGTACTGAGATTTTCTATGATATTTAGCTTTACTCTATCATGCTATAGATTTGCCTAATTTATTATTCCCTCTCCATCTTGAGTCTTTTTCAGCATTATATTTCCTACTCCAAATGTGTTTGTTGTATTAAACAATAAGTTTCTCCAAAATAAATCTCCATGTACGTTTCTAGTCATTATTGTCTGCTTTGTGTGATAATGTGACCAGGCACATCTCATTTATTTCACATTCCTAGGTCGGTCTCTTTTGTTCTCAATTATGTCATGAAGACATCCTGCCACCTAGAAGCTCTTGAGTTATGACCCTAGCTTCAGTAGTGGCATCTACTCTAGCTTGACAAGTCACTTAATATCCTTGCCTTGTACATATAAGAAATTTAAGACCATGTGTCAAGAGAGATTCAGCCAGTAGGGACTGAACCTGTGACCTTAGGGGTTTAATGCATGAGCTCCTATTATTTGAGCAATTCAACTCAGTTAGTCACAACTGAAGCAAATTTATCTTTCTTTGGCCAAAGAAATACCAGAAGTAGGTGTGAATCAAGGGGAAAAGTTGTCACTACATCGTTTGAAAATCCAATGGGGAACTTATTGGGTTATTGTCTATAAATCATTTTGAAAGTGCTATATGTAATAGCAGCCATTAAAAGTCAGTATTTACTTACAGTCTGAGATACCATACTACATTTCAGTACTATAGGCTGACATCGATGATTTCATGGCCACCAGTAAAAAGCTAGCACTGAATTGCTAAATGTTACCTTCAGTATTGATTGTCTTTATGTCAACGCATGGTGACAATGGTGTCATTGCTATTCCTGCTCCCCAGGAGCCAGTGAAGTGCTGGCTGGTGAAGGAGCTGGGGCTGCCATAAGCACCTTCTGCTGCCAGTCGCTGCCAGCTTATTGCTTCCAAGATGGACATGATGTTGCAGACAGCGAAGCGAATGAGCCTTGTCTGCAAACACGGCTGCAGGCACAGACAACAACTGTTTGCCTGCTCGCTGTCAGCAAGAAGAGAGATCACAGCCACCATGGTTTAGTATTGTATTCAACATGAAAAGTGGTTAGTTTGCTTATCCTGTGGACTTTAGTGCTGGCACAGCCAAATCCCCAGAAAAGCTGTGACTGGAAATACACAGAGGTGCAGAAAACTTCTCTGTCTTGTATATTGCTAGTATAATTTTGTGTATATGTTATGGTTGTATATTTTTTGCATGATGCATAGCAGAACTGTGATCTCTATTTTACTAGCAGGATAATGAGTCCTGAGAAAATAAAAGCTGAGTGCATTCACGGGACTTTTGTGCTGCACTTGTGCTTGGTTCCTAACCGCAGCCTGTTCTGATGTCAGGGGGAGTTTGGTGCCTAAACCACCCAAACGTCTCAGACAGTCTCAACCTTTTTCACTGACCACCCATGAAGCCAGAGCGAATTCGTAAGTTTAAAACATTTTACTGTGTAGTATCATTTCACAGCCCTGTTGATAATCCCTCAGCACAGACTACATGTTGGGAACCCCTTGCATAAGCTTTGCGGAGAATATGCTCTGTAGTGACATGCCAGTATGGGAAGAAGAGCAAAACAAGAAGATGGTGGGACAGGACTGAGCCCACACCTCTAAAGTACTAGGCTACAGCTTTAGCTAGGGACAGGACTTGATCCTGGATACACAAATACTTCTCTTACTTAACCTTAACTCTTACTTAACCAGCAAAGACCCATGGACATCAGTAGAACTGTGCCTGTAAGCAGGCCTTCATTGAACATTTAGAGAAATTTTGGTAGATCTTTCTGTTACACACTAAAGATTGATATGTGTTAAAAAAATGCTTAAGCTATGGGGTTATTCAGGCATCACCAGGATACAGATAATAATGAGGATAATAGTAACCTTTCAAAGGTGAGCAATTGCCAAAGGCAAGGTAGGGAGTTTAATGGGCACAGCCGCAATGTAGCTCATGTAATGGCATTCAAGCATTGGGCATTAAAAGCCTTGTTCCCTTGGGTTGCTTTATCTACACTGCAGGTGTAAAGGGAGCAGAAAACCACTGAATCATCTTTTCTTTGGAGCAGCAAATTCTCCAGATACAGGAAGTATGGGTTGTCATGAGACAAGGTTGAATAACCTCATGATACAAGGCTGAAGAACTTAGAAATGAGCCAGCTATGTCAGTGTAATGCACAGCTCCCATAGATCCTTCTTCCAATTTACAGCAACAATGAAGATTCTCCAGTTTCAGCCAAGGTTCTCCTATAACTAGCCAGCCAGGAAATTTGAAGGTCCCAAGCCCATTGTAGTGCTTCCCTTTGTCTACAAAAGGCACCCTATTATTTTATGCCTTTAATTTGACTGCAGAAGAAGGTTTTGACTCAGGTGTATTTTGCTTTGCCTAGCCCAGGGAGTGCAGATAAATTAAAGTTGGACTATATCTGATCCAAACTTCTGAGGCAATGAAAGCTACATGTAAAATTTTAAGACTGCACACAACTCTGCCTTGTGCTTTCCTGTGGCTATATTACATACATTTATTGAAATTCAATTTGTAGTTAGGGAACAAGAGGATTTTTTTTAAGGCAGTTTATTGCTGCAGGTAATAGAAAAGTCATAAATCTGCTAATGCTGAAGTCTCTGGCCAGTGAAACTCTAAGTAGTTGTTACTAGGGGTGTTTCACCAACCATGGGAAATCTTAAACAAATGCCATAAAACTTTTTCTTTCACACATACTCTGAGTCATTGTTTAAAAAAAAAAAAGTTAAATCCTTATATTTTTTTTTTTAATTTTGTCTTTCTCAAGTCTTGGGAATGTCACAAGAGCGTGTGGTAGCATAGTTTAATACAAATAAAAGAGATCGGGGAGACATTTTTGAGACCTTTTATTCACGGTGGGTAGTTCCTCAGCAGATATTTTCCTGCAAATAGCCCAGAGCAGTAAGTAACAGAATTTCCGTTCTGTAAAAGAGCTGTCTCTGAACAGAGGATAACAGTGCAGATGCCACATGCAGCTGTAGTTCTTCGCTGTTAGCAGACAAGAAACACAGTATTGCTTCCAAAGTAGCTGGCAGTGGTTGTCCTCTCCCCATAGGGAGATAGAAAAGGGTCAGTCCAGGTACACGGTCGTGAGATCTCCCACTGTTCTTCTTTCTCAGTGCATGAGATGGTGGTCTCTGATGTGCACAAGGCATGGCAGTGCCTGGTGATGCAGGGGCACTGCTGATCTGAGGCTGCAGAAAGAAGAGTCCTCAGCCTTTCATGGCACTTGGGATGAGGAGCTGGCATGGATTTCTATAAATGAGGGAAGCATGACCCCAACCTTGGGCAGCAACAGTACTTCAGCAGTTTTGTACTCAATAGGTGTTGCTTCACAGGTCAATACAAGGAAAATGGACACAAATGGAAGGTCTCAGTTTGTGACCGTTTGGATAAAAAAAGCCCTGCTGTAGATAGGGAAATTGAGTCTCTCTTCCTCCCACCTTGCAGTTATATAGAGAAATTGCAGTAAAAGTCTCCCAACACCCAGTGATGGGGCCACTGAACCACCTACTGGAGACCAACTGTGAGCTTGGCACAACGATGATGACAGACTTCAGACCTCTTCTGTTAATGATAGCTGTGCTTCTAATGTAAGCATCAGGCATGCATGAGCAGGGAAGCAGGAGGCTGTGGCTAGTGGAGGGCAATCCTGAACTTCTTGTGGCCTTAGAGGTGTCACTCTTGTGCCTAAAAGTTGCTATGTTCCCTGATTCATTGGATGCTTTAGAAATGTACTCATGTGCAAGAAGAAATTATGCAGCAGCTCTGCTTAGTCTGTCCTCCTGACTCTCTAGTGTGTGTTTGCTTCAGTGTTGACATATTTCCTGGCAGTGGCTTGTGTGCTATTTGGTGAGCCTCCACCACACTTCTGGCATCAAAAGCCTGCCATCCAGCCCATCAGCTCCCTTTACAGTCACACTGTACTCACTGATCATGGAGAAGGTGACTTCTGAGGGAGACACTGGAGCCCATGGCTTGTTTGTATACAAGTCAAAGGAGAAGGCGCTTGTGAAATGCCTGATGAATCCCTCCTGCTGTGCTCCTTGTGTTCTCACCATAGTCCCTCATCTTATTCCTCCTTTCCATCTTCTCTTTTTATATTCTTTGCTCACTTGTTGCGTCTTGTCCCTAGTTAACTTGTCAGTTCTTTAAGATGAGGATAATCTTTCCTAAATATTGTACTTACTCAGCGTGACAGAAGCTTGAGAACCTCTGGGCTCTCCTGTAATGAATGTAATATATAATAATAACAAGATGTCATTGAAAAATGAGCCTGGTGCTGTGCAGAATAATTGAGAATAATGTTAGTTTTTAATAGGAGGACTTTTTTTTGCTCAACGATATATACATTTTGTCAGAAATAACAATTATCAAAATGTTCAGATTTGCAATTTTCCCCCTTCATTTATTTCACTGTTTCTTTTCTCCTTCATTTCATTCTCTCTCTGTTAGATTTTTCCCTGCTTTTTACTCTAACCTGTGAAAGGGTTAAATTAAAATTCCAAGAAAGATTTGAAGGGTTAGGCTTCATTAAAAGGAAGGGAAATACTGAAATTCCATTTTTCTAAATGTTTATTTTAATATCATTTTTCAACCAAAGTACTTTAAGTGAAGTATTTGGACCAGTTGTAACAAAACTTGTTAATATTTATGGTGACTAAATATATCTCATCTTTTTTTCCCTTTTCTAGTCCCTCCCTAAACAGCCAGCTATTTTCTCCCCCTCTCTTTTCCTATTTCCTTGCATTTTCTTACCTCTCTTGCTTTCACCTGTACACGCAAACCCTCACTGACACATATATTTTGACTCGTGCCTTGTCTCTGTGCACAGCAGAGAGGCTAAAGCTAAGCCTGGATTTTACATCTCTGTGTATTCCCTAGGCTATTGTCCTGCCTTTGAGATGCTCACAGCTACACAAAAGCCTATGGGAATATAAACATTCTTTTTCATTTCTTTGGCATCTCCTCCAATAACAAGAAAAAAAATCTTTTCTCCTTCCCTGCTCTTCCAGAGGTAACAAAGAAGCCATTGTCTTCATCTCTAGCTTGGCAAGTTTCAGAGGGAGAGAAAGATGGGGAAAATCCCTACCTACAAAAATAATTGTATAAATTATTTTTATTATTACAATTTGTTATACTGAGTCAGTACCTAAGAGGCCCTCCTTAGAGCTAGGGGCCCCTTTGTGCTCTGGGATGATACACAAAAGGACTCTGCTCCAAAAAGCTTCTTTCTTTCTTTTAAGGCATTTCTGGCGCTGATTGGATGCTGATGAAAAGCGCTGGCTTGGCAGCAATAGAGAGGAAAGTCTCCTGTTCATCTGCAGACAGCACAAGTTCCCCCTTCTCTCTGTCCTGCTGGCCATGAGTTGGGACTGTGAAAACCCATCACAGATTTCCAGGTTGCTGGCGAAAGTTCAGTGTGCAGGTTCAAAAGCCATCTGGCTGATTTGGGGATCGTGGTCCAAATGGTAGCGGTACTTTTCTTCCCTTGGGGAAACGAAGGCCACTCAAGCTCATACCCCAGCCTGTGCTCGAAGCAGACTCGGCGCTGTCAGTAACGCAGAAAGTGTGTGGGCATGTGGGTATGTCACTGTGCACAAGCACAAGGTGTGTGTTCGCAACCCCACCCGTCAGCGGGCTATTTTCCCATTGATTCACCCAAGACTTCACCCTCTTCACACATATCACACATGCTTATTGGTTTACTACCTTCTCAAAATACTTTATAGGATTTAAAATGCTCTGAATCCCCTGCAGTTTGTGGGTTGAGTTAGTGTAACTCCAGTGAAGCCAATGCACCCAAGCCAGTTTACACTGATGGAGAATTGGCTCTCGATTTCCTTCCTAGGGGGATACAGCTTTGAACCTCGAGACGCCAGAAGCCACCTGCATGTAGGTGCAGAGGATGCAACAGAAGGGAGGCAGGAAAAGTCAGTGAGGGGTGGGAGAGGAGAAGACATCTTCTCTATCGCCTTTGGACGTGTGGGGAAAGCTGAAGTATTTCTTCCTTTTTACACCCCCATCTCAGGATTCACACCGGTGGCTGATGTAGTGAAGCTGGCTCTAACACAGTGCGGGACACAGAGTGACTGTAGCACTGTCATGCAGAGGGAGTGTACTTTAACTTCAGCATCATGCCCTTAAAACTAGGGCAAAAGTTACATTTTAGGAATGTAATTCTTCATATATAAGAAACAAAGAAATCTGCAGAGGAATTAAAACATGAAATTGTATGAGTCAACTTTTTTTTCAATAGCCTTTATTACTCTTAATCTTTCAGTGGCCAAGATTTCTTTTGTTTGCATTCCTCTGCTTTGAGTATCCCAAACTATTTAGCTTCTGGTTATACTAAGTGTTTTTTAAGTGGAAAATAGGGGCTTAAATCCAGCAGCTATTCATTAATTTCAAAGAAATGTAATGTGGTTTTTAATACATGCTGTACTTTTTACAACTGATGCACTTTTAGGAATTGAAAGTGTTAAATAAATTAGCCGGTCCAGTGAATCTTTTCCAGCCCAGTGTGTTGCTGGGAATTTGGACCTGGTCCATTGCATTTCTTTGAAGCTCTTACTGCTTTTATATTTTGTTTTCTCTAATAGCCTAGTTAACACAAAGCACATTTCCTTCAGAGCCTCTAGTCAGCTCTGCATTTCACTTGGCTTCTATTTGATTTTTGGACTGTTTCTAATTGATTTCCATTAATAAGGTGCAAACGCAGGTTGGTTTGTTTTTGGTTTTTTTTTTTGGTGCAAAAAGAAACAAGTAATATGAAACATAAAGTTTATTTGGATTCTGTCCAAACAATTAACTCCTTTTAGTTTATCCCCAGTAGAGGTTCCTTTGGGGATGCACCATCATTTCATCAGCAGTTTCTCTTCTGCTTCTGTATTTCTTCAATTAAAACTCTAACTGCAAAGTGAACTTTGTTTCCTTTTCATGTCAAAGACAACCACGCTTACTTTGATAACACTCCAGGGTTATACTATGAACAGAAACTATGCCGCATTTTGCATTCTGAGCACATTTTCTCCTCCCTGTAAATCATACATGTACATATTTATTTGTAACTTAGTCCGTGCTAATTTCCAGCTCTTTGCATAGCCACAGAATCTTAATTTTATTCTTGATACCATATCATCCTTTTTTCTTGACTGACTAGAGGGGGGAAAATTAGAAAGCAGACATGATCAAAAGCGTTTTTTCTCAGCAGAACTCAATTAGGGCAAATGATGAAATATGATGTTATAAAGAAATGATTGCAAACATGGTGTCCTGTTGCTTACTATAGATTTTAAAGTTGCTGTGCAATTTCATGCTTTAAAGATTATCTTAGTAAATATTTCTGACCTGGCACCTTGAGTTAGCATTCGCAACAGATAGATTTGCTCCAGTATTATTCCTGCTTTCCTCAAGGCCCACTAAAGATGAATCATGCCCGTTTGGAGAAATACATTTAGATATAATGAATTTCCTTTTCCATTCATGAAATCCTATCTCTGGCTCTGGTAGTATCAGGCTACGCCAGTCCCCTGAATTATTCACATCTTAACCTCTGTATTACATGAGACAGGCCTAGCGTACGGAAGAAAAAGGTATTTCCATCAGCAAAGAAAATGTTTCCCTATCTGAGTGTGGGCATTTGAATGTGTTCTCACCGCGGTGGTGTAGCATACTCCTTCTTGCAGGTTCAGTTTCACCACAGTGCTAATACCGGCTGCTCCCACCCCGGAGCTGTGCCGCAGGTGGAGCGGCAGGACCTCAGCAGGCAGATGGGGCAGCAGGTCTCCTGCTGCACCGCTTCCCCATCCCCGGAAAGTGAACGTGACATTGGTTGCAGACAAATGGACAAATCCTTCCCCCTTGGAGCACTGCCCAATGCGGTGTCAATTCCCCCCGTCTCAGTGTCCTCCTTCAGGAGCCCCAGGTCGGTGTCTGCGGGCAACTTTGCTCCAGGAAAACACCGCCTTTTCTGATCCCCAGGAAGGGATTTGTGGCTTGTCTCTGCTTGTGGAGGGAAGTCATTTGGCCGCAGCACGGCACAGTCAAAAGCTGACTTGTGAGTGCCCTCTGTGCCTTTCCGTTGAACAGCAGGAGCTGGGAGCAAAACAGATTTCACCCGTGCTGGCACAGCGCGTCCAACCTGGCTGCTTGCTCTTCACTGACCTACTTCATCAACAACAGGCACTCGTGCCCGTGAAGCCTGGGTGCTGAAATCCCTTGCTAGCCTAGCAGAAATGTTTGCTTACTGGTGCATGGTGATTTTAAGCTGAGAAATAACATAAGCATCAGGCATGGGCTTTCCTGGTTATGTCCTTGAAGGCCGTCCTGGCTGACACGAGACGTGCATGGCAGTTGCTTGCCCTGCCATCCACCAGTTGGTGGAGGACCATGCCAGACGCGGTGAAGCTGCAACAAGCCTTCTCTCAACATGCACCAGGACACAGCCTTTCCCTCTCTCCAGCATCACCTGCTGCTTGCCTCCTGACCATCTAAAAACCTCCTGCTGAAGTCCTTCATTTGGCAAATATTAATACTATGTGTCAGGAGTTCTCCTGATTGTAAAGCTGGGCAATGAGCTTCTTACTTCTTCTCTGGTTTATNTTTTTTTTTTTTTTTTTCCCCTAAATGCTGCTGGTAATTTTGTGTTTGTAATGTTTTCATAGCCTTTATGATGTATCATTTCACTGCGACCTCACAGCAAGGCTGTGTGTGCTTTCCCCCAGTGTGATTAATTATTTTAATAGAGGCAAGAGAAAGAAAATGGGGAACTTGTGGATAGTGGTCTGCCTTGCTTGGTGTAGGGAATCATTTCATTGTGGGTCATTAACATTCACTGTAGCATAACTCAGTAATGATGTGGAAAAAAAGTCACGTGTCTGTGGGCTGTGTGAAGTGAAACCACAAGCCATGTCCAAACCTCTGAGTCACCTATGCTGCCTCTCAACGCAGCTGAGTGCCAGGCAGAAAGCACCGACCGAGCAAACACAGTGCTGAAAACCATCTATTCCAGGCCTCTCACTGAGCGCTCCTTGAAAAATCTGTCCATAAACAATTTTAGAAGGGTAAATGTAATGAGTGGGCTGAGAAAGGCGCATATTTCCCCACAATTAACCCTTCTCGAGTCTGTATTCCTGCTTCATACTGTATGGCTAGGGAGCAATTTCTTGCTAACCCCTGCTGTGTCTGCATCCAGCCCTGGCTCGTTACTGTCCACACTGATGGAGTCATTTCCAGATACAAACTTCAGCTCGGTCTTTGTCACCTCCTGACTTGAAGGCTGCAATAATCTGTAGCTTCAGAATAGCTTTTGATCATCACTGCACCACCATGATTGCCTAGATTAAATGTTACTGCTACTGTGGTGACAATGGTCAAGACTGAGGGATGCTCATCTGTATGACACTGCTGACACGCTGGCCTGTGGTGGCACTTACAAAGGCCCAAGTTCAGCTCTGAGTTACTTATGCTTACACTGACAGAATATTCATAAAAGTGTGTGGGTAGGAAAATATCTGAATGCAGAAATGGTGTATGGATCAAGTAAATAATGATACCAGTCTAGAAACTGATCTAGTCGTTAGTACTTTGTTGTAAAATATAATGCCAGAAAATCCACGCTCCAGGGTTCCCATCATTCATCTGCACAGCGCTACCTAAAAGAAACCGAACTTGTATAGAACAAGAAATTGGTGTTGCTCTAGCAAGGAAATAAGGATTTAATTTAAAATAAAAGAACAAAACAGCCACTAGATTTGACTTACAGTGTTTTTAGGGGATTTATTACTGTCACCTCTGTTCCTGATCCACAAAGTGTGCATGTTTGATATGAGGCCAAACTACAGAGATTTTCAACAGCTTGGACCCCAGCAACCACTTTTTTTGACCTCTTACATCCTGTCATTAGCCAGCCTGGTGGCCTCCATGCCTGGGCTTATGGGTACAAACCAGCCCACCATTACTCCCGTATGTAGCAGGTCTAATTATTTGCTGTTGTAAGCAAACTTATTCTTTCAGTTCTGTTTAATGGACAAGTGTGAGCACCTGATAAATCGGGGCGGGGGGCGGCGGGGGGAGATTTCTTTGCAGGCTGCAGTGCACTAGGAGAGTTTACAAACTTCAGTGTTGTGGTTGCTGAAAGTTTGCAAGGGTTCAAAAAGCCGGCTGAACAACTACGTGGAAGAAGAATGTACTTGGGGTAACTACCTGCATAGTCACTGCTTTTGGTGACTTTGTCACTAAAGAAAGTTTCTCAGCCACAGTGTTGCTCCAGTATGCTGCAGAAGTGAACCATTCTGCTAGTATTTCCTAGGCCATTGCTGTCAGTAGCTCTTGGAGGCCAGATGTCAGGCCAGGTGAACCTGCGGTGTGACAAAGCAGGGCTGTTCTTACATCGCTACGATACATTCAGGGACCTATGAAGCATTTGGCACAGCTCGGGGCTAGAAATAAAAATAGGCGAGAAGGATGGACGTGGACACTTTGTCTGTGATAGGAAGGGAGCTCCAACATGTTATCAGAAAGCCTGGCCCATGGGTGGTCGCTAGCACCAAAGAGATGCTAACCCCTATTTTCAGCCCAGGTTTTATACAGTGGTGGCACTAAAGTCCAGAGGAGATCTAATTTTAGATCAGTGAAGGCAAGGCTGAATGCACAAATGTAAACGTCTTCTCACCAAACAGTATCTCTGCTGAATATTGACATGCTGGGTATGAAATTTAGCTGCTATATCCATACCAGATCTGTTAAATACCTAGAAATTATTCATTTGTGATAACTAATGAGGAAAATAAGGTAATTAATTTCAGTATTTTCTTGGAACAGGGAAGCTGTTTGGCAAAATATGCCAGACAAAACATCCATACAGAACCATGTCAGTAACTTATGTGTTTAGTTTGTTCACATTCTTAACCATGAATAAAAGGGAGAAATTAAATGAGAATCTTTAATTGTCCATATAATTCTTCTTAATGAGTACATAATGGAGTACCATAACGATGGTGTAGGTTTATGAAACAGAGATCTATCTTCCCTTAATAAGAAAGAAGGGAATGATACCGTAATACTCGTTAATTATTGGATACCCTTTCACTGTGAATTAAAGGTCTATGCAAACCTAAACTTGGAGAAGCAAAAAGATGTAATACTTAAAAGTACATATGTTATCAGAAACCTGAGAGGGTTAGGGGATAAAAGCCAGGAAGCAAAGGGAAAATAAATGAGGTGAAAAGTAACAGCAATAACTGTAGTAACAGTAGATCCATTAAAGAATGTATCATACAAGAATTATAAAGGTAATGGGACTTCTAGCCTGCTTAAAAATAAACATGCAGAAGTGCTTCACTGGGTCAGGGCAGCGTGCTTAGGCCTGGCAGAGTCAAACCCATGGTCAGGGGAGATGGGAGAACCCAAGTCAGTGAGACTCCTCAACTCTATATAAAAATAGAGATGAGAATAAGTATGCTTGGAAGCTGAAACCTAAAATGTTGTGAGAACTCAGTGATACTTTTTAGTCCAGTTTGTACAGCCATAGGCAATTGCCTTGCCCCCCCACAAAGAAGCTCTTCAGCCACTGCCTAACTTTAGGCATGCGAAGACTTGCATTGGATTCAGCCTTAATTATCAGCATCTTCATTTTCCCACCTATGGATGCTTCCATGAAGTCTGCGGCCATGCGTTTCCATGTTGCCTCTCAGCTGGTAAGGATCTGCAAACTTCCACTTACTACCTCCTTCATACTGTGCACTGCAGCATCTCAGAGACAGGCTACGAAGGTGCTGAGGCCATTGCTCCTTGGATTCATCTGCAGGGTTCATTGCTTATGTGTCCTCAGCCCTTTGTCTCTTGTTTTACACTTCGATGCAAGCTCTCCGGGAAAGCGCTGCTGGAGAACAACACACCATGAGGATTATACTTCCTTGAGGCCCAAATGCAAGAAAAGCAATGGACTGAGTGCCTTGTTAAGCTTGAGCCTGGGTGACTGTACGAAGTGAATCAGTGAAGAATCATGGTCAGTCTGTTCCTGGGGTTGTTTTATAGGATGCTTTAAACTTAAACAACTATCTAACTAAGTGCTTTATTGAAAATAAATCAGGGGTCAGCAGGACAGCAGAGATACATGATTTCTTTGGGAAAGGAGGGAGAAGAGTTTCTTCTAGCTTTGTCTTAGATATACGCATACTTCTCACAGACATATATCTTGGATATATACCCTGAGGTGCTGCCTCAGTGCTCTGCTCACACCAGCTTTCACTTAGCTCATAATGCTAACAGATTAATTGTGAACGGGCTTCAGTACAGCCATAACCCTAACGGGACCTTGGGCACCTGAGGGGGGGGCTCATCTCCAGTGGGATCTGTGCTGCCCAGTTTACATGCCAGTGTCACCAGTGCTCACTGAATGTCATGTGTCATCCACCCCTGCGACACCTGGGCTTGCCGTTGTGGTCCAACACACCTTTTACTGAAACACATTTTGCAGCTGCTGGAAAGCAGTAAGACTTTTTCGTCTAAAAAGGAGGAGAATGGAGCAAGGAAATTGGATTTCTCAACTGCAAAAAATTTTGCAAAATGTCTTTTTTCACCACCCTGCCCCACTGCTTCTGTGTTTCAAAGCAGGCTATAGGCAAAACTGAGGCCTCCCTGAAGTCAAGTGGAAGCTTTGCCATTCTCTTGACCTGGACCAGAACATCCGACAGTGTATTTCCTTTGCTGCCAATGTTTTGAACAAGACTAGGGAGGTAATGTGAGGAAGTGGAAAGGAAAAAAAGAAAGTGTTTAAACCCTGTTCCTACAGCCTGGGAGAAATCACCACTCTCCTGCTATGTGGCATTTTCTGTGGTTTTTTGTGAACCCAGAATGTAATATTTCAGTGAGAATGAAGTGAGAACAGAACATAAGGAAATAATCACAAGGCAGGAGGGCATTATTTAGGAGTACATTCTGGTGACATTTCTGCTCTGGTAGTAAAAGAATAAGTGCAGCTTGACCCAAACTAAGTAATCTTTCAGGCATTCAACAAATATGGATACCACTGCACCCCACAAGAGGAAAGAGTTAGGGCAGAGTGTTTGACCCACACGCAATACGTAGTCTCTCATCTCCTGGTTCTTGCCTCTTCATGGTTGCTGGTTTACTATTCCTTGGGGCTGATGTGAATGCAGAAAGCAGGTTCGTGTGCCGGAGTGGCTGCACACACAGGTGTGTGTGGGGGGAGCTCCTTGGGAAGGCCACCCTGAAGGTCAGTGTGCTATTTAAAGATTTCACTGCAGCGCTGTGATGACTCTAAATCTCACAGCTGGTTTCAAGCTCTGGCACTGAGCCTAGTTGAAGAGACAACTTCTAACTCAGCCTCTTCTTCCAAGCAATGCAGTGTCCTACTCTTGCTTGAGGCTTTGCTTGTCAAGCCACCCTTGAACACATCAGAGCTACTGCTGACAGTCATACTTTCTATAATTTAGAAATCTGCATCATTAGTCAGATAAAAGTTTTGGGACACTACTTAAAAAAAAAAAAAGAGAAGAAAAGTGTTTTCTTTATTGTTGACCTGCTGGCTCAGAATTGCTTCCAGAAGGGCAGCGTGTTCTTCTGCTCGCTTTGCTGAAGCAGCAATATATTTTGTCGAGGTCTGAGCTGACTCCCCGCAGCTTTGGACCATTACTGAATTAGAGCCAATAAAGTGCGTGCCCTCTTTTCTCTGCCTGCAGGTCATATCCTAGTGTGGCTCAGTGGGACATCCAAGTAATCCCTGATTAAATTAGATTTCTCTGGGCAGAACATTCAGGATGTAGCTGATGACACAAACCCACCCTCTGAACAGTCAAATACTGCTTCCTAGCAAAATCGTAGGCAGTAAACAAAGGACTGTCCTAGACACTTGAGAGGCAAAAAGCACTACTCTCAATTTGTGCTTACAAATGCTTCACCCGCACTGGTAACTAGCAAGAATAGCTAACTGGAGGCAAGTAGTGCAATTTAATCAGCACGTTATGAATGCACCCCTACAAGACTTGCTTTCTGACCAGCCTCCTTGTGTGCCCTGCACCGCAGCAGCACCCAGCCTGCTTGCTGAAGCTTGCTCATGCTCAAAGGAAGCAGTTGCTAGTGTTTATGTTCCACATTCTTCCATTGCTCAATATCCAAATATTTCACAATGTAGATCCAGTTTCAAAAGTTCATTTAAGAGAGAATTCTTGTTCCAAGCTGAGTTTCCTGTTGCAGCCTGAGTCCCAGAGCGGGTCATGTGCAGCAGTTGGCTCATGACTCTCTGGAGATGCGGCACTGCTGATTTTATAAACAATATGTAGTAGGAAATGGATGAATATGTTTCTTATTTGAATAAATTAAATCTGGCAAATGTAATTCACTCCAACAAGAATACCCGTTGCTCATGGTTTCCATAGCATGCTGTGCAGCTCTCTCTGGGGGAACCCACGGACAAATCTGTCTCTGCACAGGCAAAACTCCCTTGCGTGTCGGTGGGAGTAATGCCAAACAGAGACAAGCGTTTGATCCTGGAGTCTGATTTCCCGCAGACCAGAGAGCGAACTCTGACCTGAATAATAGAAAGCAGCCTTCGCTTTCAACAGCCGTGCTGCATGCGAGGAGCCTCTGGTGTGGTAAAAATATAAAACTTTGGTCCTGACAAGAGCTGCTGCCTGGCTTGTCTGGTATGCGAGAGGGAGGCGAGTATGGCCGCACACAAGATGGTTCAGGGGAAGTTCGCATCCCAGCTCCTCATGGGAAGACCGAATTAATTCCTGCCAGGGACTTCCCCCGGCAGCATTGGGAGGTGCACAGGGAGCCCCAGTCAGAGCGTGAGATTACGCCTGTATGTACATCCCTGAAATGGGATCTGGGCCTCTGCTCAGTATTGCGCTCAAATGTTCCTTCAGTTAACAGGGACAGTCTCAAGGGTTCAGTAGGGTAAATCCTCTTCTTGGCCCAAGCAACAAGTAAATCACAGTTCAAAGGGCTGTATCCAAAATGCATTTTTGGGACATGAGCACAAAGGTCTATAAAGATTAACTCACACTGCTGTTTCTCCAGTACCTGATGGTGGTTGTGCAGGTACCCAAGGGCAGCATGAGCCATTTGACAGCCACATTTTGGAAGAGCATGATTACTCTTGGCTTTTGCAAGAGTCTTCTGTGTGCTTAAAGTGGAGCAGAATGGAGACCTTTTTTTTACATTACCTGATCAAAAGAAAAATTTATTTATTGTTCTACATTGTAGGGCCTGGTGCCCCAGTTCTGCTCCCACCTGGACTCCCTTTGCCCTCTCTGCTTTATTCTCAGGAGACAAGCAGCCCAATCCCCATCAGTATGCCTCGTTGCCTGCGGGTCTGAATGTTTTCCTGGCCTGTGAAAGTTGGGAAATATCCACAGGCTGTGAATGGCCCCAGACCCAAGCCTCCCACATCCACGGTGAGTGCACAAGCAACGAATATGTGGGTGGCACCACAGTGTCACGTCAATGGAGATGCCTTGGGACAAGCCCAGAGACGCCTGTTCCTCTACCCACTTATTTGATTTTCCTTTAATTTCCTGGCTCTAGCTTGCTTCACCCTTGCTTCACCCTCAATATGTGAGTGCACTGCTCTGCCTTAAAAGAGGTATTTGACTCCTTATATAGTCAAAGGGGAGATGTATGCTTCTCACCAGCTTCTTTATTATGGTCTTTGGAGATTTTTGGCTGTGGATGGAGCTTGTTATGTTTCCAAATCTGAATTTAACATTGAAAATAGTGGCTAGTATTAAAAAATTCTCATCTGAAACTTGAGCATGGCTGTGCTGTGGTTAACCCAGCCTGGCTTTGCTGGTGAGCTTGGATGAATGTGCCAGTGCTGGAACTCCAGTGTCCCTGGGGGAGTTTCTTCTGAAACAAATGGGTGTAAAGGAGGTCAAAATGAGGGTAATGTCCTACACCAGCCTTCTGCCAACCAAAGGCAAAGAAGTGCCAACAGTGTCAGTCCTGCCTCTCTCCCCTGACTTTCCCAAGATTGATTGTACACTTGTGGCTCTTCTGTGGCCACAGCAACCTTAGGATTAGCCTTTAGTGAGGTGCTGCGACTGCCAGCACTGGGGAGGGTGAGCAGAAACCTGGAGCCAGAAACTGGAGGGAGTGGGGGGCTACTCTTTTTGATGGTAGAGTGATCCGAAAGCATCTTAAATTTTTTGTGGAATGGGACAGCAGTCCCAATAGCTCCTATAGCTTTTTTCTTGTTAATTTTCTATTTTTAAACCATAGATACAATATTTTGTGCATGTACCTGTCTGTGGGGGTGTGTGTGGGGAGGAGTGGCATTCTAGCTGTATAGTGCATGAATGCACTAACACACACACACACATACAGACACCCCTGACCCTAAATATGCCTCAGGATACATCCATTCACTCCCGTGAGACCAGCTTATCTCTTACTCCCATGAACATGAGTCCAAAGTAATTCCACTCATATACTGTGACTTCAAATGAGCTGCAGAAAGTTGAACTGGGCAAAACCAGACCCAGTGGGTGTTTGTTTTTTGAAGATTGTCTGAAATAGAATAACTCTTTAATCTTTTAACAACTCAGCTTTTGGCCTTTGAGCACTGCAGCCTGTACAAATGCACCATCTCCGCTGGGAAATCTAACTTGCGACAATTTTGCACTATTTCCCAATATTATTTGTTCAGGCATTGAATGCTATGGACTTAGGGAATGAAAAAAAGAAAGGCAGAGTATCCCAGTTAGCATGGCCTGTTGCCTTCTCAGTCTAGAGAAAGCTGTTGCCTACAGAGAGTGGTGGCTTGCAGCCAGTGTTAACGTGACCTTTTGACTCGCAAGCCTATGGAAAGCTGCTTCTGTCTTTCCCAGGAGGTGTCACTATAAAATATCACTTTACTGCCATGCAGTTCACAGACGTACAAGGCCTGGCTTATGGATGAAACTGGCTGCCGGGAATCTGGCATGTAATTTTTCTCCAGCTTTCCTTCTGATGCTCAAAGAACGAGGGCATGACTGAGATATGAGAAGTCCTAAATATTTATCTTGCATCTTGGCTTACAGGGCTCTGCAGTTCAGCTGGGTTTATCAGATCCAACAGCCCCTCTACACTAGAAAAGATCTCTGATTATTTAAGAGACAAGGGTAGGGCTGCTCGGTGCCTGAGCATGCAAAATCCCCACAAACAAACATACAAGTGCAATCCCATATTCCAGTTGCTTTACTGGAAACTTGGACTCTCTTGTTCTTTCTACTAACTTATTAATGGACTTCACCTCTCTGCTTCCCCATTGCCCTTGTTTCTCTTGAAATCTGGAGTACTACAAGCTGTTTCTCACCACATACCAGTGAACAGCAAAATAGGGACATGACTGTGGTTGAGATACCAACTAGCCCAAGTAGTTGCTAGCAATAACACCTTTAGGTCTGCATCTGCAACACTTATGAAGAGCGTCGCTCAGCAAAAGGCATCTTCCTCAAGGCACTGAACAAGGGACCTACTTTGCCACACACAAAAGAACAAGGATCTGCCTCTCTGCTTCTTTTTGCTTCCTGTAAGCCTACTGCGGCAAAGTTCTGTTTTATTTGAATAGACCATTGTTTATTTATAATTTTGTTCTAAATGTGTGACAGATTCAGCATGTGTCACCCAGCAGGGAAACAGTAGTAGGCTGGAGAGTTAACAAATGCACTGCAGTGAAGCCAGATGGCCTGTTTTTATAAGGAGCCTCTGAAAGATGCTCTGTTGCATAGATTTTTTTTTCCTTCGTTTGATGCCCAAGATTCACAAGAGCATTGTTACTGCATGTTAACTCACCTGCCAAAGCATCATGGGTCCGCGCTCCACTCTGTATTTCATCTAACACCCCCTGTGATCAGAAAAACATACCAACACGCTGAATCAGCCCATCATCCTTTGTCCAGAAGTGAAGCCAATAAATAAAGGGCTCCCAACCACCCTCTCAGTTTCAGTGCACCAGGGGTGCTGAGGTGAGGGTCTCAGGGTGCCTGTGTCCACCATGTGGGCTATGGATGCCCACAGCCTGACTGGGGGTCCCTTGCACAACCAGTTCCCTCTCTTTGCAGTCGGAGGTTGCGGAGCGCAGCCCCGGCTGCCCAGAGGGTCCTGCCTGATTCCCCCTGGGAGCACCCACGCCTGTCAAAACATCCCCACACATCAACGGGGCTCGACTCAATGCTTAGCTCCTGTGAAGCGGCTGACTTGAAAGCAATCTCAAAGCATGTACTAATAAAGAAGATGTTTGCTGGAAGAGTATGTAGCTGTGCTTGCATTTTTCCCAAAGGACCATACCCCTGAGGAGCCAGAATTTTTCCTTTTTTTTTCCAGGATATCATTAAAGAATATTTCATCTTCTTCCTTATTTTCTCATTTCTTCCTCCTTCTATTTCCCCATTGGGATGTTTCCCAGTTCCACAGAGCTGCATGAAGTTTCCTTTGGAAATCGTTATTACCAATTTCAAGTCCTAGCCTTGATTTGAAAAAGATGGGGAAGAGTCTCTCTTTCATGAATGCTTTTCAGGCTTGTGAAAAATGGGGCAAGATCTGAGCTGATTAGGTCTTTGCAGCATCAGTACATCAGAAAGCTAGGTAATCAAAAAAGACATGGGCAAACTGATTGCTATTGTACATGATATGGCAACATTTGTTATGATCAGCAAGGAAAATGTTGACATTATTGAACCGGAATGATATTAGAGATGGCTTGTTTTTCTCTGCCCGGCTTTGAGTTTCCTGTCTGAATGCAAAGGGTTAACTAAAAGGAGACTATAAGTGGCTTTTTAAAGCACTAAACAGATAAGGACAAGTGATTTATTATATAGATAAGGCAACATTAATTGCATAGGTTTGAGGAAGCTTTTGTCATCTTTTTCCCATCTCTGTTTCAGAGGAGAAGCTATCCACCCACCCAGCTAGCCTCAATCATCCCGCAATAGCCAGCTAAAATGGAAATTAGCATGAAAAGGGAGAGTTTTGAGGTGGGCCAAGAGAGGCTGCCCAGGGCAGATGGCACACAGGCTGAAACACAGCACACCAGGGTTCCAAGTGTGGCTTCAGTGTGATGCAGAGATACCAGAGTTAACTTTAAAGGGCTTAGTGGACTCTTAAAACAGGCAGCCTAGAAATGGAAATAGCTATCTCTATCAAAGATAACTAACTAGTGTGGTGTCAGCTCAGGGCCTTCTAGGGCATCACACCCTGCAGAACACAGACACTACAGGCTCTATGAGCCACTTCCCCTTGTCAGAGGTGAGCTTAGAGAGGCCCAGAGCAACGCACGTGCAAGCAAACTCTGCTGTTGCTTTCAATTTGACTTTAAATGCTTTGAGGGAAAAAGAAGTAACGTGTTGTTTTGAAGACATGGACTCTACATTTCCACAAACAGACTGTCACAGGTGCTTGAAGGAAAGGTCTTTGAGGGAAAGGACTGTGTAAATTAGTGAGTCCTTTAATTTATTTTTTTTATTTTTTGAGTTTGTCAACTAAAAAAAAAAAAAGAAGTGTGTGTGTGTGTGTACATATAAAACTTGATTCTGAAGTACTGGGTCAAACCAATTTGGGGAGATATATTTGAAAACTTGAACTACTTATTTGAAAACTAGAACTACTTTTGTTCATTTTCAACTTTTTTTAAAAAAGCAAAGGACTAAATTCAAAAGGAATTTAGGTGTCATGCACGAAACAAGTGAGGAAGTCACAGCACCTGTCAATAGTGATGAAGAGAATAAGGCCAGAACTGATCTTTATTATTAAAGTCTGGTGGCACCAGTCAGCCTCAGTCCATACTGTTTGGGGTTAGCCTTTTATGTAGCAGATTCAACTTAGAGAGAGATTGTTAGAAATATTCAAAAGAAACCCAGGAAGCAAGATAACTATTTTTCACTGTGGACAATTGGGGCTTAGGCTCTTTCCTGGTCTTGTTTTATTTGTCAGTATAGATGTAGCCAGCATTGTTACTTTGCTTCCATTTGAAGCCTTATATTCAATAGGCTTACCTGGGCTATATTTGAATTATTTTGCTAATTGTTTGAGACTAAGTTATTCAGAAAATGCTCCAAATCCCTGTTGTGGGGTGAGCCATTCTCAGTCTTTCTTGCTGAGGCTGCTCCTTTTTGCATTATAGGAAGAAGCATCAAAAGAAGCATGGCCAGCGGGTCAAGGGAGGTGATTCTTCTTTTACTCTGCTTTCATGAGAGTACTCTACTTTTACTTCCCTTTTACTCTACTCCACCTGGAGTACTGCATCCAACTCTGGAGCCCTCAACATAAG